>BLSH010311756.1:355141-367052 GCA_018402905.1 Glandirana rugosa
AACGGCTGGCACATTGCATCAATGTGCAGCCGTTCACCGTGGGTCTCCCCCCTCTCCCCCCTCCCCTGTCACACTGCACCGATCGGTGCGGAGAGGGGGGAGACAAGCCGGCACTTCCGCCGGCTTGTTTACATGTGATGCTCCGTCATTTGACGGAGCGATCACATGGTAAACGGCCGCTCCAAGCGGCCATTTACCGGGATCCGTGATGCGCCGGGTCTCCTAGACCCGGCGGTCACGGATGCTCCCAGGTGCGCGCCCCAGGGGGCGCGCGGGAGCGCGATTGTGGGAGGACGTGTTATAACGTCCTCCCACAACAATGGGTGCCACTTGCCGACGTGTAACTACGTTACACGGTCGGCAAGTGGTTAATGTCTAAACCGCTGTCAACAAAAGTGAGTACACCCCTAAGTGAAAATGTCCAAATTGGGCCCGGTGTCATGTGACTTGTTAGTGTTACAAGGTCTCAGGTGTGAATGGGGAGCAGCTGTGTTAAATGTGGTGCTATCGCTCTCACTCTCTCATACTGGTCACTGGAAGTTCAACATGGCACCTCATGGCAAAGAACTCTCTGAGGATCTGAAAAAAGAATTTTTGCTCTACATAAAGATTGCCTAGGCTAAGAGGAAAATTTCCAAGACCCTAAAACTGAGCTGTAGCATGGTGGCCAGGACCATACAGCAGTTTAACAGGACAGGTTCCACTCAGAAATGGCCTCACCATGGTTGACCAAAGAAGTTGAGTGCAAGTGCTCAGCATCATATCCAGATGTTGTCTTTGGGAAATAGATGTATGAGTGCTGCCAGCATTGCTGCAGAGGTTAAAGGGGCGGGGAGGTCAACCTGTCAGTGCTCAGGCCATATGCCACACACTGCATCAAATTGGTCTGCATGGCTGTCATCCCAGAAGGAAGCATCTTCTAAAGATGATGCACAAGAAAGCCTGCAAAAAGTTTGCTGAAGACAAGCAGACTAAGGACATAGATTACTGGAACCATGTCCTGTGGTCTGATGAGACCAAGATAAACTTATTTGGTTCAGATGGTGTCAAGTGTGTGTGGCGACAACCAGGTGAGGAGTACAAATACAAGTGTGTCTTGCCTATAGTCAAGCATGGTGGTGGGAGTGTCATGGTCTGGGGCTGCATGAGTGCTGCCGGCATGATCCCCTCCATTTGGAGACTGGGTGGCAGGGCAGTATTCGAACATGATAATGACCCCAAACACACCTCCAAGATGACCACTGCCTTGCTGAGGGCAAATGTGATGGACTGGACAAGCATGTCTCCAGTCCTAAACCCTTTTGAGCATCCTCAATTGGAAGGTGGAGGAGCTCAAGGTCTCTAACATCCACCAGCTCCGTGATGTTGTCATGGAGGAGTGGAAGAGGACTCCAGTGGCAACCTGTGAAGCTCTGGTGAACTCCATGCCCAAGAGGGTTAAGGGAGTGCTGGAAAATAATGGTGGCCACACAAAATATTGACACTTTGGGCTATATTCGGACATTTTCACTTAAGGGTGTACTCACTTGTGTTGCCAGCAGTTTAGATATTAATGGCTGTGTGTTGAGTTATTTTGAGGGGACAGCAAAAATTGACGCTGTTATATGAGCTGTACACTCACTACTTTACATTATAGCAAAGTGTAATTTCTTCAGCGTTGTCACATGAAAAGATATAATAAAATATTTACAAAAATGTGAGGGGTGTACTCTCACTTTTGTGAGACACTGTATATAGATATATATATATATATATATATATATATATATATATATATATACCACAGTTTGTAGACTTCATAACTTTTACACAGACTAAATAATATACACTGATTTGGATTATTTTTGCCAAAAACGCTAGCAGAAAGATTATTTATTTGCAAAATCTTATAACAAAAACTAAGAAAATTGCTTTATTTTTCAAGATGTTTGGTATTTTTTTGCTTATATAGCAAAAAAATAAAAAACCCAGTGGTGATTTCACCACCAAACAAAAGATCTATCTGTCAAAAAAAAATGATAACAATTTTATTTGGGTACAGTATTGTATGCCTGAGTAATTGTCATTCAAATTGGCCTGGACTGGAAGGAAGTGAAAGTGTTCAGACTTGAGGTGGTTAACATATGGACTGAGATGTTGATGTAGTTGCACGATATGTAATATACTGGAGCATGCTTGTTTAATGTAGTAAGTTGGGTTATAATTTATTTTTGATAAGATATGTTAAAAGCAATATACCCTTAAAACCTGCATTTCAAGGTTCAAACCTTTTGCCTCAGAGATTCCAAAGAAGAGCATTTAACCCGCAAAATGTTCTAAACTGAAACACTAGTGTGTGGGTATTGAAATTAGCATTGTCTACGTATAGACATAATAGATTTTATGTTTGTGACTATATCTATTTTAAGATATTGTATTGCAATACATTTTGACCCTACTTACTATGCTATGCCAGCACACATGGGTACATTGTTGTGTTTCTATTAAATACGCCCCCATTTGAAAACTGAGATGATTTCCAGAGAGTGGATCATTTACATGCTTATTTTCCTGATTGGAATCATCTTGGAAGAAAATAGAACTGGCTTAACAATTGTGCAGTACCTATAACTAAAAGTGTGTACATTTGTTGTATGACCAACTAAGCTGTCTGCTCTGTACTCCAGAAGTTAGGCATGAAATGCAAGCCAGTGTGAGCTTGTATAGCCATTTTGTACATGTTTTCTTTATATGTTATTATCAGCAAAATGTGTTTCCTGAAATATTTCTTTAGAGCTATAGTGAAATTAAATTATTTATCATACAATAAAATGTTTTTAAAAGAAAGAAAGACTGTTTACAGCTTCATATAGATAAAAAATTAAAATAAAATACTCAAAATAATTGGAAAAAAGTATATGGAATTGGAAAAAAGTCCCTCAACGGGACCCTCATTGGATAGCGCAAAGGGTCCTTTGCAGCTCTCTTCTCTCCCACTCTGCTGGGCAGGTTGCGTTTGGTTTATCTAGTGGCTCCCCTGCTCAGCAGCAGCAGATGAATTGTTTTTTTTTTGGTGGGAACAAAGACTGCACTCTATTGCTCTTTACAAAGCCCTCCCTCACGGACAGTGCCTTTATAGAGACAAGCGGTTACTATCTGGACCACCACCATGGAAATGGAAGATCTGCTCCAGCACTTGATTGAGAAATTTGAAAGTGCAGGGGGAGAGGAGTGACAGGCACTGTCTGAATGAAAGCTTCTGTCCCCCTTCTTCCTTCTAAAGAACCACAGACTCACTTTACCATCTAACCCTCCTTTAAATGTATCGTTCCTTTGGTCCAATCCCACTCTTTTGGATAACTCAATCCCTGCTATGGTTTTTAAATCCAATTCTATTTATTCAAAGTCTCTCATAGCGGAAACATGCATGAAGGAGGCCATTCCATGTGAGTTGTCTGCATTAGGATTCCATCTAGCTGCCTTTGTTAAAGAAAAAATTTGGAGAGGCGACTTTGTGGGTGTTTAATCTTTGTTATCAGCGTCTAAAGAATGCCTGTCCAAATCTGACAGGTTATCTGAAGATAGGTCAGAGGAGAATAGGAGAAGGGCAATACCCAGGACATTTCAAAAGTGCCTCCAAGCCTTTTACATTCATGTCTCCGTTATGGTAGAATGTTTTCCAGAGAAATGTTGTGGTTTATTCCAACACCTTGAAATCTTATCTGAAGCCGGTAGATATTATGGCAGCACTGCCTGGTTTACATACAATGAGAATTTTAGGCAGAAATTACCATTTAACCCTTTGTTACATCGGGGTGTCAAAGATGTGGACCTATGTCTAAATATATTGCTTCCTCGGAGCCCACAATTTTAACAGAACATGGAACCTGTTTTACAATCCCCCTTTCGCAAAGGAATTTGCTTTGATTAAATGAGGGGTAATGTAGTTTTTCTTATCAAACTGCAAATACAAACATAAATATTCTTTTTGCATGGGTGCCCATCCAGCAAATCACCATTTTTTTAAAGTCGCTAATGCTTCCACATAACCTCAACTTCGATCGCTATCCAAACCACAAGATGATGGATCTTTTGCTTTCTGGTTTCATGGATGGATTTCTAGTACATTCCTTTTCAGACAAAGGTTGTTGTTTAGCTAAGAACTTGCGTTCCGTTTTTCACCATCCAGTTATAATTCAAGGGAAAATTCATAAAGAATAGAGTGAAGGCAGAATTGCAGAGCCTTTCTTATCCCTCTTTTATAAATGAGTTTCACAATGGTATTGTACTTACAAAAAAATTGTTCTTTTTGTTTAATTTATCACCTTTCCTGTCTACCAGGTACATATTTAAATGATGACGTTGCTGAGTTTGAAGTTCCAGTGTCTTAAGCTTTCTTTGATGAGGCTCTCATTTTGCTAAGAAGTAGGGATGGGCCAAACAACCCCCCCCCCCCCCGGTTCGGTTCACACCAAAACATGCGAACAGGCAAAAAATTTGTGCGAACATTCGAACACCGTTAAAGTCTATGGGACCCGAACATGAAAAATCAAAAGTGCCCATTTTGAAGGTTTATATGCAAGTTATTGCCCTAAAAAGTGTATGTGGATCTGGGTCCTGCCCTAGGGGACATGTATCAGTGCAAAAAAAAGTTTTTAAACCAATAGTTTTTTTCAGAAGCAGTGATTTTAATAATGCTTAAAGTGGAACAATAAAAATGAAATATTCCTTTAAATAATGTGCCTGGGGAGGTCCCTTAGTCTGCCTGCAAATGGGCGCACCTCTGTGATGTTTAGAACAGTGCCAGAGAAAAATGACATTTGTGAAGGAAAAATTGCCATTTATTATTGCGGCTTTAATGTATTGCCATCTCCCGGCAATATACAGAAAAATCACTGAAAAAATGTGTGTGGGGTCCCCCCCAGACCATACCAGGACCTCCGGGTCTGGTTTGGATTTTAAGGGGGATACCGCACCAAAATTTAAAAAAAATTGACCCCCTAAAATCCAAACCAGACCCTTATCCAAGCATGCAACCCAGCCGGCCAGGATAGGGGGGACGAGTGAGTGACGAGTGATGAGTGAGCGCCCCCCCTCCTGAACCGTACCAGGCTACATGGCGTCAACATGGGGAGTATGGGTGCTTTGGGGCAGGGGGGGCATTGTGCCCCCCCCACCCCAAAGCACCTTGTCCTCATGTTTTCCTCTCAGTCATTCAGAATAGGGGCTGCTACAACAGCCAGTTCTTTAGGCTTTTCCCTTGAGGAACTGAAGTGTGTTGGTCCTTGGGACAGTAATAGATACAAAATTTACATTCGGCCTGATCTTTTAATGAATTGATTATGTTTCTTTCAGGTTCATCAAAGCAAACAAACTGGATATTGGTTCATTTTTTGTATTTTGGGCAAAGAAGCGTGCAGAATCCCGGACATATTCAATAAATTTTGGTTTGGACGGAAATCTATTTAAAATTTTATGTTGTAATAGTAGAGGCCTAAGGTGGAGAAATGTTAGGAACCATATTTTGGAGCCGATATTGGTAAATTCAGGACCTAAAATCTATTATGCAAAATTAAAAGAGGCTTGTGTTCATTTAAGATTCTGTTCCCCCATTCATTTATCGCCTTCTCTTAAATGGTACCCAGACTCAGTTGGTCTCCTTTGGGAAATCTTTTCTATAGTGACAGAATTCAGAGATGTCTCAACAGGACTATTCCCAACGTACTAGCTTCCTCTGATGGGTTGTCATATTGCCATAGTAATTTAGAAGACTTTTCTATTGGTTTATATCAAGATCTGGTACATATATCGGATATAGGCTTAGATATTTTTAATGTGGGGTTGGCTAATCTAATTGAAAAAACATGGAGTTTTGGGAAGCCTCAATCAGTCAGTTCCCTTTTGGATTTGGCTGGTGGAGTTTGTCATTCAATATAATCTGAATGGACACTGTGACTGGATATTCTTGATATTATTATTTGTGTTTTCTGAGCCAATATGGCTAAAATTATGATTTATTTGGTTTCTGGTATATATAATTGAGGTTACTTTTAAATAAACACTGTGGTTAAATATTTGCCAAAAAGTCTCTTAAGTCTTTTTAAAAGAACTGCTCCCTTCAGAATATTTTTTTTTTTTTTTTTTTGTTTTTTTTTTTTCGCTGGTAAAAGATAAAATATTCAGATTTGATAGAGCACAATAAGATTGATTACTATGTTCATTGTTTATGAATTCTTACAATTGTTTGGTGAATATCCAATCACCCGAATGTTCTCCCATCTTTGATTATAACTTATAGCATTGCTTATATCTCATAACATATTGAATAACCTATAGCATTGCTTATATGCCATAACATATTGAATAATACCGATATGGCAAAATGTATTTCCTTTAGGTCAGTGGTTCTCAACCCCTGTCCTCGGGACCCCCTAACAGGCCAGGTTTGCAGGATCACTGAAATACACTACAGGTGATATCATTTGCTGCTCAATGATTGCAGTATTCTAGTCTTCATCTCCCCAAGGTAATTCTTAAAATCTGGCCTATTGGTGGGTCCCGAGGACAAGAGTTGAGAACCACTGCTTTAGGTGCTCAGTCTAATTTATTTCATACAGCAATATTCTTTTTTTGGTTTTCAGAGTAAAGTAGATGCATACATAATTTAATTTGCTAAAGCACTGTGCATCATAAAGAATTTTCTTTTTATTTATCTAAATACTCATGTAGCATGGTGGCAGCACAGGAAAGCAATTGGGAGACTGAGAAACATGACCTTTATTGCAGGATCACCATGTATTACTTTAACCAATTCAAAAACAAACAAAAAAAAGGTATGCTATTTAGTCAATGGAAAAGTTATAGAGTCAACAAACTATGGTAGATATACAGTATATGTATGTATATATATATATATATATATATATATATATATATATATATATAATTTAACATTTAGGAAACTCAGGGCATTAGAAACACACAAAATTGCCCCATTTCAGAAAGCAAACATCCCAAGGTAGTTTTGAAGATTTGATTTTTTTACACCATTTTTTGGAAATTTAGGAGAGTCAACTGGCATTGTTTACGGTTGTGATGTCTGTGATTGGTCAAATCAATCATGAGGTACAGAGCCACCATTGGCACTGTACCTTCCAGGTGTTTTGTCATCAAAGACTTCCTCAGGATATTGAGCGGAAGTGACGTCAGACACAGGAGTCATCCGGGAGACATGCTAGGACTTTTACCTGCAGGATTGGGGCTATTGTTTTATACTGAAATATGAGTACTATACTTTTCAAATCAAGTTCTTTTTTGTGACAATATCACAGTATGGTAGTCTTTTTGTTTTGAGCAGGGTTATTTAGTGCATTTAAAGAAAGATAATTGAAAAGAGCTTAGTAAATTGTGCAATGATTGATGCACACTTTTTTTTGCCTTTAATGAAATCTGCAAATTTAGCATATATATATATTAATCATAGACATAAGATGAACATTATATGGCCATGGTCAAAACGGTCTTATTTGTGGGGTAACATAGACCTCATAGAATATCCTTAGCTTATATTACTCTAATATTGCCTAATATTTTATTATTACAAAGATGGCCACCTTGAATTTTTCTGTCAACTGAGTGTTTACTCTTACAAAAAAAAAAAAAAATTCTAGTGCTGGGGGAAGGGTTCCACAATGCACATAGATGTATTGCCTGTATAGCATTCTAAAAATCGTTGAAAAAAAAATATTGATTTTCCTTCATTTTGCAGTGAAAACTAAGTCTGCATCCAAGTGCAACATAAAAAAAAGATCTCAATAAATGAATATTCATAGTTCTACAACCTCTAATATGGTTAGTATCATTTCTTTTAATGAGACTAGGATAGGTTTGTAAAAATGGCCAGTGGCCATATGTCAAGAGTGTCACTTATAGCGAAGAATAACAGCAAATTCATTTGTGAAATTCAGAATGTGGCCTAAATTCTGTGAGTGACATCTTAGTCAGGCAGTAGCTTCTCCCACAGGGATCCATGCACTCTTTTCAATGTTAGAAAGGGCATATTGCCTCAGCATGCAGTGTAATCTAGTAAGATGATGAATAAGCACTGTCTGTTCAGTGTCAAGCTATGCTGTCTGTGGTTCTTATTCAGTTCAGAATTCATGTGTGGTATTGCCATAAATCAATGTAAACATCAGGTGGGGATTGGCAGTGATATATGTGCAGACTTTAATTTTTCAGCTGCCTTCTTACTACATATAAAATATGTGCATGTAGTGCTGCCTCTGGAGAAGCTGCTGGTTAGACAAGTTCTTCTTTCTTCTACTGACACGCCAGTACTGTAAAGTGAGCTTTATTAACCACCTGATGACCGCCGTAAGTATATACAGCGGGTAAAATAAGTATTGGACACATCACCATTTTTCTAGGTCAATATATTTCTAAAGGTGCTATTGACATTCATTTTTTACCACGCGTCTGTAACAACCCATGGAATTCATACATACAAAGAAACCAAAACAAATTAGTTCAGAAATTAAGTTATGTGTAGAGTTGAGCGAACCCAAACTGTAAAGTTCGGGTCCGTGCCGAACTTTGGGGTGTCTGTGACCCCGACCCGAACCTGGACATTTGAAAAAAAGTTTGGGTTCGGGTATTTGATCTCGCTTGTTGAATAGCTGCAGGGCAGCCAATCAACAAGTGTTTCACTGGTTTGCCCTTAGCAGCCATCACAGCCATGCCTACTAATGGCATGGCTGTGATTGGCCAGTGCATCATGTGACCCAGCCTCTGTATAAGCTTGAGTCACGTAGTGCTGCATGTCACATGCTCTCAGGCTAGTGTAGGGAGAGAATGCTGCCAGTGCTGTGAGGGACAGATTGCAGATATAATAACATCTCATCCTGCATTACAGAACAATCGGATTCTGGACTAGGTAGAGATTACTAATACTGCTTTGAGGGACAGATTGCTGATCTCATCCTGCATTACAGAACGATCTGATTCTGGACTAGGTAGAGATTACTACTACTACTGCCTTGAGGGACAGATTGAAGATCTCATCCTGCATTACAGAACAATCTGATTCTGGACTAGGTAGAGTCTACTGCTTTGAGGAACAGATTATTGTTCTAAAATCATCGCCTACTCTTTTAGGGTCAGGTTCCTGCTGTTGCTGTAAGGGTCAGATTATTGTTCTAAAATCATTGCCTACTCCTATAGGGTCAGGTTCCTGCTGTTGCTGTAAGGGACAGATTATTGTTCTAAAATCATCGCCTACTCCTATAGGGTCAGGTTCCTGCTGTTGCTGTAAGGGACAGATTATTGTTCTAAATTCATTGCCTACACTGCCACGGTCACAGCCTAGTCAACCTCTAGGCTCCTACTCCACATCCACCCCACTTCCCAATTTTATTTTTTTTATTTGATGTTAAGTTATTTTCCCTATCCCCATTTTTTTGTTGGGCACTTATCCTACTCTTACCCCCATTTACTTCCTTTTTCAGCCCTCTAGCACTTGCCAGGACTTTTTTACAGCCATTTTTGTGCCGAAAAGTTTGAGTCCCTATTAACTTCAATGGGGTTCTGGGTCCGGGGTAAAGTTTGGGTCAAGTTTGGTACCGAACCTGGACTTTTTCGAAAAGTTCGGCCGAACCCGCCGAACCCAAACATCCAGAAACTACCCAAATGTCTTTCCTGTTTTATATAGTTCAACTACCTTTTCCTGCAGAACCTTTGACAATTTGTTTGCTTTCCCCATGACTCAGAATCCAGAAATGCCAGTGCAGCACTGGATGAAAGATGCAAGGGTCTGTCAGGGGTCCAGAAACTCATTGGCCTTTTATACACACACACTAATTACAAGCAGACAGATCACAGGTGAGGATGGTTGCCTTTAATATCATTCAAACCCCTTTGTGTCAACATGTGTGCATGTTATTAGACCAAAATCACCAGGGTATGTAAACTTTTGATCAGGGTCATTTGGGTAGTTTCTGTTGTCATTATGTTTTAAAAAGAGTAAACACAGTCCATTGATAATAAATGGCCTCATCCAAACACTAAACATGAGTGAAAGAAATTTTGTGTTATCATTCATATTCTCTGAAAAATGGCCAAGAAATCATAAATTCTGCCAAGGTATGTAAACCTATGAGCACAAGTGGACATGCAGTATCTCACAAAAGTGAGTACACCCCTCACATTTTTGTAAATAATTTATTATATCTTTTCATGCGACGACACTGAAGAAATTACACTTTGCTACAATGTAAAGTAGTGATTGTACAGCTTGTATAACAGTGTAAATTTGTTGCCCCCTCAAAATAACTTAACACACAGCCATTAATGTCTAAAAAGTTGGCAACAAATGTGAGCACATCCCTAATTGAAAATGTCCAAATTGGGCCCAATTAGCCATTTTCCCTCCCCAATGTCATGTGACTCATTAGTGTTACAAGGTCTCAGGTGTGAATGGCTAGCAGCTGTGTTAAATTTTGTGTTATTGCTCTCACTCTTTCATAGTGGTCACTGGAAGTTCAACATGGCACCTCATGACAAAGAACTCTCTGAGGATCTGAAAAAAATCATTTTTGATCTACATAAAGATGGCCTAGGCTATAAGAAGATTGCCAAGACCCTGAAACTGGGCTGCAGCACAGTGGCCAAGACCATACAGGACAGGTTTGACTCAGAACAGGCTTCGCGATGGTCGGCCAAAGAAGTTGAATGCACATGCTCAGCGTTATATCCAGAGGTTGTCTTAAAATAAAGAAAATAAAAGTATGAGTGCTGCCAGTATCGCTGCAGAGGTTGAAGGGATGGGGGTCAGCCTGTCAATGCTCAGATCATACTCTGCACACTGCATCAAATTGGTCTGCATAGCTGTCGCCTCAGAAGGAAGCCTCTTCTAAAGACAATGCACAGGAAAGCCTGCAAACAGTTTGCTGAAGACAAGCAGACTAAGGACATGGATTACTGGAACCATGTCCAGTGGTCTGATGAGACCAAGATAAATGTATTTGGTTCAGATGGTGTCAAGCATGTGTCGCGGCAACCAGGTGAGGAGTACAAAGTGTTTCTTGCCTACAGTCAAGAATGCTGGTGAGAGTGTCATGGCCTGGGGCTGCATGAGTGCTGCCAGCACTGGGGAGCTACAGTTCATTGAGGGAACCATGAATGCCAACATGTACTGTGACATATTGAAGCAGAGCATAATCCCCTCCATTCAGAGACAGGGTCGCAGGGCAGCATTCCAACGTGATAACGACCCCAAACACACCTCCAAGATGACCACTGCCTTGCTAAAGAAGCTGGGGGTAAAGGTGTTCACATGTTCTATGGTGCTATTCACTAGTCCATGTTGCTTACTTAAGGACACTGTCACCCAGGATTGCATAGTACCTTTCACTCTCCATATCATGCTCACTATAGTGCCACACACCTTTATATATTATATTTTATATTCATCACTAGAGTTGAGCGAACTTCTAGAAGTCCGGGTTCTGCTGGTTCGGCCGAACTTCGGGAGAAAGTCCGGGTTCGGGTCCGGACAGAACCCGAACTTTGTCCTGGACCCCGAACCCCATTGAAATCAATGGAGACCCGGACTTTTAGGTACAAAAAATGTTGTAAAATAGTCTGATATCACTCGTACTATACCTCTCACTTTCCATGATACGTTAGGACCCACTGTCACAGGAATTCATTCGTTGTACCTGATCACTTATCGTGGTATCTTGTACACTTGTGGAAATGGGGGTCGAAGAAATCGTTCCGTCACCAGTAGAACCTCCACACAAACCCCAGCAATAGTGCAACCTTACGACGGGACGCTGGGACAGAGACTTACCTCCCCTAATACGAGACGAAGTTATACAGTGTCATGTACAACCGTAAGTACCAAGGGAGTTACTTGACATCGAGGGGTCACGAC
>BLSH010311756.1:369006-388310 GCA_018402905.1 Glandirana rugosa
ATTTAAAGTGATACACACATTTTGCAGAACAGTGATATGGGTACTCCCGGCTTATTTATACTTTTTTTGACACAGTTTGAAGATGATTTTAGAACAGTTCTATGGCCTCTAATGTTAATTAATACTTTTCAGACCCATTTTGAAGATGATCTCCATTTTTGCATTTTTTATGTTTTTATTTTTTTAAAAATATTTAAAGTTATTTCCCTGTCCCCATTTCTTTGTAGGGCACTTGTCCCACCCTTACCCACATTTTCTTTCCTTTTGCAGACCTCTAGGACGTTCCTGGGCTTTTTTACAGCATTTTTAAGATTTTTCATTAAAATTACCAGAACCCCGGACCCGAACCCGGACTTTTTTTGAAAAGTCCGGGTCCGGGTCCGGGTCCCGGACACCCCAAAGTTCGGTACGGACCTGAACTTTACAGTCCGGGTTCGCTCAACTCTATTCATCACATATCTTATAACTTTTTATTCATTCCATGTCACCATTAACTGTTGCAGGTCACCATTCGTACTCCTTGTCATACACTTTTTTTTTATTTTTCATTCTTTTTTCTTTCTATTCTTTTTCCTCCTTTTTCTTTCTCTCCACTTTCCTGGCTTTCCTCCTTTCATTTCTCTCTCTCTCCCCCTGCATCCTAGTCATATACTTACCCACATGGTTATCTTTACATACTACTGTCTAATTGTTTTTTACTATGATTCTACTGATCCCCTTACACATATATATACTCTTTATTACAGCACCATGTGGGTCATGGACAATGGAGGATTGCTGAGGGATACACCTTTGTTTTTTCTTCCCTTTTCCATTCCCGCCATGCCCACCTCCCGCCCACTTTCCAGTTGAGCGCTGTCATATCCGCCCCTTCAGCTCCCGGTGGAGGCCCTGCCCTCTGCCCCCCTGGAGATCATGCCTTGGAGTCAACTTACAATGTAAGTATGGGGTAGCCACATTGTGGCCCCCTGCTGGATCTCCCAGCATTACCATACTAGCTTACATCTAACTGGTACTTTGTTTATAGATACGTCACATCTACTCCTGAAGAAGCGAGATGTGCCTGTAAAACGCGTCGAGAATACAGATCTATACGTATATCTACTACAATATACTCCTGATTACACTTATTGACAAATATGACTGTTAGAAATTAGAGATCATGTATGCCTATGCACTGTTATGCTACGATGTCCGCAATTGCCAATAAAATTGGTTAATTTTACACTTTTTCCCAGTGTGTTGACCTTATGCATCCCTCATGTAAAATCCCATGGGGCATTTAATTGTTGTATATATGCATATGACTTAGGGATGGAGGTATCCTTCTTGTGTGAGGGACTGGTTAAGCATGTCTCCAGACCTATACCTTATTGAGCATCTGTGGAGCATCCTCAATCAGAAGGTGGAGGAGTGCAAGGTCTCTTACATCCACCATCTCCGTGATGTTGTGGAAGTGGAAGAGGACCCCAGTGCCAACCTGTGAAGCTGTGGTGAGCTCCATGCCCAAGAGGGTTAAGGCAGTGCTGGAAAATAATGGTGGCCACACAAAATATTGACACTTTGGGTCCAGTTTGGACATTTTCACTTAGGGGTGTACTCACTTTGTTGCCAGCGGTTTAGACATTACTGGCTGTGTGTTGAATTATTTTGAGGGGACAGGAAATTTACTGTTATACAAGCTGTACACTCACTACTTTACATTGTAGAAAAGTGTCATTTCTTTAGTGTTGTCACATGAAAAGATATAATAAAATATTTTCAAAAATGTGAGGGGTGTACTCACTTTTGTGAGATACTGTTTATACATGTTCTCTTTATTGTGTGTATGTTGTTGTCACTATACAATGAGCAATCACTAGAGCAGCAAGGGGTTAATGGGACTTTACATGTACCTTGTAAGGTTTATTAAATATTGAAAAAACAGAATTAAAAATTGAACACATTTTTATTTTAGTGCACATGGGGCATATCTTAAAAACAGTTAAAGTACAAACAATGGTGCAGTTTAAGTAAAACATTCACAGTTGAAGTTAAAGTTACGGTAGACCAGGATATGGTGATCCTGATAGCAGAATCCGATTTGAAGGTCTATGCGTTTCGCAGGCTGAGCTGCTTCATCAGGGCCACAGATTGAAATATTGATTCATATGAACTGTGAGTATATACAAATTACAAATTAAGTACAAACAAGAAAACATGTAGATGATTATGGAGTATTGAAACAGTATATCAAAACACATGTATAGAACCATCCAATATATTTACCAATTTAGACATGATAGACATGATAAACAGCTTGTTTTTATGTGCTATGGCCAAAGTATGAGAAAGGTAAGTTGCATATCCTAAGTCCAATGGCAATTGGAAAAACCCTCATATTAATAGGTCTTATTTAAAGAGTATATATATATGTATCCCAATTGAAGTTTGAGAATAATAATACATAAAGGGTGGTATTAAGAAAATTCCCCTGTAAAGTATTTGGCAGCAGCCTGGTGGAAATCAAGCCTGAGGAGCCTGGGGGTACTAGAACCACATTTTCCCAGCAAGAGGAGTTTGTTCCTTCAGAGTTTCAGTGAATGAGGTATATTGTATAAATCACAAAAGCCTAAAAATGCATGGGTATATAGTATTTCCTCTAGGGGAAAGAGAACGGAGGGAGAGAGAAAGAGGCATAAAATAGACAGGGAAGAAAGGGAGGAAAAGGGGGGGTTGTAAGAGGGGGAAGGAAAGTAAGGGGGGGGAAGGTGGGGAAAAGAGGAAAGGGTGGGAAGGGGGGGAGGGGGGAGGGGGAGGAAAAGGGGAGAGAGGGAAGGGGGGGGGGGAAGAAAGGGGAAGGGAAAAGAAGGGGGAGAAAGAGGAAGGGAAAGGGGGAAGAAAAGGACAGGGAAAGGGGAAAGGGAATATGGGAATGGGGAAAAACAAGGAAAGATGAAGGAAAAGGAAGGGAAAGGAGTGGAGGGGGAAAGAAGGGGAGGGGGAAGGAGGAAGTGAGTGGGGGGAAAGATGGGGGAGGAAAAGGGTACAGAGGAAAAACTGGGGATTAATACAAAACCTTTACCTTGACTTTTGATTGAATTACATGAAGTACCTGGGTATAAGAGACCTAAGAGGCAGGTCAGGTTAATTAATATCACTATATAGACTCGGCTGAGAATGTTCGGCCAACAGAATGGAGCCTTAGAACGATCTACATAAAAGTCAAAACATGAGTCTGATAAGTAAGTGTGAAATTTCAATCCGACAGACATACGGTATCTCACAAAAGTGAATAAACCCCTCACATTATTGTAAATATTTTATTATAGCTTTGAGACAACACTGAAGCAATTACACTTTGCTACAATGTAAAGTAGTGAGTGTACAGCTTGTATAACAGTGTAAACGTGCTGTCCCCTCAAAATAACTCAACACACAGCCATTAAAATTGGGCCCAAAGTGGCAATATTTTGTATGGCCATCATTATTTTCCAGCAATGCCTTAACCCTCCTGGGCATGGAGTTCACCAGAGATTCACAGGTTGACACTGGAGTCCTCTTCCACTCCTTCATGATGACACCACAAAGCTGGTGGATGTTAGAGACCTTGCGCTCCTCCACCTTCCGTTTGAGGATGCCACACAAATGCTCAATAGGGTTTAGGACATGCTTGGTCAGTCCATCACCTTTACCCTCAGCTTCTTTAGCAAGGCAGTGATTGTCTTGGAGGTATGTTTGGGGTCTTTATCATGTTGGAATACTGCCCTGCGACCCAGTCTCCAGAGGGAGTTGATCATGCTCTGCTTCAGTATGTCACAGTACATGTTGGCATTCACAGTTCCCACAATGAGCTGTAGCTCCCCAGTGCCGGCAGCACTCATGAAGCCCCAGGCCAGGACACTCCCACCACCATGCTTGACTGTAGGCAAGACACACTTGTCTTTGTACTCCTTACCTGTTTGCCGCCACACACGCTTGACACCATCTGAACCAAATAAGTTTAACTTAGTCTCATCAGACCACAGGATATGGTTCCAGTATTCCATGTCCTTAGTCTGCTTGTCTTCAGCAAACTGTTTGTGGGCTTTCTTGTACATCATCTTTAGAAGAGGCTTCCTTCTGGGATGGCAGCTATGCAGACCAATTTGATGCAGTGTGCGGCGTATGGTTTGAGCACTGACAGGCTGACCCCCCACCCCTTCAACCTCTGCAGCAATGCTGGCAGCACTCATACATCTATTTCCCAAAGACAACATCTGGATATGACGCTGAGAATGTGCACTCAACTTCTTTGGCCGACCGTGGCAAGGCCATTTCTGAGTGTAACCTGTCCTGTTAAACCGCTGTATGGTCTTGGCCACTGTGCTGCAGCTCAGTTTCAGGGTCTTGGCAATCTTCTTATAGCCTAGGCAATCTTTATGTAGAGCTACAATCCTTTTTTTTTCAGATCCTCTTTGCCATGAAGTGCCATGTTGAACTTCCAGTGACCAGTATGAGAGAATGAGAGCAATAACACCAAATCTAACACACCTGCTCCCCATTCACACCTGAGACCTTGTAACACTAATGAGTCACATGACACCAGGGAGGGAAAATGGCTAATTGGGCCCAATTTGCACATTTTCACATAGGAGTGTACTCACTTTTGTTGCAAGCAGTTTAGACATTAACCACTTCCTTATTGGGCACTTAAACCCCCCTCCTGTCCGGACCAATTTTCATTTTTCATCGCTGTCACTCTTAGAATGACAATTGCGCGGTCGTGCGACGTTGTACCCGAACAAACTTGACGTCCTTTTTTTCCCACAAATAGAGCTTTCTTTTGGTGGTATTTGATCGCCTCTGCGTTTTTTATTTTTTGTGCTATAAACAAAAGAGAAGCAACAATTTTGAAAAAAGAACAATATTTTTTACTATTTGCTATAATAAATATCCAAAAATAAAAAATAAAAAAACAAATGTATTCATCAATTTAGACCGATATATATTCTTCTACATATATTGAGCAAAAGTTATAGCGTTTACAAACTATGGACATTGGTTTATGGTGTTTTTATCTATTTTTATTTTTTTACTAGTAATGGCGGTGATCTGCGATTTTTATCGGGACTGCGATATTGCGGCGGACATGTCGGACGTTTTTGACACTTTTTTGGCACCAATGACATTTATACAGCGATCAGAAATGTAAATATTTACTGATTACTGTGTAAATGTCACTGGCAGTGAAGGGGTTAACCTGCAGGGGGCAGTGAAGGGGTTAAATATGTTCCCTGGGTGTGTTCTAACTGTGGGGGGGCGGGGTTGGCCAGGACATAACAGATCTAACTGATCCCAGTGACAGGGATCAGTAGATCTGTCATGCCCCTCCTCACAGAACGGGGAACCGCCCGTGGTTCCCCGTTCCAGCTCTCTGGAAGGAGATCGGGAGCGCGCCCAGCAAGAGCCAAATGTCTATAGACGTCCTCCCGGCATTTTAGCGCCGCGCTGTAGTTGTCATTCGGCTATGGCGGCGGCGTGAAGAGGTTAATGACTGTGTGTTGAGTTATTTAGAAGGGACAGTAAATTTACATTGTTACACAAGCTGTATACTTGCTACTTTACATTATAGCAAAGTGTAATTTCTTCAGTGCTGTCACATGAAAAGATATAATAAAATATTTACAAAAATGTGAGGAGTATACTCACATTTGTAAACTACTGTAAAATATAATGAGTGTCAGTGATGGATAGTGCTGGGATCTTGTCCCAGCAACTTCTTCAAAGTATTAAAGGGAGATAGGAGGTAATAGAAGTCTAAGAGTACTCACTTACATTGACTGCTCCTCATATGTGCACAGGTGTGTCTACCAGGATCTCCATTCAGATGTCAAGCCATAGCATATGAATTCTCAGTCAGAGTTTATATAGCAAGTAAATGCCTTACCTGCTGGGTAGAGACATGCAGATGAGTTCCTGAGGCCTCTCCCATCACCCGGATCAAAAGTCTGGTATGACCTTATGGATCCGGTAGGGCGGGAGAGGGCTTAGCTCCCCAAAGAACAGCCAGGATAGGGTGTGGGTTTGGATGTGGCCCATGTCCCAGGAAGGTCCTGCACCAAGGAGGCAACAGGTGTCCACTGTTTAGAGCACCAGAGCAGACAGGGGAACCAAAGTGATGGTGTTGTGTGCAGGAGGACCGTTTCCAGCTGTGCACCAGAAATGACACAATTGGAAGTAGCGTCATGGTGCAACACAGGCTGGAAGTGCACCCCCAGAAGTGATGCGGATGATTAAAGCGTCACCACGGGAACCAAATGTGCTACAGCTGCCTGGGAACCATCTCTATGGGTCCCTAGTGTGAAGAAAGGGGAACTACAACCAAGGCAAATGTGTGAACAGCAAAAACATTTGTCTGGAATCCATAGGCAATGGAAAGGCATGGGTAGGGCTATATCCAACAGCGAAATGCCACATAAGAAAAAGGAGAAAGAGAGACGGCAGCACAAGAGTAGGAGTGAAATTATAATTAGAGATACAGATGATATTGCATATAGTTGATGCCAAAGGATGTATTATGTATTGAACAATTATGAAAATAATGATGCTACCCATAATAAACATGGGATGAAACAGACCGAGATCCATGGATATAGATATCCATAGCGGGATGTCACCAATAAATGCACACATAGAGCACTCTGCAATTGATGCCGCAATTTTTGTGCCTATCTGTTTGATGCTTCACATTACCCATAGAGGTCATAGCACACATTACAATACAAGCTTAATAACAGATAAATAATACATTACGTGTCAAAACCTCGGGCCTATACACCTGGTGTTGGCTGGGTCTTTGGTAGTGCAAATTAGTTAGGGAAAATTAGGGATTAAGGTAAATATTTATAGGAAAGGGGCGTAACTAATAGCGCCATTTAACCCTGGTGAACGAGTCGATTTAAATCTGTAAATCCATTTAGCCTCAACTTGTAGAATTTTTTGGTCGAAATCACCACCTCTCTCAGGGAGGCGAATCCTTGCCAGCACTTGGAATGTGAGGGATTCTGTTTCATAATGTGGCAATCTGCAAAATCTCTAGGCATAGGTTTATCTGTAATACTGATGTCAGTCACATGATCCTTTATCCTAATATACCCCTCATCCACATGTGAGTACATAAACTATCCCGATAGTGTTGAAGTTAAAGAAGTGGTGCATTCGCAGATTCTTACCTGCTTTAATGAAATGGCAAAGACTGCCTGTCCCACAGTGGAATGTGGCTCTGGGTAAAGACCCACAAGGGTCTGAATTTTTAGGTGCAGAGAAATGACTCAATACTAGGATGTCAAAAAGAGGCTGGTTGCATTTAAACAAAGTGTGCGGTTTGGGATCAATGAACAGACTCAGTGTGGAGTCATCCTTTAGGAGGTGCCAGTGGGTTTGGAAAATATGTTGCAATATTTGATGTTGATTATTATATTTTGTGATTGGACATACATTTGATAAGTTTGGTGGTGTCATCTCATCTTAAAAAAATAGAAGATCTCGGGGGTTATCTAAAGCATTGCGATATGCTTTTTCATTTCAAATCTTTTTATTGAGAAACTTTTTGAGTACAACAAGAGAGATAATTATAGAGAGCTAGAGTCTGTTAAACTTATACTCTCGTACAAAATACACATAGAAATGCAGGCATGTGCTTACAATACGGGATATTATTAGAAAGAAAAGAAAAAAAAATAACATTGTCTGATGTACAACTGTAAGTAACCTTTTATAAGTTTCAGAGAGGAGCAGAGGGCAATGCAAGGTGTAACAACAAAGCGAGAAAATAGATCCCGGGCAGGAGAGGTCCCGCCGCCCCCCCCGGTCACCCCATCTGGGAACAAACTGTAACCGGGAGGACAGGCACCAAGCACCCCCCCCCCGGGAACCCTATAACATAAGTAGCTTTTAAGGATAAGGCCTCTACTGATACATAGGGAACTGGCGTTAACCAAACAATTTTAACCCGTTTTTATAGGCCATTTAGAGAGAGTTTTTATTAACCCCCTCCAACTACATAGTTGGGAGGGGGTGGAACAACCCATGTAGCCTATTGACCCTAGCAAGCAAATAGACAGCGAGATGAAATCAAACTGAAAAGGAAAGTAGACATAGAAACGTAGAGAAGAAGAGAAAGCTAGAGAGAAGGAGAGGGAAAGTAGACACCAGGGTAGCTATTTGAGGGAGTAGAAGAAAAAGGGTCACCCCGGGATTTTCAAGTGGTTCCTTCAAGTTTCCCAAATAAGATCAAATTTAGGGAAAGTATCAAGGATGTAACTGGCCAGCTTTTCCTGAACCATGATCCAGGATATTTTCTGTTTAGCCTTAGAGAAGGATACCGACGGGCGTTTCCAAGACCTAGCTATTGTGATCTTGGCACCCAGTAAAATAAATTGGATGAATTTAAATAGTGGTTTGGACAGACCTTCAGGTTTGGAGTTGAGCAGGGCTATTTCTGAATCTTACGGATCAGGTGGAAAATTCTGTTCCAAAATCCTCTAAGGTGGGGACATTCCCACCACGTGTGGCGGAAGGTGACCACATGCTCGCAACCCCTGAAGCAGAAATTAGAGGCATTAGGGAACATAGCTGCTAATCGGGATGGTACTAAATACCACCTGATAAATACCTTTAAATTGGCTTCCTTCAATGAGATATTAGCGATCCCCTTATAGCAATGTAAAAACAACGAGGTCCATTTGCCCACCTCCCACTCCACGTTCAGATCCCTTTCCCATTTATCCACGAACGGGGGTTTGGATGAGTCCTCCATCAGTGAAGCGTAGATCAAAGAGATACCACCTCTTGTATCCACAGTTCCCGAACACCATTGTTCATATGGGGTAATGCCCGGGTTATCCTTCCTGGAATTCCACCAGGTGGTCAGAAAATGGTGTATTTGGAAAAAACTAAATTTTTCGGAGAGTGGCATATCTAGCTTATTAATGTAATGTTACAAAAACAAAGGACCGGCAAGCGATAGAAAATGGCCTATACGATATGGACCCTGGTCCATCCACCATTTAAAAGCCCTGATGTCTAAACCGGGTGGGAACTGACGGTTATGAAAAAGGTGAGTGAGAGGACGAAGAGTTGAGATTAAGTTGGGGGATGTGAAAACCGAATCGCAAAGGGCCATAGAGTGGGACAAAGTAGGGGAGAGAATCGGGGGTCTCAATTTATGAGGGATGCCTATCAGGAAGTCAATAGTATTGTGGGGAACTGCCTATCTCTTTATTTTGACCCAATCTGGTGTATTCCCTCTGGAAAAGACGATTGAGAACTGTGCCAGTTGAGCCGCCTGGTAGTATTTAAAGAGGTGTGGGAGTCCTAGGCCCCCTTGATTACGTCTCCTATAGAGCACCTTAGATGAGCATCTAAAACCCTTACAGGCCCAAATGAATTTCAGAATCAGGGATTGCAGTTTTTGCAAATCGGACTTCCTAACCGGAATGGGAAGAGCTCTGAAGAAATAAAGAATCTTAGGAAGGAGGGTCATCTTGATAGCGTGTATCCTACCCAACCAAGACAGGCCCTCCTGATCCCAGCTAGAGAGGTCCTGTATTAATTTCTTGAGAAGAGGGGGGTAATTAGCTTCAAATAGTTTGTTGATGTTGGCCGTCAGACTGACCCCCAAGTAAGGGATCTGGGAAGAATTCCAGCTAAACTTATATTGGTCTTTTAGTCGGAGTAAAATTTGTTCTGGCAAAGATATATTTAAAGCTGCTGATTTAGACCAGTTTACACAGAGACCTGAAATTTCTCCAAATGTTTGGAGTAGCTAAATAACCCTGGGGGTAGACGTGAAGGGGGAGGAGATGAACAGAAGCAAGTCATCTGCGAATAGCGCATATTTGTGTGAGTACAGACCACAATCGATCCCTTGGATATCTGGGTTATCTCTGATGGCGATGGCCAAAGACTCCATCGCTATTGCGAAAATTAAAGGGGATAGAGGGCATCCTTGTCTAGTGCCACGAAAGATAGGGAAAGGTTCAGAATAAAAGTTATGCAATTTGACTTGGGCACTAGGACTTGAGTATAGGGCTTTTAGGGTTTGGATAAATCTAGGGCCAAAACCCCATCTCTTTAAGACTTCAAAGAGATAAGACCAATCTACCGTATCAAAGGCTTTTTGCAAGTCGACAGATAAAATATAACCCTCCCGAGCAGGGATCCCAACCTAATTTGAGTTAAGTAGCGACACGATATCCACTCCTCTATGGATCTGTTCAGGGCCTTGCCTGCCCGGGATAAAACCTACTTGGTCTTTATGAATATGCGATATGCTTTCTTAAGGGATTTTTGGCTATATCTCCGGTCAGTGAACCGCTCTCTGAGTCTTGCGGCCTGTTTGTGAAAGTCTCCCTCATCACTACAATTTCTTTTAGCTCGTAAATATTGGCCTTTTGGTATTGACTTAATCAAGTGTGAGGGGTGAGCACTTTGAAAATGCAAGAGAGAATTACCAGCTGTATCTTTGCGGTACAGGATGGTTAAGATCTCACCCTCTGGGCCTTTATGAATAGTCAGATCCAGGAAGGATAAGGTATCAATATGCCAATTCAGGGTAAAGGAGAGATTGTAGTGATTGTGGTTCAATGCCTGAATGAATGATTTTAAAAGGTCCACCGGGCCTGTCCAAAAAATTAGTATGTCATCAATGTACCTGCGTGATAGAAGAGTGTAGCACAGGTACATCGAGAATTGATCCAAAGCAAACACCTCACACTACCACCCCCCAGGTACAGGTTGGCGTACGATGGGGCACACGTAATCCCCATCACCACTCCCTGCAGCTGGAGGTACTGAGAGCCATGAAAGGTGAATGTGCTGTGTGTTAATATGAAGTGCAGCATCTCCAGAATAAAATTATTATAAGGAATCGCATCTAGATCTTTCTCGCTTCGAAAGAGGGATACAATTGATACCTCCTTTTTATGCGGAATACTGGAGTACAGTGCCTCCACGTCAATGGAGGCTAAGATTGTGTGAGTGGGGACAGAAAGCCCCTCAAGTACAGTTAGTACATGGATAGTGTCCTTCAAGTATGTGGGTAGACTCTCCACATGCCGGTGCAAGTAGTCATCTTTCATGGAACTGGCTTGTTAGGTCAAGCATCTGACCCCAGAAATTATGGGTCTGCCCGAAGGATCTACCATTGATTTGTGGGTTTTGGGTAGGGTATAAAAGGTGGGGGTTATAGGGTGGAGTACTTTTAAATAATCCCTGGTGTTTTTCAAAATAAGATTGTTTCCAAACGCCCTGTCTACAATGTCAAAGAATTCCTGCTGGTAGTCTCAGATCGTGGATGCTGAAATCTTACGATACCATAACAGATTGTCCAAAATTCTGTGGCACATTGCCACATAGTCCTCAGTGGTTTGGATAATGAGATTACCTCCTTTGTCCGAGGGTTTTATCTCTATATCTTGCCGGGCTTTAAGCTGGTTCAAAGCGTGTCTTTGCGTGTTTGTTATGTTAAAGTTTTTTGATGTAGGCTGAACTTTCTGGGTATCCTGGGTGATGCGCTCCACAAAAAGTTTAAGATTTGATTTTAAGAATGCTGAGAAATTGTGCAACTTGTTCTAATATTCAGTCAGTTAGTAGTGGAGCATGTCCTGGGCATCATCCCAGACTCCGCCCTCTTTTTCTCAGTTGATTTAGCATCTTAAGCAATTAATAGTCCACTTGGGACCATTTTACATCAGGAACATCCTTGGTGTGGGTAGATTAGTTGTGCCAGTAAGATTTAAAGTTGAGTTTTCTGGCAAAAAGATTAATATCCTTTACGCATTCAAAATGATCCAAGTTACGTGAAGGACAAAAGTTAAGTCCTAAACCTAGGACTTCTAATTCTGTGGAGTGAAAGTGTAGGGTGTCAAATGAATCACATCAAACGTACGTGATTCGGTTAAATGGGTCAAACCACGTATTGGTCTATGTTGCGCTGTATTGTGGTGTTTTGTGGTTTGGGTGTCGTAGGTGCTTTGTCTTTGGATGAAAATTTGATGATTTAGGAGGTTTCGGGATGGCCCCTGTTGCTACCCTGGTGTAATGTTTTTTACCTCTAATTTCCACTGATGTGTGATCATTTTCCTCATTGTCTGAGGGTGGAGGAGTCTTACAGTATCTCACAAATGTGAGTACACCCCTCACATTTTTGTACATATTTTATTATACCTTTTCATGTGACAACACTGAAGAAATGACACTTTGCTACATTGTAAAGTAGTGAGTGCACAGCTTGTATAACAGTGTAAATTTGCTGTCCCCCTCAAAATAACAGATTGCCATTAATGTCTAAACTGCTGGCAACAAAAGTGAGTACACACCTAAGTGAAAATCTCCAAGTTGTTCCCAAAGTGTCAATATTTTGTGTGGCCACCATTATTTGCCAGCACTGCCTTAGCCCACTTGGGCATGGAGTTCACCAGAGCTTCACAGGTTGCCACTGGAATCCTCTTCCACCCCTCCTTGACAACATCACGGAGCTGGTGGGTGTTACAAACCTTGCCCTCCTCCACCTCCTTTTTGAGGATGACCCACAGATGCTCAATAGGGTTTAGGTCTTGAGACATAATTGGCCAATCGATTTCCTTTTCTTTAGCAAGGTAGTGGTCATCTTGGAGGTGTGTCTGGGGTCGTTATCATGTTGGAATATTGCCCAGCGACCCAGTCTCCGAAGGGAGGGGATCATGCTCTGCTTCAGTATGTCACAGTACATATTGGCATTCATGGTTCCCACAATGAACTGTAGCTCCCCAGTGCCAGCAGCACTCATGCAGCTCCAGACCATGACACTCCCACCACCATGCTTGAATGTAGGCAAGACACACTTGTCTTTGTACATCTCACCTGGTTGCCGCCACACACGCTTGACACCATCTGAACCAAATAAGTTTATCTTGGTCTCATCAGACCACAGGACATGGTTCCAGTAATCCATGTCCTTAGTCTGCTTGTCTTCAGCAAACTGCAGGCTCTCTTGGGCATCATCTTTAGAAGAGGCTTCCTTCTGAGATGACAGCCATGCAGACAAATTTGATGCAGTGTGCGGCGTATGGTCTGAGCACTGACGGGCTGACCCCCCCACCCCTTCAACCTCTGCAGCAATGCTGGCAGCACTTATATGTCTATTTCCCAAAGACAACCTCTGGATATGGCACTGAACACATGCACTCAACTTCTTTGAGTAGAACGTGTCCTGTTAAACCAATGTAGGGTCTTGGACACCGTGCTGCAGCTCAGTTTCAGGGTCTTGGCACTCTTCTTATAGCCTAGGCCATCTTTATGTACAGCAAAAAATCTTTTTTTCAGATCCTCAGAGAGTTCTTTGCCATGAGGTGCCATGATGAACTTCCAGTGACCAGTATGAGAGAGTGAGAGCAATAACACCAAATTTAACACACCTGCTCCCCATTCACACCTGAGACTTTGTAATACTAACAAGTCACATGACACCAGGGAGAGAAAATGGCTAATTGGGCCCAATTTGAACATTTTCACTTAGGGGTATACACACTTTTGTTGCCAGCAATGTCAATGGGGACCCAAACTTTTCGGCACAAAAATTACTGTAAAAAAGTCCTGGAAAGTGCTGCAAAAGGAAGGGCTGCAAGAGGAAGAAAAATGGGAGATGTTATTAGATTTGCAATCTGTCCCTCAAAGCAGTAATAATCTCTACCTAGTCCAGTATCAGATCGTTCTGTAATGCAGGATGAGAGATCGTTCTGTAATAAGATCGTTCTGTAATGCAGGATGAGAGATCGTTCTGTAATCAGATCATTCTGTAATGTAGGATGAGATGTTATAGATCTACAATCTGTCCCTCAAAGCAGTAGTAGTAATCTCTACCTAGTTATTATCACTGCAATCTGTCCCTCACAGCAGTAATAGTAATCTCTACCTAGTTATTAGATCTGCAATCTGTCCCTCACAATCTGTCCCTTACAGCGCTGGCAGCATCCTCTTCCTACACTAACCTGAGAGCATGTGACATGCAGCACTGTGACTCCAGCCTCATATAGAGTCTGGGTCACATGATGCACTGGCCAATCACAGCCATGCCGTTAGTAGGCATGGCTGTGATGGCTTCTAGGGAAAACTAGTGAAACGCTTGTTGATTGGCTGCCCTGCAGCTATTCAACATGCGTGATAAAATACCAGAACCCAGAACTCGAAACCAAACGTTTTCTCAAACGTTCGGGTTCGGGTTCGGTACACGGACACCCGAAAGTTCGGTACGGATCCGAACTTTACAGTTCGGGTTCGCTCAACTCTACTTATAATAACTATTACTAAGAAATTATAGGTATTGGAATTTCCTTTCAAATTTGGCTGTTAGTGAACGTAACGGATACAAATTTATCCGAAGTTACAAACTATCTGAAATAACAAATGCAGCATCTAAACCAGGGATCCTCAAACTATGGTCCTCCAGCTGTAGCAGAACTACACATCCCATGAGGCATTGTAAAACTCTGACATTCACAGACATGACTAGGCATGATGGGAATTGTAGTTCCTGAACAACTGGAGGGCCATAGTTTGAGGATCCCTGATCTAAACGAATGGAACATAAAGAATTAATAATAATAAATTATAATAACTTTTTGTTATTTTATTATTTATTATTATTTATTATTATTATTAATTTTTTACGTTCAATTTGTTTAGATGCGGCATTCATTATTTCGGATGATTCGTAACTTCGCATAAATTCATATTCGTTATGTTCACTAACAGCCAAATTTGAAAGGAAATTCCAATATCTATAATTTAATATTTGGTTATTATTAGTTAGTTAGTTAAAGTAAATTTTTTTGTATTTTTGAATTTTTGGATTTTTGTTCTTATTTTCGGATTTTCAAATTTTCGGATTTTCTAAACTCCGAATTTTTGAATTTTCAAGTTTTTCGAACATTCGAATTTCAGAATTTTCCAATTTTTTAATTTTTCCGAAGCCATGAATTTATTCAAAATAACGACTTTCAATCATAACAAATGATCCGTAAAACAGAAAAAAACATGAATGAAACTAAAAAGAACACATTTTTCGGCAGTGCACATGTCTACTGTTTTTAATTGATTAGTTCACCTGTAACCTAATGATGACACATCAGCCAATCACCTGACTTGAATCCAATAGAAAATCTATAGAAAGAGCTGAAAATCAGAGTTCATGGAACCTTCAAGATTGGAAGACTGTTTGGAAGAATGGGCCAAAATTACACCTGAGCAATGCATGCAACTAGTTTCTCCATACAGGAGGCGTCTTAAAACTGTCATTACCAACAAAGGATTTTGTACAAAGTATTAAATACATTTCAGTCAGTTCAAAACTTTTTTCCCAGTGTCACTCCATTTTTTTACACATAACTTAATTTCTGAACGTATTTGTTTTGGTTTCTTTGTATGTATGAATGCATGGATTGTTACCCACATGTAGTGAACATTTCATGTCAATAGCACCTTTAGAAATATATTAACCTAGAAAAATGGTTACGTGTTGAATACCTATTTTACCTACCGTATATAGCTCATCAGCTAGTGGTTATACCAAGATCATGGCTGCAGCTGGTGTAATTTTTTACAGATGACTGTTTAGTAAAAATGATCTGGGTGGCTCTACAGCCACTTGTTTCCTGGGCTCTCCCATTCCTCCAGAGGCCCAGGACAACAAATAAGGCCAAAATCAGTTAACACACTCCCAAATCTCCTATGTAATGAATGAAGACCGAAGTGACCATGATTTTGTCACTTCTGGTTTCAAAGCTGGCATTCCCTGGCTGTTACAGCCAGGTAAGCAGCTATTCAAGCACAATCTGGGGAGGGCAAGGAAGATATTGGGGGGTTTTGTAATAGCAATAGAGTTAAATAAAAAAGTATACTTTTTTTTATAAAATAAATAAAAATAATTAAAAAAGCACCCCAACCTCCACTACATGTGTGTAGGTTCTGCACACTTATTTAAAGCAGTTGTATACCCTAAAAGACCATTTTTACCTACAGGTAAGCCGATAATAAGACTTACCTTTAGGTAAAAATAATATCTCTTAAACCTATACGGTTTAGGAGATATTCTCACTGCAAGCGCCGCTGACGTCAGCAGGTGCATTCGCAGTGATGTCCCGGCGAGGGGCCCAGCGCACAGCACCGGACCCTGCAGGAAAGTCCGCCATAAAGACAGGCTCCCGCGCATGTACGGGAGTGACGTCTCGTGGCTCTGGCCACTCACAGCGCCGGAGCCGCGTACCACGAAAGATCCACGGAGGGAACATGGCAGTTCCCTTCTCGGGGACCAGGCGGATCTGCGGGAGCTTCGTTCTAAGGTAAGTATTTCATAATGAGCTAATATGCGGTGCACACAAGCTCATTATTCCTTTGCCTTGCAGGTGTTTTTTTTTTTTTCTTTAGGGAAGACAACCGCTTTAAATAGCTATTGCACCACACCTCTACATTGATAACCAGTAATGGTTTATTAACCACTCGCCAACCACCCACCGCAAATCGGCATCATATGATGGCGGGTGCGGCAGCGTGTAATGTGGAAGAGCGTGCTCCACCAGAGGAGTGCTTGCATGCTCACTGGCTAGCAGGGGAGCCAGTCAGCTGGTGGGGCAAACTCGATGTCTGCCGGCCACCCGCCATCGCTCCCCGCAGTGACATATTGGGGATCTGCAAGTGTAAACAAGCAGATCTCTGTTCTGACAGGAGAGAGAAGAGTTATTGTCTGTTCCCAGTAAATGTGAGCTGCAATCTCTCTCCTCCTCCAGTCACCCCAGCCCCCACAAAGTTAGAGCACACTGACAGGGAACACATTTAACCCTATGATCACCCCTAGTGTTAACCCTTTCCCTGCCAGTGACATTTATACAGCAATAAGTGGCTATTTATAGCACTGATCACTGTATAAATGTCAATGGTTCTAAAAAAGTGTCCGATCTGTCAATATCACAGTCCCACTAAAAATCGCAGTTCACCGCCATTACTAGTAAAAAAAAAACATAAATAACAACGCCATAAATCTATTCCCATAGTTTGTATAAGCTATAACTTTTGCGCAAACCAATTAATATACGCTTATTGCAATTTTTTTAACAAAAATATGTAGAAGAATATATATTGGCCTAAACTGATGAAGAAATTTATTTTTGAATATGTATTATAGCAAAAAAGTAAAAAATATATATATATATTTTTTTTTTTTATTGTAACTCATTTTTGTTTATAGCGCAAAAAATAAAAACCGCAGAGGTGATCAAATACCACCAAAAGAAAGCTCTATTTGTGGCAAAAAAGGACATCAATTTTGTTTTGGTACAGCATCGCACAACCGCGCAGTTGTCAGTTAAAGCGACGCAGTGCCATATCACAAAAAATGCTCTGGTCAGGAAGGATGGAAATCCTTCTGGGGCTGAAGTGGTTAAAGTGTCACCCATTTAAAAAATTAGGTAGCATAGTTTGTCACCATTTGATTGTAGAATCAGATTACTTAATAGGGATGGGCCGAACGACCCCCTGTTTGGTTTGCACCACAACTTTCGAACATCGTGAAAGTTCGGAAGAAAATAACGAACCCCATTGAAGTCTAAGGGACCCAAATGTGGAAAATCATTAGTGCCCATTTTGAGGGCTTATATGCAACTAATTGGGAATACAATGGTTAGAGGGCACTGCCCTGGGGGACATGTATCAATGAAAAAAAGTTCGTAAAAAAGAGTTTAAAAAGTTTTTAAATGAGCAGTGAAGTATTGATGCTTAAAGTGAAAGCATAAAAATGAACAATTCATTTCAATATAGTGCCTGGGGTGTCCCCTTAGTCTACCCATAAAGTGACACAACTATACTGTGTATAGAAGATGCTGCAGTAATAATTGCATTTATAAAGCCAAAAAAAGACATTTTCCCTGCAAGCTTTCTTTATTTTGTAAGCAATGGCTTAGGAAGCCAGTCTGTATGATGAAGCCACAATGTAGTGCACTGGGAACAAGATTAGAGTTTTTTTTAAATAAATTATGGTGTCTCTTCCACAGACTTTGGATAGAATTAAGGGGTGCTAAAAAATAGGTCTTTGGGTGTCAGTGGCACCTCCACAGCATAACCCTATTGAGGTACTCTTGATGAAAGCAAGAATTAGCCTTGTTATAAAAATTTAAATGATATGCACCTTTCAAACAGATAAATTGGACTTTGGGTGTCCGTGGTGCCTTCACAGCGCAACCATATTGAGGTACTCTTGATGAAAGCAAGAATTGGACTTGCTGTCAAAAATTGAAAGAATATGCACCTGTCAAACAGGTGCAGGAAAATTGGTCTTTGGGCGTTAATCGTGCCCACGAAACCTACCAGATGAAATCAACACCCACAACGCTAGACAGCCTAGAAGTCCTGCAGAGATTCCACATCCCAAGAACACTTAATTGATGACATTGGCATCAGGGGCTTCATAGCTTTTGGTAATCCAGAATGAATCATTTTAATAAAAGTCAGACGGTCCACAGAATCTGTGGACAGATGCGTTCTATTATCAGAAACAAAACATTCAGCAGCAATGAATGCCTATTTGGAAAGCACGTTGGATGCAGGACAGCGCAGTAGCTCAGTTGCATACTGGGCAAGTTCTGGTCAGCGGTCTATTCTCATGACCCAGTAAGCCAGTGGATCGTCGACTGGAAAACTCTCCATCTCGATTTTTGCCCCTACATAATCATCCACCATGTGATGCAGAAGCTGCCGATAGGATGTGGAAGCTGACAGCCCTGGGCGGCGAGGACAAAAAAATTGAGAAAGGCATCACTTAGGCAACTGTCTTCTCCACCATTCTGTAAAGTTCGGGTTCGTACCAAACTTTAGGGTGTTCCGAACCAGGACATTTGAGAAAAAGTCCGGGTTCGGGGTTTGCGGGGCAGCCAATCAACAAGTGTTTCACTCGTTTGTCCTTAGAAGCCATCACAGCCATGCCTACTAATGGTATGGCTGTGATTGGCCAGTGCATCATGTGACCCAGCCTCCATATAAGCTGGAGTCACGTAGTGCTGCATGTCACATCATCTCATACTAGTATAGGGAGAGGTTCCTGTTGCTGGTGGGAGGGACAGATTAGCATTATAAAATAATCTCATACTGGTGTAGGGAGAGGATCCTGCTGCTGGTGCGAGTAACAGATTAGCATTATAAAATCATCTCATACTAGTATAGGGAGGGGTTCCTTCTGCTGGTGTGAGGGACAGATTAGCGTTATAAAAGAAGATTCCTGTTTGCTCACTTTGTGAACAACTAACCGACGGGGCGTT
>BLSH010311756.1:392904-403923 GCA_018402905.1 Glandirana rugosa
CATTTGCATCCAGAATGAGGAGAGCGTCAAATAAGGGATTTGGTCGTGGTCATGGTGCTGCTGGTGCTGCTGGTGCTGCTGGTGCTGCTGGTGTTGGTGAAGCTCCTGTTGCAAGGAGAGGAAGTGGTCGATCTGTGCCAGCTACACGCACAAGTGAAACACCTTCCTCAGATGCGAGTAGCTGACAGAACCTTCAACGTTATATGGTAAGCCCGAATGCCGCTCAACGAATGGTGAGGCCAGAATAAATTCAGGCGATAATAGATTGGGTGGACAATGCCTCCAGTTCCTTCACATTGTCTCCCACCCGGTCCCTTGCTGAAAGCTCAGAGTTGGCACCTGAACCCCATGGCCATCTGTCTTTCACCTCAGCCCCTTGAAAATCAGCCAAGCAGTCTGAGCCCCAAGTCATGCAGCAGTCTCTTATGCTTTTTGATGGCTCTGCTGGTGTGCATTCTGTGGGCCATCCACATAGCCCTGCCCCAGAAGTGGAAGACATTGAGTGCACTGATGCCCAACCACTTCTGTTTCAGGATGAGGACATGGAAACACGACGGCAGCATGTCTCTGATGATGACGAAACACAGGTGCCAACTGCTGGGGCTTTCTACAATGTGCAGACTGACAAGGAGGGCAGTGGTGAAGAGTGGGTGGAAGATGATGTGGAGGATGATGAGGTCCTAGACCATACATGGAATGAAGGTCATGCAAGTGACATGTGCATTTTGGAGGAAGAGGTGGTGGTCGCACAGAGGCACCAGCACAGCAAAAGAGGAAGCAGGTTGCAAAAGCGGAGCGACCGTCCCCTAGACAGTATGCCTGCTACTACCCACTGCACCCAGGGACCTAGCACACCAAAGGCAGCTCAAAGGAGTTCCCTGGCGTGGCAGTTCTTCAGACAATGTGCTGACGACAAGACACGAGTGGTTTGCATGCTGTGCAATCAGAGCCTGAAGCGAGGCATAAATGTTCTTTTTTTTTTTTTTTTTTTTCAATAAGAGTTTATTGAAATCGTAAAGATAATACAATCAATTTCACAACTTAACATCAAAACAGATACATAAGTATTCGTGGTCTTTTTTATAGTATGGCATTAAATTTTTCATATTGATTCAAAAACATCAGTTTATTTCCAAACTAGGTTAAATCGTTAAATCGTTACTCCAGGTATATTAGGATCTTCTAGGGTGTTTCATTTTCCCTTTTGTTAAGGTTTAAATGTGAGTTGTGTTGATATTAAGTATTTATTACCTTTTGTCATAAAGGTTTTAACTTTACAATTTTTAATGTATAGTGTTGTCTCGGAACTCGGTTCATGTTGAGAGGGTTAAAGTGGTTCATGTCATAACATCATTATATTCTTTTGACAGTTTGAAGATGTACCACTTATCCCAAATTCTGTGATATTGATATATGTTTTCTTTTTTAATGGCTAAGGTTTCTTCCATATTGTGTATTGTATTCATTTTCAGTATCCATTCTTTAATGGTTGGGATTTTGGATGTTCTCCAGTATAATGGTATTAATGTCTTTGCCGCATTCAACATGTGTCTCGTTAACGATCTTTTGTATTTCTTGTATGTCAGGTTGTTAATGTGTTATAAACAAAGAGCCGCATCAAATTTGATATTTGTTTCAGTAATTTTAACTATCCAATCAGTGACCTCTTTCCAAAATTTCTGTATCTCTGGGCAAGACCACCAAATGTGAGTAAGAGTGCCAGCGTCTTTAGTGCATCTCCAGCATTTATCTGATTCTGTAGGATCCCATCTTTTCAACTTCGTTGGTGTTATGTACCAATGATTTCGAATTTTAAAAGATGTTTCCTGCATTCTGGTGCTTATTGAGCATTTGTGTGTAAAGACACAAGCCTTCTTCCATTGTGCTTCTGAGATTGTAATTTTTAGTTCTTTTTCCCACATTTGTTTATATTTGTCAGTGAATTCAGAGTTAGGCTGTGAGATCAGTTTATATATTAGTGAGGTAGCGCCTCTAATGGGTGCTTGGTCGTGGCAAATCTTTTCAATATTTGTAAGGGGTCTTGCCATGAGATCTTTGTCTTTGTTGTTTCTAATGAAATTGTGTATTTGTATGTATGTCCACATGCTTAGAGAATCATCTACTATTTTTGTTTGTAGTTGTTGAAGGGAAAGTAACTTATTGTTCCTTAGACAGTCTTGCACTAGTAGAGGTGTGTTTTTTTTTGTTCTTAGGTGGTTTATTTTTTCAGAACCTAGAGGGAACTCAGGATTCCCTGCTATCGAGGTTAGTGGGCTAATGATTGATGAGGTGTGATGAGACATTGCAGTTTTTTTAAATATTTTTAGGGTTGTATTTATTAATGGATGGTTTCTAATCTTGTGGGGGAAGAATCTGGGTCTTGTCCAAGGTAGAAATTTTGTGGCTATGTTAGGGTCTGAAACTTCCAGATTGACCCAATTTTTGATATCTGAGTGCCAATGCCAATCGATCACCCTTGTGATGTGTGTTGCATAGTAGTATTTTTTGAAATCTGGAAGACCTATGCCTCCTTTATCTTTGGGTAGTTTAAGCTGTTTTAGTTGAATTCTGGATCTTTTATGGGCCCATAGGAAGTTTGATTTGGCTTTAGTGAGTTTTCTGAAGAAATCTTGGGGTAAATCAATCGGGAGTGCATGAAACATATAGAGTAGTCTAGGCAGGACAGTCATTTTTAATATGGCGGCTCTTCCAAACCAAGAAAATTGTTTTTGATTCCATTTCTTCAGATCACTTTCAATTTTTTTAAGTATTGTGTGGAAATTGTGTTGGTATAAGTCCTTAATATTTCTTGTTAATCTAATTCCTAGATATTTAAGAGAATTTTCTTCCCATCCGTATGGACAGTTACGTTTAGTAAGTGATTCTATATTCTTTGGTAGTGAGAGGTTCATAGCTTCCGACTTGCTGTTATTTATTTTGAAATTTGAAATGTATCTGAATTGTCGGAATACCTCATTAAGGTTTGGGATGGAGATGTGTGGTTGAGTAATAAAAAACAGCAGGTCGTCTGCATATGCTGCTACTTTGAACTCTCTGTGGTGTATGTTAGGTCCATGAATATTTTTATTTTTATTAATTGTTCTTATTAAGGGTTCTAAAGTTAAAATAAACAAAAGTGGGGATAGTGGGCAGCCCTGTCTGGTGCCATTTTGGATTTGGATGGGTTCTGACAGTTGGTTATTTATCTTGATTTTTGCTGTAGGGTTGTTGTAAATAGATTTTATCCAAGTTATCATCTTTTCACCAAGACCTATGTGTTCACAAGTGGCAAAGATATAATCCCACGCTACTCTATCAAATGCCTTCTCCGCATCTGTTGACAGGAGAAGGCACTCGATTTTCTCGGTATGGATGTTATGTATTAAATTTAGAGATTTGATGATGTTATCTTTTGCCTCACGTCCTGGAATGAAGCCTACTTGTTCAGGTCCTATTATTTTGGATAGTAGGGGTCTTAATCTGTTAGCAAGAATCTTTGTCAGCAGTTTTAAATCTAAATTTAATAGAGATATTGGCCTATAGTTGGTGCACTTTTTTTGGTCCTTGTCTGGTTTTGGGATAACAGTGATTTGTGCTGATAAAAAGTCTTGGGAAGTTGAGCCATTTTTGTTGAGGTAGTTAAGGGCTTCTGAAAGTGGTTGGGCTAATAAAGATTCAAAAGTTTTGTAATATTGGGATGTTAGGCCATCTGGACCTGGGCTTTTGCCCGTTTTGAGGTTTTGTATAGCTTCTGTAATCTCCACTAGTGAGATATCTTTTTCTAAGTTTTGTATTTCTTTTTCGGATATCTTGGGTAAGTTACTATGTTGCAGGAAGTCCTTGATTAATGTTGCTCTGGGTATTGGAGATTTTATATTTTTATTTTGCGGGGGAATGTTATATAGTTCTGAGTAGTAATCTTGGAAAATTTTTGCTATTTTGTTTGTATCAAAGAGTTCTACGCCTTTGTGATCATGTATGCTGTGTATGGTATTAGCCATTTTGGTATCATTTAAAGCTTTAGCTAATAATTTGCTATTTTTGTCTCCGAATTCATAGTAAATTGATTTTTTAAGGAATAGAGATCTTCTGTTTTTTTTGTTTAGAAAAGATTGGAGCTCTTTTCTTGCGTTGGTTAGGTGCTGCTCTATTTCTATCGCCTGTGATTGTTTATGTGATCTTTCTAGATGGTTGATTTTTGTTATTAGCTTGGTGATTTGAATTTCTCTTTCTTTTTTCTTTCTTGCTCCCCATTTAATGAATTCACCTCTTAGTACACATTTATGCGCTTCCCAGATTGTAAGGGGTGTGTTGTCTTTAGTGGTGTTTGTTTGAAAGTAAGTGGAGATGGTCGATTTTATTTGTGCTAGAATTTCGGGATCTGTCAAAAGAGAGGGGTTTAGTCTCCAATTGAATGTTTTTGATTCATGTTTCTTTGTGGTAAGATGTATTGATAAGGGTGCATGATCTGAGATCAGGATGTTATCTATTTTGGCTGATTGTAAATCTGGTAAGTCTCTTTGAGAGATAAACAGGTAGTCGATTCTGGTATATTTTTTATGAGGGTTTGAGAAAAAGGTGAAGTCTTTCTCCTTGGGATTAAGCAGTCTCCATGTGTCTATTAAAGAGAGAGATTGAAGTTGTGTTTTGATTTTCTTTAAAATGTGATATGCTATGCTTGTTTTGCCCGATGATGTGTCCTGTAGCGGATTTAAGGGTATATTGAAGTCGCCTCCAACAATTATGCGGCCAGAAGCGAAGCTTTTAAGTTCATCAATCACTTTGTTACAAAATGAGGTGTGTGCTTTGTTCGGAAAATAGACATTCGCTATAGTTGTCGGAATGCCTGTACCTTTTATAAAAAGAAATCTACCTTCAGGATCAGATAAGATATGTTCTGTTCTAAAGGTAGAGTCTTTACTCAGTAGGATCATTACACCTTTGGTTTTAGCCAGTGGATTGGTAGCATGGTATGCATTAGTAAAGAAATTATTAGTCATTTTTGGGATTACTGTCCCTTTGAAATGTGTTTCCTGTAGAAGAACGATTTGGGGATGGATCTTTTTGAGTTCATTCAGTATTTTGTGTCTTTTTTCAGAAGTTACGAGACCATTGACATTATGTGATATGATCGTAGGATTTTTCCCTAGATTGGAGTATGCCATGTTTGATATTGATTGTCAGATGTATGAAAAGGGAGAATGTAGGGAAGGGATACAGGGGGTATGTAGAGATAATAAAAAGGGAAATCTGGGGTAGGGAGCTACTATGAAGTCACTATCTCTAAAGTTGATTAGTGGTCAACTGAGAAGTGTTTTGTGTATAGAATATAATATTATTGTAGTTAAATGGTTGCTGGTACTTTCTTTTGGGGTTGTGGAGGGGTTTTCTCGGCGAGTTATTGTAGATGATTTAAAGGAAATTCTTGTTATTAGGTGTAATTATGAGGTTGTATCTCATATTGAGGTCACCTCACAGTCTAGCTAAGAGTTTCTTGGTAATGTGTTTGTTTTGGGAATTATATTTGGGTGGATCGTTTTACGGTTGTATTTTATTGTGTAATCTTATCTAGATTCACAATCTATGTTTTCTTTCCTTTTTGTATTTTTGGAGTAAAAGATAATGTCAGATTTTGTGTAGTGGTAAATCCGTATAAACCCTTATTTGAAATAACAGAGATAAGGCTAATAGATAAAGAAACATGTTATTGTTTAGGTAAGAATTTGTTTTCTTAATAGCGTTGTTTATAGTCATTAATATATTTAGATCTCAGATATCATCTATCTGCTCTTACTAGGGATATCTGGTATTTTGTGGACGGATCTCCCACAATGGTCATTATTTCAATTCTGTTTAACTAATTCTTCAATATTAAGTCAAAGTATTTTAACGAGGGATAGAAAAGAAAAGGGAAAAAAAAAAAAAAATGATTTCCCCTCTCCTTTCTCTCTCCTCCTCTCCTCCCTCCTTCCTCCCCTCAAAGGGGGTGTGTGGGGGGAGCTCATATTTTTGGATTAAAGAAAGTTTGGTCTTATGGAGGGTTCCCTCCAGTCTATGCATATATGTGGATGGATTTTGATTTCTTTATGAGTCAATTAAGGCCTTGTTAGAAAGCCTGTCTCCTATGTCCATTGTAAGGTTTCTTCAGGGTGAACACTGGTGGATTTTTTATTTTAATGTCTCCTTGATCAGTTTTTAGGCATAAAGCCTGGATAAATTATGGCACCTCATCCCAATTGTCAATAGAGTAGGGAGAATTTTGTTCCCCTGGGGGGATTATGCGGTGCTGTGAAATTGATCAAAAACCAATGGAATTTTATGTAAAAACAATAAATCTTTATTTTGACAAAGTAATCATTGATTTGTTATACATAAACAATAAAATCAAAAGTGTTCCAAATATTACATGGAAGGAGCGTTAGCCATACAATCTACTGGCTTCAGTCAGCTGTTATCCCAACCGGTTTCACCCCCATGGGCTTCTTCAGGGGATTATACTGACCTCCAAGCTCTAGTTGGAAACAATGAAATACATTTTAATCAAAAAAGATATTAGTAAATATTACTATCAATGCCTGGTACACCTGTATAGTACATTTTTCTAATCCTACGTATGCCAGCCCTCATTCACTCACTAGTCACATGCATGTGATTTTACTGCATGTTGCATTGTGGGGACTGTATGTGGCCACCTATGAACATCAGGCCCAATTGGCACTATCTAAAGCAAACCTCTTTGTTACATTTTCCAATTTCTTTCTTTTTTTTTTTTCTCTTTTGAAGCCATAGTGCTAACATATATAGCCAGGACCGTTTACATCACCTGCAGTTGCCATAAAGCTGGGACTAAGCTGTCTGCACCTTGGCGTGTATATGCTGAACCCCATTGATTTGGGTAAGTTCAGGCCCTTGGTTCCATAGACATGTTTGGGGATGGGTTGGAGTGAATGAGGGCTGGCATACGTAGGATTAGAAAAATGTACTATACAGGTGTACCAGGCATTGATAGTAATATTTACTAATATATTTTTTGATTAAAATGTATTTCATTGTTTCCAACTAGAGCTTGGAGGTCAGTATAATCCCCTGAAGAAGCCCATGGGGGTGAAACCGGTTGGGATAACAGCTGACTGAAGCCAGTAGATTGTATGGCTAACGCTCCTTCCATGTAATATTTGGAACACTTTTGATTTTATTGTTTATGTATAACAAATCAATGATTACTTTGTCAAAATAAAGATTTATTGTTTTTACATAAAATTCCATTGGTTTTTGATCAATTTCACAGCACCGCATAATCCCCCCAGGGGAACAAAATTCTCCCTACTGGTGGATTTTGATTTGTCGATATTGTATTTGCAAGTTTATGATGTAAGTTTTTGTTGTCCAAGATGGTTTGTTTTGTTGTCTGTTGTCTCTGGTCCTAGGGGTTTTGGGCGCGGGTGTACCAGAGTTTTGGCTCTCATTATACTTCTGTTTTTTCCCTTTAGGATAGGGGGATTTGTTAGGTGAATTTCCTGTTGAGGTTCCTGGTGTTGGTATTGGTGGTGGGAGACGGAACTCTTGGTACCATTCAGGCAGTTCAATTAATTCGTTTTGGATTGCTTCACAGAAAAATGGAATGTCTTCTGGTGTACGAAGAAGTATTTGCTTGTTGTCTACTGTGATCTGCACCGCGAATGGAAATTTCCATCTGTACTGAATTTTTTTCTCCTTAAGTATATCTAGAAGCGGTTTTATTGCTCTTCTGTTTTTCAAGGTAATTGGCGAAAGATCTTGAAAGAGTTGGATTGTTGCTCCATTAAAGAGTATTTGTTAATTTTGCCTGGCTTTCCTCAGTATTTCTTCCTTCAGGGGGAAGTTGTTGAGGCAACAAATAATGTCTCTGGGTGGAGCTGAATCCGGTCCTTTGGGTCTTAGAGCTCTGTGTGCTCTTTCAAATTTGATTGTAGAGTCAATTGGTCTTTCCAAGATGTTATTGAAGATAGAGGTTAGTACTGGTATTATTTCTTCTGGATTGATTGTTTCTGGTATACCTCTTATCCTAATATTTTTCCTTCTCCCCCTGTTATCCAGGTCTTCTACTTGTCTATTTAAGTTGATTAAATGAAGGGAGTGTGTGGAGGTTACCTGGTCTAGTCTTTTGATTGCTCTATCCCTTTGTTTTCCTGATTTTTCATTGGACGCTAATTGTTCCGTCAGGACCAATATGTCCGCTTTAAGGTCTGTGATTGCAGAAGAAAAAGATTTCTTTATGTCTGCCGTTATTTCCGTCATATCTCCAAAAGTTAGTGGTTGGTCATGACTAGTTGATGGTCTCATTGGTCTATCAGATGCAGCCAAGGATTCCTCATCAAAATCCTCCTCATCAGTATATTCATGTGTTGGATGTTTGTTCGTCATATTCCTGCTTTTTTGTGTTTGGTTTTTGAAAATGTCTGCAATGTCTGGGCAGGAGGAGCCTGTCAGAGAGCGATGGTATCTTGTTTGTGAACTTGTTTGTGAGCTTGTTCTCTGTGGTTTGCCCATTTTGAAATTATTTCCCGGTTTATATGTTTAGACTATGTGGTGACCTATGACAGGGTATTAATAAGCTGCCATTATCATCTATTCAAATAGTTTAATGATTCTTGTTTTTTAGTAGAGTCAGTTTCTTATTTCTTATTTAAGATCTTTGACTTTAATTGTAACCAATGTTTTCTTCTTTAATTAACAGTGGCCTTTATTGCGAGTGCCAAGATGGCTTCCTCAGTAGTTTAATTGGAGTATATCCTGGGTGTGCCAAGATGGCCGCCGTTTGCGATAACTTCCGGTTTTATAATAAAATGTTTATAGAACTCTTCTCAGCTAATTGTCTTTTGGGTGTTTAATTATTAGGGAAGATTCGTCTGGTATCTCTATGAATTAATCGTGGTGTTTATGAGCCTTTTCCTCGGCTGGTGAGTGGTGTCCGGCAGTAGGCCTCAGTAGGCCTTCAGTGAGCCTGGGAGCTCTAGTATGACCTGGCCGCTGAGTCGTTTATCTGGTCGGGGCTATTGGCGGATATGTTGGCGGGTCTGTTGGGTCCGTCAGTCCGGTGAGTGTGTGGAGGGTTTTGGGAAGGCTTTCGCCCGCTGGCTTACCGGTTTTATTGTTGGTGATCCGGAGCCGCGTCAGGCCGTTCTCGCGTCCCCCCGCTCTTTGATCCGCCGGCCGAATGGCTCGAGATTAGTCTCAATAGAGAGGTTTTTGTGTGCGGCGACTGTATATGAGATGGATTCGTCTCCTTTTTTTGTTTTTTAGCCTGGATTCTTGTGGATGTTGTACTGTGTGTCCGGAGCTTGCCTGAGACACGTCCTTCGACTCGAGCCGCAAGCCACGCCCCCCATAAATGTTCTAAACCTGAGCACAACCTGCATGACCAGGCATCTACATGCAAAGCACGAGCTGCAGTGGAATAAGCACCTCAAAATCCAAGAAAGGTCTCGGGCTCCTCCTGCTTCCTCTTCTGCTGCTGCCTCGGCCTCTTCCTCCACCTCTACAGTGCCAGTGTCACCTGCCACCCAGCAAACAGACGATGTGACGGAGCAGAATTTTCACATCTAATTTCCTAAAGACCTATTAAACTTTTGAAGGCCCTGGAGCACCAGGACAATGGAATTACCCACAAAATTACCCCATTTTGGAAAGCAAACACCCCAACGTATAATCTATGAGGCATTATGAGTCTTTTGAATGGTTCATTTTTTTCCACAAGTCTTCGAAAAACGTGGAAAGAAAATGAAAACACTTTTATTTTTACACAAAGTGATCAATTTGTAAGAGATTTCTAACATATAGCATGTACATAGCAAAAATTACACCCCAAAATATATTCTGCTACTCATCCTGAGTATGGTGATACCATATGTGTGGGACTTTTACACAGCCTGGCCACATAGAGAGGACCAACATGCAGGGAGCACCGTCAGGCATTCTAGGAGCAGAAATTTCACATCTAATTTCCTAACCACCTATTACACTTTTGAAGGCCCTGGAGCACCAAGACAATGGAATTAACCACAAAATTACCCAGTTTTAGAAAGCAAACACCCAAACGTATATTCTATGAGGCATTATGAGTCTTTTGAATGGTTCATTTTTTTTCACAAGTCTTCGAGAAACGTGGAAAGAAAATGAAAACGCTTTTATTTTTTTACACAAAGTGGTCAATTTATAAGATATTTCTAACACATAGCATGTAGATAGCAAAAATGAACCCACAAAATTCATTCTGCTACTCATCCCGAGTATGGTGATACCACATGTGTGAGACTTTTTCACACCCTGGCCACATACAGAGGCCAAACATGCAGGGAGCACCGTCAGGTGTTCTAGGAGCATGAATTACACATAAAATTTCATTCATACCTATCACACTTTTGAAGGCCCTGGAGCACCAGGACAGTGGCATTACCCACAAAATGACCCCATTTTGGAAAGTAAACACCCGAGGTATATTCTATGAGGCATGGGCTGCAGATAGGTACTCGGGTACTCTGATAGGCTGCAGATAGGTACTCAGGTATTCTGATGGGCTGCAGATAGGTACTTGGGTACTTTTATGGGCTGGAGACAGGTACTCGGGTAATCTGATGGACTGGTAAAGGGTACTTGGGTAATCTGATGGGCTGCAGATAGGTACTCGGTTACTCAGATGGGTTGGTGGCAGGTACTTGGGTAATCTGAAGGGCACGTGACAGGTACTCGGGTACTCTGATGGGCTGGTGACAGGTACTCGGGTACTCTGATGGGCTGGTGACAGGTACTTGGGTACTCAGATGGGCAGGTGAGAGGTACTCAGGTTCTCTGATGTGCAGTTGACAGGTACTTGGGTACTCAGGTGGGCAGGTGACAGGTACTCGGGTACGCTGATGGGCTGGTGACAGGTACTTGGGTACTCAGATGGGCAGGTGACAGGTACTCTGGTAGGCTGATGGTCTGCTGACAGGTACTCGGGTACTCTAATGGGCAGGTGACAGGTACTCGGGTACTTTGCTG
>BLSH010311756.1:403933-435473 GCA_018402905.1 Glandirana rugosa
CATGGATAGACGTCGGGTAGTCTTATGGAGATAGGCTGCAGATAGGTACTCAGGTATTCTGATGGGCTGCAGATAGGTACTTGGGTACTTTTATGGGCTGGAGACAGGTACTCGGGTAATCTGATGGACTGGTAAAGGGTACTTGGGTAATCTGATGGGCTGCAGATAGGTACTCGGTTACTCAGATGGGTTGGTGGCAGGTACTTGGGTAATCTGAAGGGCACGTGACAGGTACTCGGGTACTCTGATGGGCTGGTGACAGGTACTCGGGTACTCTGATGGGCTGGTGACAGGTACTTGGGTACTCAGATGGGCAGGTGAGAGGTACTCAGGTTCTCTGATGTGCAGTTGACAGGTACTTGGGTACTCAGGTGGGCAGGTGACAGGTACTCGGGTACGCTGATGGGCTGGTGACAGGTACTTGGGTACTCAGATGGGCAGGTGACAGGTACTCTGGTAGGCTGATGGTCTGGTAACAGGTACTCTGGTACTCTAATGGGCAGGTGACAGGTACTCGGGTACTTTGCTGGGCTGGTAAGAGGTACTCAGGTTCTCTGATGTGCAGGTGACAGGTACTCGGGCACTCTGATGGGTTGGTGACAGGTACTCGGGTGCTCTGATGGGCAGGTGACAGATACTCGGGTACTCTGATGGGCAGATGACAGGTACTCAGGTACATTGATGGGCTGGTGACAGGTACTCGGGTACTCTGATGGGCTGGTGACAGGTACTCGGGTACTCTGATGGACAGGTGATAGGTACTCAGGTACTCTGACGGTCTGGTGGCAGGTTCTTGGGTACTTTGATGGGTTGGTGACAGGTACTCGGGTACTCTGATGGGTTTGTGACAAGTACTTGGGTATTCAAATGGGTTGGTGACGGGTACTCTGATGGGATGATGACAGGTACTCGGGCACTCTGATGGGATGGTGACAGGTACTCGGGTACTCAGATGTGATGGTGACAGGTACTCGGGTACTCTGATGGGCAGGTGACAGGTACTCAGGTACTCAGATGGGATGGTGACAGATACTCGGGTACTCTGGGCAGATGACAGGCACTCGGGTACTTTGATGGAGGTGACCGGTCCTCTTTATTAGGGGGTGATCAGTGTGCTTGGTGTACAGAATGTGGTAACAAGCTGTTACCGCAATCTCCCTCTCACACACGATCGGTATGTGACAGGGAGAACCGTGGTAACAGCTTGTTACCGTGGTTTGTTTACATCACATGACCGGCTGTGATTGACACAGCTGGTCACGTGGTAAAGAGCCAATTCTATTGGCTCTTTACACTGATCGGAGCTGGGCTTTGTCCGAGGGACAAGCCTCAGCCCCGATCGCCGCGATGTGCGCCCCCGGGAGCGCGCACGAGCGGTGTGCACATGGAGGTCAGTAGTGACCGGCTGTGATTGGACACAGCTGGTCACGTGGTAAAGAGCCAACTTTATTGGCTCTTTACCTTGATCGCGGGGGACACGACCCCCCGGCACATGAGTATCAGTAGCGGCGATAAGCGGCCGACGTCATATGACGTCAGCCCGGATCAACGAGCGGTTCCTGCCGACGTCATTTTAATATTACTCGGTAGTGAACTTGTCAAACATTTGGGTGTCTTTATTTTTAGGGTACAGTTCTATTTTTTGTGAATGAGTAGGGGTGTGTTGGACTGGTATATTGGGGCCCTCTTTATTTTTAAAGAGGGCTTTCGGATTCAGCTGCAGACCCCCACATCCACCGGGCCAAAGTTATAGGGAAGAGGCTCTTGTACACATCAACATGGGGAACAATGTGCTTTGCCATGGGGACCCCCCCAAGGTGCTACCCCCATGTTGATGTTGAGCGCATATGGCCTGGTATGTTTAAGGGAAGGGTGCACATGCTCATCTCCCCCTTTAATGGCCACTCAGGCTGCATGTTCAAGTGATAGGTATGTGTTTTGGGAAAGGGCTCACACTTCTTTTCTTGTTTTGTGTATTAGGTCCCCCCTTAAAATCCATACCAGACTTGTGGGGCGTGGTGTGGCCCCCTTAAATTCTATACCAGACTTAAAGGGTCTAATATGAATTTTGGGGCACCTAACGCTGTTGGGCAGAGATGAGTCACTGGTTATTAGGATGCTGATGGTTGCTAGCTCCCTAACAACCAGGAGGATGCTGTCACACTTAGCAGTGGTAATAATACCACTGCAGCTGGAGGTTCATTCGGGTGTCCACACAAGATACTCTATAAACTGTACACAGTGCAGATGTTTTCCTCACAGTGTTTCCCCTGTTGATTGAATGTTCTAAGCTTATTAATAGAGTTGAGCGGACACCTGGATGTTCGGGTTCGTCGGGTTCGGCCGAACTTCACGGAAAAGTTTGGGTTCGGTACCGAACTAGACCCGAACTTGACCCCGGACCCTGAATCCCATTGAAGTCAATGGTGAACCGAGCTTTTGGGGACAAAAAAATGGCTGTAAAAAAGTCCTGGTAAGGGCTAGAGGGCTGCAATAGGAAGCAACATGGGGGTAAGAGTAGGACAAGTGCCCTGCAAACAAATGTGGATAGGGAAATAACTTAACATCACATTAAAAAAATGGAGGAGGAGGTGGATGTGGAGTAGGAGGTTGAATAGGCAGTGACCGTGGCGGTGTAGGTGGAAGTGGCGGTGGAGGAGGTAGCCAACACTGTTTTTTGATTCTTTTTTTTTTTAATTGGGGTAGCCCCCAAAATATTGAGACATATTCAAAAAACAAGTATACCAATGGCTGTGTGAGGCCAGTCTAAATTTCTTTTCTGCACAAGGTACAGACAAGTCTTGTAGGATCCATGCCTGATTCATTTTAATAAACGTTAGCTTGTCCACTTTGGCTGTGCACAGGCGGCTGCGTTTGTCTGTGACAACGTCACCTGACGTGCTAAACACACGTTCAGACAATACACTGGCTGCAGGGCAGGCCAGCACCTCCAAGGCATAAAGGGCAAGCTCAGGCCATGTGCCCAATTTGGAGACCCAGAAGTTGAATGGGGCAGACCCATCAGTCAGTACGTGTAGGCGTGTGCACACATACTTTTCCACCATGTTGTTGAAATGCTGCCTCCTGCTAAGACGTTGCCTATCAGCTGGAGGTGCTGTTTGTTGTGGCGTGCTGCTGACAAAGCTTTTCCACATTTCGGCCATGCTGACCCTGCCTTCTGAGGTGCTGGCGGTGCCACAGCTGCGTTGGTGACCACTTCCTCCGCCTTCACCTTGTGCTTCCACTGAGCCCCCTGTGGCATTTGGAAATGCCCTCAGCAGCGCATCTACCAGCGTGTGCTTGTAGTCGTGCATCTTCCGATCATGCTCCAGTGAGGGAATTAAGGATGGCACGTTGTCCTTGTAACGGGGATCCAGCAGGATGGCCACCCAGTAATCAGTACAAGTAACAATGTGGGCAACTCGGCTGTCGTTGAGTGGGCACTGCAGCATGTAGTCGCTCATGTGTGCCAGGCTGCCCAGAGGCAAAGACAAGCTGTCCTCTTTGGGAGGTGTATTATCTGTGTCCTCGGTATCCCCCTAGCCACGGTCAAGTGATGCCCAAGAGCTGCGTTGGGTGCCACCCTGCTGTGAATACGGTTCCTCCTCCTCCTCATCATCATCATCCTCGTCCTCCTCATACTCCAGAACTGTGCCCTGGCTTGAAAATGTTTCACCAGGCCGATGTAGGTGCAGGAACCCACCCTTCGAGCCACTTGTGAATGACTGGCCTGATAACCATGGAAATGACTCTTCCTCCTCCTCTTCCTCCTGTGCCACATCCTCTTCCATCATCGCCCAAAGTGTTTTTTCAAGGAGACATAGAAGTGTGATAGTAACGCTGAGAACAACTTCATCGGCGCTGGCCATGTTGGTGGAGTACTCGAAACAACGCAATATGGTACAAAGGTCTCGCATGGAGGCCCACTCGTTGGTGGTGAAGTGGTGCTGTTCCACAGAGCTACTGACCCGTGCGTGCTGCAGCTGAAACTCCACTATTGCCTGCTGCTGCTTGCACAGTCTCTCCAGCATGTGCAAGGTGGAGTTCCACCTTGTGGGCATGTCGCATAGGAGGCGGTGAGCGGGAAGGCTGAAGTTCCGCTGCAGAGAAGACAGGCGAGCATCAGCAGGGTGAGAACGCCGAAAGAGTGCACAGACGGCCCACACTTTCTGCAGCAGCTCTGACATATCCGGGTAGTTATTTAGAAATTTCTGCACCACCAAATTCAGCACATGCACCAGGTAAGGGATGTGCGTCGAACCGGCTAGGCCCAGAGCTGCTACGAGATTTTGCCCATTATCGCACACCACCAGGCCGGGCTTGAGGCTCAGTGGCAACAACCACTCATCGGACTGTTGTTCAATGCCCATCCACAGCTACTGGGCAGTGTGGGGTTTATCCCCCAAACATCAGTTTCAAAACAGCCTGCTGTCGTTTCCCCCTGGATGTGCTGAAGTTGGTGGTGAAGGTGTTACGCTGACCGGATGAGGAGGTGGTAGAGGAGGAGGAGGAAGAGCAGTAGGAGGAGGAGGCAACAGGAGGCAAAGAGAAATGCCCTGCAATCCTAGGTGGCGGAAGGACATGCGCCAAACGGCTAGCCACCTCAGGCCCACCCGCCACTACATTTGCCCAGTGTGCAGTTAGGGAGATATAGCGTCCCGGCCCGTGCTTACTGGTCCACGTATCAGTGGTTATCTGGACCTTGCCACAGATGGCGTTGCACAGTGCACACTTGATCTCGTCCCCGACTTGTTTGTGCAGGGAAGGGATGGCTCGCCTGGAAAAGTAGTGGCGGCTGGGAACCACGTACTGTGGGACAGCCACTGCCATCAGGTTTTTTTTTTTTCAATAAATTTTTATTGAGAGAAATGTACATATTACAGAGTAAAGACAGTACAACGGCTTAATAAAGCCATTGTGGTATTGTACTTTTTCTATTTAGAAATAAACAATAAAGAAATGACAAAAGACCAATATAACCAATGGGGTCATAGATCAAATTGATTCTTACAATCATAGTATAACATAACTGAGGAGGGCTGGATGGTTGTCTAGTACTTGAGAAGTTTGTTGATACTGAGTCCCTTATATCCAGCGGGTGGGGAGGGTAAGAGGTGGAGATGAGAGTAAATAGGAAGGTATATGACAAGTATGAACATTGGTGAGAGTAGAACTTGGTGAGAGTACATCGAGTCTCGTTGTGCATCGCAGGGGGTTTGGACTTCCCTTGACCTAAGCGCTTACTTAGATAAGCAGTCATGATCATAGAAAGATCTTAGGTCATTGTAACAATAATGTAGTTGACCTTGAAAGAGATTTTGTTCCTCTTTTGAGAGAGATTGGTTGATAAATGCTTGCCACTTATTAAAGAATTTATGACTGCTTTTTAAGTTTGAAAAATCTGTAGTAAGTTTCTCTCTATATAGAGTGAGTCGGAGGTCCCTTTTAAGCTGAGAGATCGTTGGGGGGATGTAAGAGTCCAGTTTTTCAAGATCACTTTCCGGGCAGCCATTAACGTTATTTGAATCCAAGGATAAGGGTTCTTTTCGTTTGTGGAGGACCAAGTAAGCAGTTGTTTGTCCCAGTAGCCAAAAATGAGAAGGAGGGGGTCTTTAGGGAGTTTGGTCATTGTGATACCAAAAACGAAGGATATGGTTTGTTCCCAGAAGGCTTCAATTAGTGGGCAAGACCAGAAATGATGTGCTAATGTGGGTTTCCGGCGTTGGCATAGAGGGCACGCCATGGAACTTGGGATAGTTGGAGACCTCTTGAAGGGGATGTATGCTCGGTGCATCAGTTTGAGCTGGGTTTCTCTCCAGGCTTCGTTGGGGGTGAGTTTTAGGATTGAGTTGTATCCCGTTAGAATTTTGTGGAGAATGTGCGGATCAGGAAAGTCAGAGTTCCATTTGGATGCAGCCTGAGTGGCCGATAGAGGGGCAGAAGCGAACATAAGAGGTTTGTATAGTGTCGATATGGAGTAAGTTCCTTTGTCGAGGGATTTTTATAATATGGAGGGTTTTTAAGCGAGTCTTCCTCTCTTTGTCCGAGGCCTTCAGATAACTTATACACTGCAGATAATAGAAGAAGTGAGAGGGTGGAAGGGAAAATCGTTTCGCTAGGTCTTGGAAGGGCAAAGGAGCTCCTGTGGACGAGTTGCAGAGAGAGGCGAATTTGGTGAGGCCTCGATCTGACCATTCTATGTAGGCTTTATGGACCATCCCTGAGGGAAAATCAGGGTTCCCTTGTATTGGTGTACTTTTGGATATGGATATGGGCAGTTTTAAGCATTTTCTGGTTTCTCTCCAGGCGATGACCGTGTCTCTTAGTAGGAGGCTGTGTTTTAGTTCCTGATTGAGACGATTGGGTTTGACGTAGAGCTTCGAGTGATAACAGGTAGACCATTGCGGATTCCAACTCATAAGACGTGTATTTAGAGTATTTGGATATCCAATCTAGATCTATACAATTTAGACAAGCCAGGTTGTACATTCTAGTGTTTGGTAGGTTTATCCCCCTCGCGCTCCTAGGCAGATAAAATTTACTAAGGGCAATACGGGCCCTTTTCTTTTGCCAGAGAAATTTGGAGAGTGCCTTGTGTAGTAACTGAACATCTTTTTGTTTGAGGAGCAGTGGAATAGTTTGAAGAGGGTATAAAAGTTTGGCAAAACTGACCATTTTATAGAGGTGACATCTACCCAGGAGCGAGAGGGGGAGATCCATCCAGCCTTCCATTTCACGTGTAATCTTAGAGATTAGAGGGGGAAAGTTGAGAGTGTATATAGAGGAGGGGCATGTGCCAATTTTCACGCCTAGATAAGTAATGTAGGATTTGGCCATGGAGAAAGGAGAGGAGGCAGCCCAGCCAGGGGTTCGATGTTTTCCAAGGCAGAGGACTTTGCTTTTACTTAGATTGATTCGTAGTCCTGAGTATAGTCTAAATTCTTCAAATATATTTTTAATACTAGGGATATCTGAGGCAGGGTTTGAGGTGAAAATGAGCACATCATCCGCAAATAAGGCAGACCGAATTTCTAGGTTTGTAAAAGGGATGCCATGAAGGGGTGCTTTGAAAGTTATGAATCTGGACAATGGTTCCATTGCTAGGTTGAACAGCAGGGGTGATAGAGGGCACCCCTGCCTTGTACCCTTGAATAGCCTCAGTTCGTTAGTCAGATGCCCAGCTACTACTAATTTTGCCGTAGGGGATGAGTACATTTCGTTTATCAAATGCATAAAGGGACCCACAAACCCCATTTTGTGCAGTACTAAGTGTAGCCAGTCAAAATTGACATTGTCGAAGGATTTTTCTGCATCTAAGGCAATGATGGCCAGATCAGCTTCGTTGTGAGAGTTTGCGTAATCTAAGGCCATCATTACCTTTCGGATATTTAAGGTAGCAGTTCTGCCTTTGACAAAGCCTGATTGGGCTGGATGTATCATCGATGGGAGGATATTTGCCAGACGCGTGGCCACTATCTTGGACAAAATTTTGACAAAGTTGAGAAGAGAGATGGGTCGGTAAGAGCCTGGCTCTAAAGGATCTTTTACCTTGTTCTCCAATAATTTGATGATGGCTTGATGGCCGGTGGGAAGGTAGGGTCCTCCTTTCCAAATTTGGTTATATGTTGCTAATAGTGTTGGACAAAGTAAATCGGTTGCGGATTTGTAAAATTCACCTGTGAAGCCATTAGGGCCCGGGGCTTTTGCTGGGGCTAGATTTTTGATTGTGGTGGCTAGTTCTTGGGGTGATATAGGGGCATTTAATTGCTCGAGTTGGGGGGGTAATATGAGGTAACTCCAGTTTCTTTAAGAAGTCCTCTGCCTTGGAAATATTTACGGCGTCTAGTGCGTAAAGAGAGGTGTAAAAGTCATGCATAATTTTTGTTACTTCCTGTGGTTGGGTTCTGATATTTCCTTGAGAATCGCGTAATGTGAATATGTGTGGGTGTATAGGGCCCTCTGCACAGTCTTGAGAGAAGTTTCCCAGGTTTATTGCCAAATTTGAAGAAGGTGGCATCTGAGCGAGCTTTCCTGGATAACTCCATGGTATCTGCCCAGTGATCGAATTCTTGCTTGGCCACCTTCCAGGATGCCAGGTTCGCATCTGAGTTGAGATCTGAAAGGGCCCTTTGGGCCAGTTTAAGTCTCTGGCTGGCCTCCTTGTATTTAGACATATGGTGTTTTTTGAGAGAAGAGGCGTATGAGATTATTTGCCCTCTCAGAAAAGCTTTACCTGCCTCCCAAAATAAGTTAGGGGAATCCACATGCTGTGCGTTTGTTTGAGAGTATTCCTCCCAAACTTTTGTAATGTATGACTTGTAGTCATCTGTTTTGGCTAGATGTGTTGGGAATCGCCAGAGACAGGGGGGAGTGTTCGAGTTATGTTCCAAGAGGGAGAGAGATACTGGGGCATGGTCGGAGATAACAATTTCCTCAATTTTGGAATGTTCATTGAGGGGGATACATTGTTTGGTGCCGAATATGTGGTCTATTCTCGTAAAGACTTTATGGGGGGTAGAATAAAAAGTGAATTCCCTATCAGTAGGCTGTTATTGCCAGGTTGGTAGGTTCACATAGTTTATGGGGTTCAAGTGATTTTTTGGGTTGGGATCTATCGTCCTGAGCATGCATGATACTGTTGAAGCCGCCCCCCACAATGTGAAGGAGATGGGGATATTTTAGAAGAGAAGTCGACATATTCGTGAAAAATTGATTGGTAGGGTTGGTGGGAGCATAAATGTTAGAAATTAGTATCGTCTTGTCGTTCCAGCTAAGTTGTATCATTATCATGCGACCCTGGGAGTCTGAATCAAGTGATAAAACTTTCCCTGGAAAGTTTTTCCTGAGTAAAATAAGAACCCCTGCTTTCCGCCCAATGGCCTCTGAACCCAAGACTGTCCCAACCCAGAACTTCCTCATGCGATGAAATTCGGATTGGGGGAGATGGGATTCCTGAATAAAGGCAATGTCTGTATGTAGTCGTTTAAGATGTCTTCGAATTTTTGCTCGTTTGACCGGTGACCTAAGTCCTTTTACGTTCCAGGATACGATTTTCATAAAAGAGAGAGTAGCGGGGGTATAATGCTGGTATATATGTTATTAAGTGGACTAGTGAGGATTGGTGTATGATTTGTGGCATAGTGTACCATCCTGAAAGATGAGAGGAAGGTGATAGGGGTAATTATAAAAGAATTATTATGAGAACCCTGAGTGCACAATGATAACTCATGTAAAAACTGAATAATAAGAACTAAATCAAACAATAAGCAATACAAAACCCATGGTAGGGACTTCCCTTTTTTCCACATGTACTCACTGCATTAAGTCAGTTCCCTTTAGCAATGAGGCCCTGAGAACATAGATTTGCTGTCCTCCTGGAGGTTGAGGTGATGACTGTAGAAAGGTCCCAGAGGTTGAGGGTTATGAAGACACAGTTTGTGTGGTATGGAGAGCGGGATTGAAGGATGAGCTTCCACAGCAGTGGTGTGTGTATGAGGGTGAGGTGTGATAGAGTCAGAAATTGTTCAGTACTGTGGAGGTCCAAAGTGGGGGAAAATCTGGGTCCATGGACTTTGTTGTCTCTGACTGAGACTGTCGGAATAAGTTGAGATTCCTTTCCTGCTCAATTGTTGATTAGGTGGAGGGATGAATGGAATATTAGAATTAAGCTTGGTGTTGGTCGGTTGTTCCTCCTCCTGTTGGTTTGAAGCGTTTAGGTGGATCTTTACGAGGGCTCAGGTGATCTGTGGGGCAAGGGGAGGAAGGGTCTCTCGCTGCGACATTGGCATAAGAGTCCAGCCGAAGTGATTGCAGATAGTGGTCAGCATCCGATGGGTCGTTGTAGGAGAGCTGATCTCCGTTTGGTGCTTTGAGGTGTAGAATGGCGAGGAATGCCAGGGTGAACTTAATGTTTTGTTTGAAGAGCTCTGCACATATCGGTTGGAATGCTTTTCTTCTCTTGGCTACTTCAGCAGAGTAGTCGGCGAAGATGAGGATGGATACTCCGTCTATTCGCAGAGATTTCGTCTGGCGGTATTTTTGCAGTATCTCATGTTTGTCTGTATAGTTTTGGTATTTTGCAATTATAGGCCTCGGGTGTTGTGGTCGGTTTTAGGCGCTCCCAGCCGATGAGTTTGTTCCACTATACATGGGCCAGGGAAGCCTAAGGCTTCTGGAATTTTTGATCCGCAAAAATTTATTAGAGTTGCGGGTTGGAGGGATTCAGGGACCCCTATGAAGTGAAGGTTACACCTTCTGGATCTATTTTCTAGATCTTCTAATTTTTCGGTGATCCATTTAATCTGTTTGTCTTGAGCCTGATCAGATTTATGAGTTTGGTAGGCCTCATCTTCCAAATTGGAGATTCGTTGTTCCGCTTCAGTAATTCTCTCAGCATGTGCCCTCAGTTCCTTTTGGAAGTTGTGCATGCCCGTCTGAACAGCTTGTTCAATTGAGGCTGAGTTGGTGGGTGCTAGCAGGGCAGCTACTGCTTGTGCAATGCGTTCTGTGTCACCTGCGCCCAGGACAGAGGGCTGAGATGGGGCAGAGCTCACCTCCATCGATGTAGGCTTCGTGGGGTCCGAAGTGTCGTGCCTAGTGGCCAGATCCGAAGGTTCGTGCCTCGCGGTCGGGTCCGAACGTGCGGACCTGTCCGAACGAACAGAGGCTTCCGGGCCTCGATGCTCCGCGGCGTGGCGGGCGGCGGTTTTTTCCACTAAGTGATCCATCCGGGATCACGCGGTCCTCTGAGTAGCCCGATGCTTCGTAGGAGAAGCCCTAAAAAAGTCTCCGGAGGGGGTTTTGTAGGCTGATTGCCGGGATTGCTGCGGGAGCTGAGAGGAGAGGCAGCTACTCCATGTGGCGCCGGAACCGGAAGTTTACCGCCATCAGGTTTTTGAAACTGTCCGTGTCCACCAGACGGAATGACAGCATTTCAAAGTCCAGGAATTTTGAAATGCTGGCATTTAGGGCCAGGGATCGCGGGTGGGTAGGGGGGTACTTCCTCTTTGTCTCCAGTGTTTGGGAGATGGAGAGCTGTAAGCTTCCATGGGACTATGTGGAAATGCTTGGGAACGGTGGCTTACATGGTGGCGTTGCTGTCACATCGTCTGTTTGCTGGGTGGCAGGTGACACTGGCACTGTAGAGGTGGAAGAAGAGGCCGAGGCAGCAGCAGAAGTGGAAGCAAGAGGAGGCCAAGACCTTTCTTGGATTTTGAGGTACTTATTCCACTGCAGCTCATGCTTCTAATTCAGATGCCTGGTCATGCAGGTTGTGCTCAGGTTTAGAACATTTATGCCTCGCTTCAGGCTCTCATGGCACAGCGTGCAAACCACTCGTGTCTTGTCGTCAGCACATTGTCTGAAGAACTGCCACACCGGAGATTGCCTTTGAGCTGCCTTTGGTGTGCTAGGTCCCTGGGTGCGGTGGGTAGTAGCAGGCATACTGTCTAGGGGACGCTCGCTCCGCTTTTGCAACATGCTTCCTCTTTTGCTGTGCTGGTGCCTCTGTGCGACCACCACCTCTTCCTCCAAACTGCACACGTCACTCGCATGACCTTCATTTCATGTAGGGTCAAGAACCTCATCATCTTCCTCCACATCATCTTCCACCCACTCTTCACCACTGCCCTCCTTGTCAGTCTGCACACTGTAGAAAGCCGCAGCAGTTGACACCTGTGTTTCGTCATCATCAGAGACGCGCTGCTCACACCAGCAGCAGGAACCTCTCCCTACACCAGTATGATATGATTTTAGAATAATAATCTGTCCCTCACAGGAGAAGCAGGAACATCTCCCTGTAGCAGTAGGATATGATTTTAGAACAATAATCTGTCCCTCACAGCACCAGCAGGAACCTCTCCCTCTAGCCGTATGATATGATTTTAGACATATAATCTGTCCCTAACAGGAGCAGCAGGAACCTATTCCTGTAGCACTATGATGAGATGATTTTAGAACAATAATCTGTCCCTCACAGGCGCAGCAGGAACCTCTCCCTCTAGCAGTATGATATCATTTTAGAACAATTATCTGTCCCTCACAGGAGCAGCAGGAACCTCTCCCTATAGCAGTAAGAGATGATTTTAGAACAATAATCTGTCCCTCACAGCACCAGCAGGAACCTCTCCCTCTAGCAGTATGCAATGATTTTAGTTCAATAACCTGTCCCTCACAGGAGCAGCAGGAACCTATCCCTCTAGCAGTATGTGATGATTTTAGAACAATAATCTGTCCCTCACAGGAGCAGCAGGAACCTCTCCCTATAGCACTAGAAGATGATTTTAGAACAATAATCTGTCCCTCACAGCACCCGCAGGAACCTCTCCCTATAGCACTAGGAGATGATTTTAGAACAATAATCTGTCCTTCACAGGAGCAGCAGGAACCTCTCCCTATAGCAGTAGGAGATAATCTTAGAACAATAATCTGTCCCTTACAAGAGCAGCAGGAACCTCTCCCTATAGCACTAGGAGATGATATTAGAACAATAATCTGTCCCTCCCAGCACCGCAGGAACCACTCCCTTTAGCACTATGATGAGATGATTTTAGAACAATAATCTGTCCCTCACAGGAGCAGCAGGAACCTCTCCCTCTAGCAGTATGATATGATTTTACAAAAATGATCTGTCCCTCACAGGAGCAGCAGGAACCTCTCCCTGTAGCGCTATGATGAGATGATTTTAGACCAATAATCTGTCCCTCACAGGAGCAGCAGGAAACTCTCCCTATAGCAGTAGGAGATGATTTAAGAACAATAATCTGTCCCTCATAGCACCAGCAAGAACCTCTCCCTCTAGCAGTATGTGCTGATTTTAGAACAATAATCTGTCCCTCACAGGAGCAGCAGGAACCTCTCCCTCTAGCAGTATGTGATTATTTTAAAACAATAATCTGTCCCTCACAGGAGCAGCAGGAACCTCTCACTATAGCACTAGGAGATGATTTTAGAACCATAATCTGTCCCTCACAGGAGCAGCAGGAACCTCTCACTATAGCAGTAGGAGATGATTTTAGAACAATAATCTGTCCCTCACAGCACTAGCAGGAACCTCTCCCTTTAGCAGTATGTGATGATTTTAGAACAATAATCTGTCCCTCACAGCACCAGCAGGAACCTCTCCCTGTAGCAGTATGTGATGCTTTTAGAACAATAATCTGTCCCTCACAGCACCAGCAGGAACCTCTCCCTATAGCACTAGGAGATGATTTTAGAACAATAATCTGTCCCTCACAGCACCCGAAGGAACCTCTCCTATAGCACTAGGAGATGATTTTAGAACAATAATCTGTCCCTCACAGCACCAGCAGGAACTTCTCCCTCTAGCAGAATGAAATGATTTTAGACCAATAATCTGTCCCTCACAGGAGCAGCATGAACCTCTCCCTGTAGCACTATGATGAGATGATATTAGAACAATAATCTGTCCTTCACAGGAGCAGCAGGAACCTCTCCCTCTAGCAGTATGATATGATTTTAGAACAATAATCTGTCCCTCACAGGAGCAGCAGGAACCTCTCCCAGTAGCACAATGAAGAGATGATTTTAGAACAATAATCTGTCCCTCACAGGAGCAGCAGGAACCTCTCTCTATAGCAGTAGGAGATGATTTTAGAACAATAATCTGTACCTCACAGCACTAGCAGGAACCTCTCCCTCTAGCAGTATGTGATGATTTTAGAACAATAATCTGTCCCTCACAACACCAGGAGGAACCTCTCCCTATAGCACTAGGAGATGATTTTAGAACAAGAATCTGTCCCTCATAGCACCAGCAGGAACCTCTCCCTATAGCACTAGGAGATGATTTTAGAACAATAATCTGTCCCTCACAGCACCAGCAGGAACCTCTCCCTATAGCACTAGGAGATGATTTTACAACAATAAACCTAGTACAGTATCAGATGGTTTTAGAACGCTAAGCTTTCCCCTCACAGCACCGCCAGGAACCTGTCTGTAATGCAGGATGAAATGATATTAGATCGGTAATCTATCCCTCACAGCACTAGTAAACTCTACCTAGTCCAGTATCAGATCGTTTTAGAACGCTAAGCTTTCCCCTCACAGCACCTCCAGGAACCTTTCTGTAATACAGGATGAGATCATATTAGATCCGTAATCTATCCCTCACAGCACTAGTAAACTCTACCTAGTCCAGTATCAGATGGTTTTAGAACACTAAACTTTCCCCTCACAGCACCACCAGGAATCTGTCTGTAATGCAGGATGAGATCATATTAGATCGGTAATCTATCCCTCACAGCGCCGGCAGCATGCTCTCCCTACACTAGCCTGAGACGATGTGACACGCAGCATACGTGACTCCAGCTCATATAGATGCTGGGTCACATGATGCACTAGCCTATCACAGCCATGCCATTAGTAGGCATGGCTGTGATGGCTTCTAAGGGAAAACAAGTTAAATGCTTGTTGATTGGCTGCCCTGCAGCTATTCAACAGGCGCCAAAAATAGTCTGGGTCACATGATGCACTGGCCAATCACAGCCATGCCATTAGTAGGCATGGCTGTGATGGCTTCTAAGGGCAAACGAGTAAAACGCTTGTTGATTGGCTGCCCTGCAGCTATAGAAAAGGCGTGAAAAATACCCGAATACCAAACCCGGACTTTTTTTCAAATGTCTGGGTTCGGGGCACGGACACCCTAAAGTACGGTACGGACCCGAACTTTACAGTCCGGGTTCGCTCAACTCTACTTATTAACTCTCAGGGGAGGGCTGGCAGCCTTAGGCCTGTGGGGCAAGTCTAGTCAAGTGGCCCATTGAACCACCAAATCAGCTCACCATCCATGCCCACCTGGTTTTAGAACGGATATTGATGTTATGAAGCAAGACAAATATGATACAATGTGGTAACATAATTTAATGTTAATAGCAACAAAGGAGGTTTAACAAAAATAATGCAGGCTCATCAGTGTCCACCAATGCAGCCTCACCAGTGCCCATCAATGCAACCTCACCAGTGCCTATTAAATGCAGCCCGATCATTGCCCATCAATGCAGCCTCGCCAGTGCCCATCAGCACAGTCTGGTCAATGCAGTCTGATCAGTGCCCATCAATGCAGCCTCACCAGTGCCCATCCAATGCAGCCTGCATTGCAGAGAGATGAGAGCCGCCGGATTACACAGAGCGGGGATCTCCCGCTTACCTGGCACGGCCGCTGTCATATGAAGTCCTGCCTCCTGGTCCGGCTCCTATGATAGACATCACCAGTGTGCTGTCTATTATAGAAGCTGGTCCAGGAGGTAGGACTTTGTAAGCGGGAGATCCCCGCTCTGTGTAATCAGGCAGCTCAATGGGCCCAGCGGAATCCATGTTAGTGCCAGCCCTGGGCGCCCCCCCCCCTTTGCCTGCAGTTAGTTGGTAGCTGCGCCCCTGGCACCTGCTTCTTTCCTCCACAAGAAGAAAAAGTGTGAGCGGGCAGCAGCCGTCGGCCATTTTGAATGTAATTAGGGTGGCCTGGGGGGCAATTGCCACCCTGCCCCCCGGCCCAGCCCCCCCCTGTTAACTTTCATGGGTGAATGTTCTATTAGGATCACATGTTAGGAGCTGTTTCACTCGCCTAGTGAAAGGCAACAAGAAAACTATTACACACATTACAAACATTACAGGAAATATTTGTTATGCTTGCATGACTGTGGAGACCTTGAAAAGCTATTTTCTTTATAAATTGTGCACCTAGTATTAAGATTCACCTTTTACAGACTTCAATGGGGTTTCCATGCAAAGTTCAGCAACCATATTTACAATAATAAATACCATGGAGTATTATAAACTACTTGAAGTGTATGCTGGACAAAATAATAGAAAAATATATTTTGTATATCTATGTAATTTATACACATATCCTTATGTTTTGTGTCTTAAAAAATACTTTACATACAGGACAATATATTTTGATCTGCCAGGAATCCAGTGTGCTCTTAGCTTCCAGTATTGATTTGACAACACTGTCTCTACTGCTCTGAGATCCTAACCAGTGTTGTCAGCCCTGCTGAACTCTCCCTGCTGGACTACAAAACACATGCCCTTTTCCTCAACTTTGTAACATGCAGGGTGGTTCTAAAGTCCAGCAAGTAAAGAAATAAGGCAGGAATCACCATGCTGCTTATGATTTCAGTGTACCAGAGGCAATGGTGTCAGTAGCTTATTGAAATTCCACTTGTAGATATTTTTATGTAGTGGCAGCATTTTTGCAGAAACAAAACATAACGATATGTATGTGTTTTGCAGAGATGTGCTGAATATGTTTTTTTTTTTAATATTGTCCACACATTTTAACACAAATCTGTTTGCAGGTCTTTGTCTGGAAATTCTAGATGCATGGCATCTTTGGCCTTAATACAGCTGTCTCTGACTTTAATCACTGACCCAGAACAGCATGTGGCATGTGAGGTCAAAGCTACGTTAGCACTTCTTTTAGGTCTATAGTAAGGCAGCTAACATCTTTAGAAGAAGAGGTCAGTAAGGGCAGCCTCCATCTTTTATTTGGTACGTTTAATTAAAAAACATATCTAGCAATTAATTATTTGGATTTTAACCCACAATTATTTAAGCATCTAATATACAGTATAATATATATATATATATAAATATATATATACTGTATATCGTCATGCATAGGACCAATTATCAACATTCTCTGAGGTGTAGTCCTGGAATAGAGCACACATTTTACATTCACAACATTTATTGTTTCCTACACTAGACAGAAAACCATCTATTCAGGGACACAGTTATTTCCTCATCCATAAAGTCTCTAAGCGATCTTTGTTGTGAACAAATGCCTTGAGGAGGTCTTCTGAAAATTACTTGACAAACTATTGTAATATAGGAACACATTTACAAGTTAAAGCATAATAAGTATACAATGGGCATCTATATACTGCTATTATTTTAAACAGTTAAATATATATTAATGTATACAATAAATATATCAGTTATCTCCCAGCTTACTCTGTGTGCATAGTTCAAATCCTTCTCCATTTGTAATTATGGCAATGGGGCATGCTCATCTAATTGGTGACTATAGGAATATAGCTGCTAAATGTTTGCTTTATTCGTCTCCTCTCTGTTTATTATAGAATAAAGGAATAATGATCATCCTGGTGTTCTTCTGTAAGCATGCTCAGTGTTAGGTTAAACAACACTGTGCAAAGCAATAGACTCTTGATCAGCTCAGTGTCCAACTTCTGCTTGCTAGGCAGAGGATTACAGGAGGCTGGTATCTAGCAAGATTTCAATACATATAATATCTCAATGTAAAACAGACAATTAAATCATTTTCTAATAAATATATCCAATGAATTACTTTATGATACTATATATTTGCTTTTTAGAATAAGGTACAGAGTAGGGATGAGGAGTTCTGTTCTTGTTTTATTCCCAAACAGTTTTGCATACTTTGCTTGAAGTTCACATAGTTCACATTGATGCTTACTGAAGTGTGTGTGTGTGTGTGTGGGGGGGGGGGGGGTGTTTTGCAATTCTAGCCATTTTAAGGGATAATTAGTAAGCTATTGTCAGATAAAAGCATGAGAAGCCGGGCACTGCCATGCGGGACATGTAGCAGTGTTGAATATAACAATAATTTAAAAAGTATCTCTCCCTTCACAGAATTGTCAGCTTTCCCTAACAGCCCCAACAAGCTCTCCATTATGGCTGCTGTGAGCCCACCCTATTATAGAAAGGGGTCTGGGTTATCCATGTCTTCAAATTATTGTGACGTATCTGACCAGGGACAAAAGCTATGCACTGCATTATATGATGTGCTATATTTCTTGCAGAGAACCTGTAGTTTTTAGCCAAATGTACTGTATGTGATTCAAGGACATTCTGGGAATTCTCTACAAAAGCATGGTAGCTCAAATATAAACCTCATTGCTAGTGCAGAGGTTCCATCAAGCACGTTCTTGGGAGATATAAGGTGCTTGTAGGTGTGTTATACCCAAATCTTTCAGAAACTGTAATATAGGTTTTAGGCTGACTAACTGCACATGTTTTTAAGTTCCCTTCAGCAAACTTAGAATTGTGAAAACAATGAATTGTAGAGGTAAATTAGAAAGCAATGACTACAGGCTACTGTCCAAAGCCAACCCAATGGAGGTGTTTTTAAAGCTGCTTAAAATGTAATACAGGGACAACTCTTCCCTACTATGCATGATTGTGGAAAGATCTTTTGCATAAAAGATCTTTCAGTGGCTGGATCATCAAACAGTTCCCAACTGTCAGTGTCATATAGGTCACCTTTTTTCTAAAGTTTTTTTTTTATCCGAAAGTGAAAGTATTTTACTTCATATATGTGTAGCAAATGTGCTCAATTCACAGCCCAGATGATTGTTAGAAATAAGATGAATGAAATCATTAAACATTCTTTTTATTTAATTTGTATTCATGCTGGATCTTGTATACTATATGTAGGTAACTTATACTGTATATCATACCTTTGACTGGGAAGCAATACTGTACCTACAAGGCTGGGTCAAGGCAAAGACAGAAGAGGCACCCACCCTGGGATCCGTGCTATGCAGTGCACAGCTAAGGCAGGAGTCTCTCCTGCCTCTGCATTCCCCATCCATGTCCTGCAAACTGACATCTCAGTCCTGCATATTACAATGAGAAATCACATCTATCTTAAAGAGCCTGGGGTGGGGGTGCACTTTGGCATTGTGTATATACAGTATAAATGCATGTTATGTTCTTTATAAATTATGTACAATGCATAATTGGGTTAAGGACTGAATAGTAATAATGTGGTGAAGATTTAAAGTGTTGCCTCATACTGCTTGGAATTTAATTCCTAATAATATAATATATACTTTAATTGAAGTGAGTGGAGAGACCATGATTTGTAGTGCAATTACATTGTTTTAAAGGTTTTTCACATGATTTTTCAACATAGTATTGTTCCCAACAAAATCTATCATTAGAGAAATGTATGCATTATATCTAGCAATAGTACCAATTTCAAAACACCGTAGTTAGTGGTTGATATCACAAAGCAAAAGGAATATTACTAAAGTAAAGGAAGTTTTAAGCAACGTCTGTTCTTACTTCAGCTCAATGATCACAAACGATGGCATGGATTGCATTTCAGAAAGTTTATTTAAAAATGTATGTAGTGCGCTGGATGCCTTCCTAATGGCCAGCTGAACTTGAAGTATAAATCAGCTAAATACATTTGAAATGCATCAAAACAAAAAGATGTTCCACATCTATGCTGGCCATAGATTGGTCATTTTTTTAAATTCACCAGTGGGTTGAATGAAATAAAAAATTAACAGATCCCTCCATCCACACAAGTGAGGTGGACGGAGGAATGGGAGATTGAGAAATTGTGTTCTGCTGTCAGAATACACTGCAGGCAAACAGGGACATCCCTGCTAAACCAGCCACATTTTGATCCATCTATGCCAGCTTTATATTTCATTTTCTTTTGAAAGTAGCCCCAGTTTGTGTAGAGATACCTGTTGTTTCCAGCATGCTATAGAGAAGGCCTTTTTCTCTTTGTGTGGAAGAAGTGGTTTCTCTGCAGAGGTTCAACACACTTCTTGCTGAGTAAGAGATAGAGCCCTCCAATCAGCAGTGAACATGAACATTGTTAATTGCAAAAAGTTATTGGTTTGACTAAATTCAATTGACTTTTAAAACAGAAGGTATTTACATGTTATCAGTTCCAATACAAATACAGAAATCCATAGTGAGCAAAGCAATACAAATCATGTATTTATGGCCCAGTTTTACCAACTTCAATACCAGGCACTTTCACCTCCTTCCAGCCAAGGCCAATTTACAGCTTTCAGTGCTGTCACATTTTAAATGGTAATTTGCGCAGTCATGCAACACTGTACCCACATAAAACCTGTTACCTTTTTTTAAACAGATAGAGCTTTCTTTTGGTGGTATTTAATCACCACCAGGGTTTTTTTTTGTTAAATAAAACAAAAAAGACTGAAAACTTTGAAAGAAAAATAATTTTTCTTCACTGATGATGAAGCTGTACTTACGGGCACTGATGAGGCATCACTGATGGGCACTGATAAGCTGCACTGATGGGCACTGATAAGGAGCCACTGACGAGGCTGCACTGATGAAGCAGCACTGATAGATGGCCCTGATGGACACTGATGACACTGTTGGGCACTGATAAGCAACACAAATGGGCACTGATAAGCTGCACTGATTGGCACTGATAAGCTGCCCTGATCAGTGCCCTGATTATCAGTGTAAACAATGTACTCACTGTGCCCTGTCAGATCATCTCTCCTTTCCGCACACGCTGTCTCTGTGTGAGGAAAGGAGTGCAGATAACCGGCAAGTGATTGGATACAGCTGATCACATGGTAAAGGGCCGCTATTATTGGCACTTGAACAGCTTTGTCCAAAGCACAGAGCGGTCACAGAGCACGCCCCATGGGACGTGTGTGAGGCGCACACATGGGAGGACATCCATAGACGTCCTCCCAGAACTGGAAGCCTGCGCTGTAGCCATCTTTTAACAATAGCGTGTGCAGCAAGTGGTTAGACTGCACATTCATGGAGATACAGTCTAGATGTTCCTTATTCTAAATTGCACAGCTGTGTCATGCTGGTTGGCTCTCATCAGTGCAAGTTAATCAACACCTGACTCTTTGATATGATGTTTTGGGGAGGGGGTGGGCACATTGCATTTTTGACAGCTTAATGTAAATGCATTTTCTTGCAGCAATTGTATAATTGCAAGAATGTTGTCACTATGACCTATAAGTCAATTTTTAAATAATGCTATGAAAAAGATAGGCAATGTAAAATGAGTATGCAATGACATAATGCATAATCAGAATATTTACTTGCATAACTCAACATTTCTTGTTAAAGTCAAGCCTGGCCCCACCCATCGGGCCTTTTGAGCCTCCCTAATGGTCAGTTATTCTTTCTATCTGTGTATATCTTCTGTCAGTGTCAGTGGGAACTATACTGTGCATATGCAGACCCCAACATGCAGCTAAAACATGCTAAGAAGGAGGTATGGTTTATTTCTTTTTTTTAACCGGTTGAGGACCGGCTCGCGTACATGTAGTAGAGTGGCACATCCCGTAAATCGCCGTCTGTAAACGGCAGCTCGCGCATGTGTGGCTGACAGATGGGAGCGTGCTGACGGTGGCACGCTCTCATGCCCGCCACACTCTCCAGCAGTATGGCGGCGTGGGGGTCGGACTCAATGTCCACCAGCTCCCCGCGATTGCCTGGCACAGAAGAAAAATGGGGAACCGCCAATGTAAACACAGCGGTTCCCCACTCTGTCAGGCGGCATGTAAGAGATCTATTGCCTAGGGAATACAGTTAACCCCTAGGTTGACCCCTTCACTGCCAATGACATTTACACAGTAATTAGTGGATATTTAAATTTCTGATCGCTGTATAAATGTCATTGGTCCCAAAAAAAGTGTCAAAAATGTCCAACATGTCTGCTGCAATATCACAGTCCTGATAAAAAATTGCAGATCGCCGCCATTACTTGTACAAAAAAAAAAATAGTAAAAACGCCATAAAAGATTTCTCATGGTTTGTAAATGCTGCAACTGTTGCAGAAACCAATCAATAAATGCCGATCATGATTTTTTTTACCACAAATATGAGGAAGAATATATATCAGCCAAAACTGATGAATAAATTATTTTTTTATATATTTTGAATATTTATTATAGCAAAAAGTAAAAAATATTGTTTTTTATTTCAAAATTGTTGCTCTTTTTTTTGTTAATAGCGGTGATGGGAAGTGATGCAGTAGGGATCAAATACCACCAAAAGAAAGCTCTATTTGTGGGAACAAAGGGTGTCAATTTAGTTTGGGTACAACGTCGCATAACCACTTAATTGTCAGTTAAAGGAACGCAGTGCCGAATCGCAAAAAGTGCTCTGGTCCTACAGTGGGAAATCCTTCCGGTCCTTAAAGTGGACCAGTCATTTTCAGCTAAGGAAGCTGACATCTTAGCCTCTGTTTAATTTGCAACTGCCATGATGATGCACATGTGATCCATTATGACACCACCCATTGGATGGTTTGCTAGTTTGGTTGAGAGCACAATCAAGGAGACAGCTAGTATTTCCGGCACGTCGGGAATATTAACTCTTCTTTGACACTATCAAATCGATGGGTAGACAACCGCTTTAAGTGCTTAAGTAAAGTTTTGATGTTGCCTGATATCACATTGGGGTAATGCCACCTGGCCAGTTCGGATGTTAATAGTGCATAGTAGAATTCTTTGTTAAATATATAATCCCTTTTGAGATACACAACTTTGGCAAACCACAACAAAAAATATTTAAAATCTGGGTAATGCTGTTTTGTACCTACAGCAAAGTTCTCTTTTAATGTGATACAAACTGCCTCTAGAAATAACGGAAAACTGTTACCGATACTTACCGTAATTTTCCTTTCCTGGCTCTGCCTCATGCCAATCACCTTGGGTCAACTCCATCCCCTTGACCCTGTATAGGACATCCCTGAATAGATCAATAAAAGGCCACCAGTACCTGGTGCAGGTGTTCTGTAGATACAGTTGTGCTCAGTTTACATACCCTGGCAGAATTTATGATTTCTTGCCCATTTTTCAGAGAATATGAATGATAACACCAAACATTTCTTTCACTCATGGTTAGTGTTTGGCTGAAGCCATTTATTATCAATCAACTGTGTCTACTCTTTTTAAAGCATAATGACAACAGAAACTACACAAATTACCCTGATCAAAAGTTTACATACCCTGGTGATTTTGGCCTGATAACATGCACACACGTTAACACAAAGGGGTTTGAATGGCTATTAAAGGTAACCATCCTTACCTGTGATCTGTTTGCTTGTAATTAGTGTGTGTGTATAAAAGTTCAATGAGTTTCTGGACTCCTGACAGACCCTTGCATCTTTCATCCAGTGCTGCACTGACATTTCTGGATTCTGAGTCATGGGGAAAGCAAAAGAATTGTCATAGGATCTGTAAGAAAAGGTAGTTGAACTGTATATAACAGGAAAGGGATATCAAAAGATATCCAAGGAATTGAGGAATGCCAATCAGCAGTGTTCAAACTCTAATCAAGAAGTGGAAAATGAGGGATTCTGTTGAAACCAAACCACGGTCAGGTAGACCAGATAAAATTTCAGCCACAACTGGCAGGAAAATTGTTTGGGATGCAAAGAAAAACCCACAAATAACTTCAGGTGAAATACAGGACTCTCTGAAAACATGTGGTGTGGCTGTTTCAAGATGCACAATAAGGAAGCACTTGAAGAAAGACGTACTGCATGGTTGAGTCGCCAGAAGAAAGCCATTACTATGCAAATGCCACAAAGTATCCAGCTTACAATACGCCAAACAGCAGAGACAAGCCTCGGACCTTCTGGCACAAAGTCATTTGGAGTGATGAGACCAAAATTGAGCTTTTTGGCTACAACCATAAACTCTTCATTTGGAGAGGAGTCAACAAGGCCTATGATGAAATTTACACCATTCCTACTGTGATACACGGAGGTGGATCACTGATGTTTTGTGGATGTGTGAGCTACAAAGGCACAGAAAGTTTGGTAAAAATTGATGGCAAGGTGAATGCAGTTTATGTTATCAAGAAAAACTGGAGGAACATTTGCATTCATCAGCCAGGAAGCTGTGCATGGGACGTACTTGGACATTCCAACATGACAATGATTGAAAACACAAGGCCAAGTCGACCTGTCATTGGCTACAGCAGAATAAAGTGAAGGTTCTGGAATGGTAATCTCAGTCTCCTGACCTCAATATCATTGAGCCACTCTGGGGAGATCTCAAACATGCAGTTCATGCAAGACAACCCAAGAATTTCCAGGAACTGGAGGCTTTTTGCCAAGAGGAATGGGCAACTTTACCATCCGATAATATAAAGAGCCTTATCCATAAATACCACAAAAGATTTCAAGCTGTCATTGATGTTAAAAGGGGCAATACACGGTATTAAGAACTGAGGTATGTAATCTTTTGACCAGGGTCATTTGGGTAGTTTCCATTGTCATTATGATTTTAAAAAAGTAAACACAGTTGATTGATAATAAATGGCTGCAACTACTAACCATGAGTGAAAGAAAAGTTGTTGTTCTATCATCCATATTCTCTGAAAAATGGACAAGAAATCATAAATTCTGCCATGGTATGTAAACTTAAGAGCACAACTGTAGCCCGTGACGGACTAGGGAGGGTATGTGCTGGCATGAGGCAGAACCAGGAAAGGAAAATTACTGTAAGTATTGGTAACAATTTTCCATTTTCCTGGCTCAGCCTCATGCCAATCACCTTGGGATTTAACTAGCCAGATACAGGGAGGGAGTAAAACAAAACCACCAACACCAGGTGCTGCTAAGAGTTAATTTATTATTTGGACAAAGTAGAAGCCAACACAGAAGCTCTCATGATCCAATTGGGAGGAAGCTACATTTAGCTTGTAATGCCTGATAGAGGTCTTAGGGGAACTCCATCTGGCCATCTCACAGACCACAACCACCGAGATAATGGACCAGGCTGCCCAGGAGCAAGAAGACATAGTGTATCTGAATCTCTTATGGGGAAAGAGATCTTCCTGCAAGTAAGCTGACTGAATAAACCTTTTCATCCATGTCGAGATGATCCAGGGAAGAGCTGGCATGCACAACTCAGGACCCTTTGGAAATACAAAGAGAACGCTAGACTTTTGGAATGACCCTGTTCTCCCCTAACACGTTTGTAGAATGGAGTTTGAATGCAACTTATGCAAATACGAACCTTTGGCCATGTTGAGGGTTTAATACCCAGAAGGACCGATTGTCAAATAAAGTGGAACAACCCCACATTGGAAATATCGGACGTATTGGTCGTATTTTAATTGTCGCTTTCCTAAATCTCACTACATCGGTTTCCTGGACTAGGAAGTGTCAGTCAATGCCAACAGTGCCGAAACTTACACTTTAATGGTATTGCAGCTTAGGTCTGATTTCAATCCTGACTGAAGAAATCCCAGCATATTTGCCACCGTGGGAAACTGAAAGGAAAATCCTTGTTGGACAGGCTAATATTCAAACTTCTGCCATGCTTGGTGGTAAGTAGACCTGGGCGAGATCTTGCCTGCCGAAAGGAGGGTTAACCTGACCGACTCAAAGGATTAAGGACCGTCATTTTGCTTTTTCCCAATGCCCCGCAGACAAGGCTAGATGGGCTGGATCTGGAAGAACTGGCCATTGGAGAAGCAGGTCTAGGGCTAGAAGCAACCTGATTGGAGGGCACGTTGTTAGGAAACCAAGGAGGCAGAACCATGGCCTCCTCTGCCTGAATGGGGCAAACACTATCCCTGAGATGTCATTCTCTACAATCTTCAACAATGACTTGAGAACCAGGGCTGTTGGAGGGAAGATTTATACCAGACTGAAGCCCCACTTCTTGGAGAGCTAGCGCTTGTGGGTAAAAGAAGTGGAAGAAAAATTGAGGAGCCTGACAATTGTCTGGAGACGCTATGAGAACCACTACAGGAGTCTCCCACCATGAGAAGATCTGACAGATACTTCGGGCAATGATCACCCCAACCCCCGAAGACTCGCATCTGATGTGATGACGACCCAGCTCACTGGGATGATGAGCTTGTTCCAGGAAAGGTTAACCCCTTGGCTCCACCACTGCAGGTCGTCTCGAATAAAGATCAGAATATGGACCTTCTGATGTAGAGATCCCCGATGCCCCTGGCTCAGAAGGCAACCCTGGAAACTCCTCATGTGCCACTGTGCCCATGACACTGCTGGAATACTAGCTGTCAGGCTTCCCAGAAAACGTATACCTCTGCAGACCATAACTGAGGGTGTAATCATCTTTTCCAAGGCCTCCGAGGAAATTCGTCTTACTTCTTCTTCTGGAAGGAACACTTTGTACCGAAGAGTGTTGAACGGCCTCCCTAATTAAACCTGGTTCTGTCCCGGAACAAGTTGGCTTTCTTTCTGTATTTACCATCCAACCTCTGCTAGAGTGGTCACTGGTCAGGACTTGGTGCCTGTGCTGCTCCAGAAGGTGCTTGGAGTAAGCGAGAATTAAGACATCCTCTAGGTAACGAAACTCATATGCTCTTCTGTCAGAGATAAGTGTCTATTGTGATTCTTAGGCCCAAACTGAGCTCAAATACATGTTTGTCTCTCCATAGGGGTGACCCAGCTTGGAGACTGAGGTAATCTTTTCCCACATATCTGTGAGAATGGAATGGTTCAGGCTGGCAGATAACTGGTTCATCCATCAGTAAGTCCTAAGATGGGTCAAATGGCCCCACTAGAAGCCTTTCTTCTTGGATAGTCCAAATCATCAGATGGACATAGGTATCTTCAGGTCTTCCCCCCTCCATGGTGCATCCACCATGGTAACATTGGCTTTGTGGGCCACGGACACTTCAGAGAGGCTAGCCTCTGAATTTCTGGCTGGGAGCCCAGGAAGAAACTGGTTAGCCAGCACATGATCCAAGAAGTCCGCAAGAGCTCCATATCAGGATGGTCTCTGGCATTTTGGGATTGTGCCAATGCTTCCACCTACTATCACTGTTTAGACATCATGCATGGCCTTTCCAGCCTCGGGCACCTTGCTGTATGCATGACAAACATGGCAAGAAGCCCCGGAATCTCTTTCCAAAATGATCTGCACTGAACTGCATGATGCAGTGGCACGTGCATGCCTGTGAATGCCTGGGGGTGCTATTCATCAATGAATGGCACAGCCAAGTGCCTGCTAAATGTATTGTGTGTGTCACCAAGCATGCAATTTTGCTCATGTTCCTGACACCCATGAAGTTAAAAAGCACAATTTTATTTTTTTTTATCCATGAAACCCTAGTCCGACCAGATATTTCTGAAGAAAGATAATCTTGCCACCAACGGCAAAACCCAGAAGTATTAGGTTGAAGCCTTGGGAGACTGAGGACCTTAGGATTGACCTGATCCACTAATCTGGAGAACCCTTTACTGGGCTGATAAGAACAGTCAACTTTAACTGTTCGCAAGACATTTTGCTTGGCTGAAGGACTGATGCCAACACTCCCGATTCTGGGAAGAACCACATTTCCCTTACCAAAGAGCGTGCCCCAAATGAAGGAAAATAGAGCACAGAAACTGTTCAGAGGCAGAATCCGCAGCCCAGAGTAAATCTAACAAAGTCCACCGCAGCTTCAGCCATGAACTCCATCATACGCTAACTGCTAGCCTGCGGTAGCCCTTGCTGTGGTGAAGGCTCTTCAATCCTGAGACAGCCCTGTTCTCCATGGGGGATCGCTGCAAGGACACATCGACCTTGGAGGTGAATCCCAGAGTTCCAAATCAGGCTGGCGAAATGGTTATAGCTTGCCAATCTTATTCTGCAATGCCAGACTCCTGTCTGGCTTGGCCTACTTGAATACCATTACAGCGAAAGTAAACCCAATGATTTGCTAGCTGTCTCCTTGGTTGTGCTCTCAACGAAACTAGCAATAATGTCATAATGGATCACATGTGCAGCATCATGGCAGTTGCAGATTAAACAGAGAATAAGATGTCATCTTCCTTGGCTGAAAACTATAGGAGGGTATACTCCCACTTTACTGTTTAATTTTTGACATGAAAGGGAATAGGTTATCCTGATCAATGTCAGACTATGCTCCCAATCTTGAGCTCATAGCCCCAGGCTCTGGCAAATCATCTTCATGCTGCCTTGAAGAAGAAGCCATCCTTCCTTAGAGGGGTCTGGCAAGAGAGTCTTCATTCCCTCCTCAACTGCCTTTAATATACTGCCTAATATACTCGTTCCCCATCTGGGCACTGTGAGAGAACTGACTAAGCCTAACCTCTCAGAGATGCCTGGTTAGCAGAGGCATTGCACGGCAAGCCCAATAAGAATTCCAGACCATGGGAGGAGCCACGTGGCATCTGATGCCCGGGTATGACCAGATGATGGTCCTATGGAAGCTGAAGATAGGCTGCGCTGTACATCATACCACCTAGCTTTGCTTACGGTGGTCATATGGAAAAAATTACCTCTTGCGGCTTCTATGTGAACCACTCCGCCAATAAGGAAGGACATTAGCAATATGCAGTATAAGGTATACAGTTGTCCAATAAGGAGTCCCTTACCTTTCAGCAGTTTTCATTGCCTCATCCATTGGGACCAATGAACTCATCCTGGGCTAGAAAAACAGGCAGGAACCAATGAAGGAAGATATAATAAGTTACAGGAAGAACCACCAAGAACTCATTCCCAAGTGCAGCAGCTCACAGGAAGGTAACAGGGTGAATCACCCAGGCAGACTACCAGACAAGACAGCTGCAACATTAAACCCCTTAGAGTGTATAACTGTGTAGTGTGAGGGATCAGGAGGACAGTATAGAAAAGAGCACTTACAGGACTAGTGGGACAGGCAGTGAACCAGCGGCTGCAGCGTCCAGACCGAACCCCGGGCTTTCAAACTCTGTGTGTCCTCTTCCCCTGCAAAATAAACGGCGCTCCTCTGCATCAATCAACGGTTAGCCGGCGGGAAATCAGAAGAGGCCTGGTGACATCATCACCCCACGCCGACACGGATGGAATGCAGGCGAGAGGAGGGGCCCGGCCTACAGCAAAGGATGACATCATCGATCGGCGCCCAGTCCGCAGAACCTTGCCGACTCTGTCAGCCCTGCTAGAGGAATCCCAGCCCATGCTATAGCACAGAAGCAGGTAGTGAGGAAGCCAGAGAAATAGCAAGAAGCCCCAGGATCGCTGCTTTAAATACTAGGCAAGGAGCATTTTATGCCCGTGCCCAGCCCGACACCAGGGGCGTCCACTATCAAGAGGATTTACCCCCAACAAGGGACCATCCCAGTGGAGCGAGGACAAAATAAGAACACCTGCAACAGGTACTGGTGTCCTTTTATTGATCTATTCAGGGATGTCCTATAGGGGGTCAAGGGGGCAGAGTGGACCCAAGTTGATTGGCATGATGCTGAGCCAGGAAATTTATTTTTTTAATTGTAAATAGTGATATCTATTTTATGTGTTGTTTTGTACTAAAAATAAAATATTTTAGACATAAATATATGTTTACATCCCATAGGACTGATTCTGCATGTGAACTATATAACACAATGGTTGAAAATATGATTCTCCCAAGGAGCAATCTTTTTTAGAAGGCTCTTCTGCAAGTAGTTTATCAGCTCTGAAAATCTAACACCTTATCTATGAGGCTTTCAGTTGGATTACTGCTATTATTCCTGTGTGCATGGTATAATAACTTTGAACATCCCACTTCAACAAACAGACACTGATTTGTCATGCTTCAGAAAAGCATGGTAATGAAAAAGATTGATGATAAACAGTTTCTAAAGGTGTAACATATTTTATCAGCAACAGCATGGTATTTGTATTTCGGCATCCTAGAATAAAAGGTATTAGCTTCTGCAGGCTACTCAGCACAAAATGTAATTCCCTAAGTAGTAAGTCTTTTCAGCTCAACGAAACATGGAAACATTCTGACTTCAAGAAAAGCAGGAGAAAATACAAACACAGTATATTAGTCAACAGAAAATGAGATTTGCAACAGTGCATTATAAAAAAATATTTATAAATAAAGTAAAATATAAACAGAGTTTTAATCTTTCAGTAAGAAAATGGAGCACTCCCTTTAGTAGGTAAGCTTTCAAAACATTTTAATTTTAATTGTTTGCAGGCAGGGCTAACTCACCATGCATGTGGGGGTGCCTCTTCCTGTGTACGCGCTCATCAATACTCGGGACCAGGCGGGGCCACGTTCATGTGAAAGTCAACATTATGCTGGTACCCCAACTTAGAGATGAACTGTGCACAGTATGCAGTAGTTAAATGTACAGAGTTTCTCTGTGAGCATTCCAACCCATGTCAGTACACACCTTCCCTGATGCATTTAGGAGAGACACTGCTGAGCCCATGCCCTCCCCACCAGTCCAGCCACCTCACTCCCAGTGACAGAATGGGGTTCAGCCGAGAACTAGCACGGACCTCTGCATGCTCAAAATTAACTCCTTCTCTCTCCCGTATCATGTTGCTAGGTATATGGGGCTCTAGCTCCCTAGCTTCCTATGTAAGTTACACACACACACAAACAGAAACCCCCATATATACTATTCTATACCCACCGTTGATCCAGAGGAAGGAATAAAAAAACAATAAAGCATGATCCAGTTGGGGAAAAAATCCTTCCTGATGCCCCATGGGTCAATCGGATGTTCCCTGTATAAACTACCCCTGTTATTATTTCCTCTAAATATTAATATCCAGTTATATTTTGTGCATTTAGGAATGCATCCAGTTATTTTTAAAAGCACTACTAAGCTGGCCAGAACAAGTTCTTGAGGGAGTCTATTCCACATTTTCATAGCTCTTACTGTCAAGATGCCTTTCCGTATGTGAAGGTTAAATCTCTTTTCCTCCACACGTAAAGATTGCCCCCTTATCCTATGTTTATCATATCCCCCCTTTGAGCTGCAATTAAGCTGCATATTCTAGATGAGGTGTGATATGTATAGGGGCAGAATGATGGTTTTAGCCCCCAAGTGCATAGCTTTACATTTATCAACAATGAACTTTATTTGCCATGTAGTTAAGCAAACTAAATATAGCGGTCTGAAGGCTAAATTCCAATGTCTCAATAACGAACATGAACCATAAAGTTAATGGGAAAAGGTTTATTCAATAAACGAAGAGTAGGCTTGTAAATTGAAGTTAAAAAAAGATGCATAAAATTAGGAAGTTTAAAACCTTAGTAAAAAAACATAAAAACAAAAGTGTTATAGAAGCTTCACTATACCGTGGCTGGATATGGGCTTTGAGGGGTTAACCTTCAAGCCGGGAGGGCTGTGGGTGAAGCATGGAGGGCACCCTGTCCATGTAAGGATGGAATAAACCTTCATACAAAACCCTGTGGGGGGGTCCCAAGTTGCTGTGCTCGCGAGTGGTGACAGGTTGAGATGTAAACTTGAGCGGAGGGGGTGTCCGACAACAGAGTAACAAGACAACCAGGATTGAATTTAGCTCCGCTGCATTATACTCCCTGAGTGGTCTGTATGGAGCCACTGGTGTGTGTGTGTGGCTGGAGATGTAAACCTGAGCCAAGGGAGTAACCAGCAGCAGAGTGGCAAGACAACCAGGATGGAACTCAGCTCTGCTGCAATGTGCTTGGGTGTTCTGTGTGAGGCCACAGGTGTGTACAAGGCTGGGATCCAGGGAGCACATAAATTAACGTGCAGTGCTGATGATGAGCTCATAGGGGAGGAATGGAAGGAATCAGCTGGTCGGCCAGGCAGGAGCAAAGCGGGACTGGGTTTGGGTGTTGTCAGACTTCAGTGATGATGGATAGAGGGAGATCCCTGTGCCAACAGGGAAGCCTAGAGAGCCCATATGCCGTGACTTACATGTTTTGTGCTGTAGCGCTACTACAACATGTTTTTTCATCACTTAATTTTGTCATATATATTTTTTGTTGATAGACTTTATATTTTGGAATTCATATATATTGCACTAGCCCATTGGGTTAA
>BLSH010311756.1:444137-469169 GCA_018402905.1 Glandirana rugosa
TATATTCTATCTATCTATCTATCTATCGAACTATATATATTCTTTCACTGCCTAAACAGACACTATATACTATACACTGAATTAGCTGTATATAGTCTACACTAAAGGCATTGCATTTTATATATATATATATATATATATATATTCTTGCACTGCCTGCACTAACTGACTGTATACAGATCGCCCTATCTATCTATCTATCTATCTATCTATCTAGTATGTATTTCACTCTACACTAAACTGTCTGCACTAACTAACTGTATACAGATCGCTCTATCTATCTATCTATCTATCTATCTATCTATCTATCTATCTATCTATCTATCTAGTATATATTTCACTCTACACTAAACTGCCAGCACTGACTGTGTATAGATCACCCTATCAAGCTATCTATCTATCTATCTATCTTATATGTTTTTCACAATAATCAGCTAGCTACACTAAACTGTCTGCCACCGCTAGCTAAGCTCACTGTCTCTCTATCCACCGTTATACACACTACGTAGAGCCGCTGTACAAGTGGCTTTATATAGTGTGGGGTGTGGATTGAGGCTGCTGAGCAGTGATTGGCTAAAGGCCATTCATAGCTCTCACAGCAGAGCGCTCTGTGATTGGCCAAAGCATGCAGGTCATATGCATGCTTTGGCCAATCAGCGGGCAGCATTTCCCCCGCAATTGGAATGTATTATGGGGCGCTCAAAGTTCCCGCGAATGCCCTATAATGTTCGGGATGCGCCTTTAATTTTTTGCACATTTTATATTTCATTTTTTATTCATATACGGGGTCCAATTTTTTATACGGTATCCCACATTTAATATAATATATTGTTTAGCAATCTTATATACACTTACAACGTTCCCATTCATCCATTTATATTATTAATAGGATTTTAAGTTTTATTAACCACTTCCGGACCGCCGTACGTCGTTTGACGGCGGTACTTTGAAGTGGGATACCGTTGTTATGGTAGCAGATAGCTACCATAACCCCGGTATCGTTTTTTTCAGCCAGCGATTCTTTTTTTTTTTTTATTGCATTTTAGTCCAAAAATGAGATCTGAGGTCTTTTTGACCCCAGATCTCATATTTTGGAGGTCCTGGCATGCTTTTTTCTATTACAAGGAATGTTTACATTTCTTGTAATAGGAAAAAAAGTGGTCAAAATTTTTTTTTTTTTTAAAAAGTTGTAAAAATAAAAATTAAAAAGTAAAATACATAATTAAAAAAAAAAAAAAAAATTTAAAGCGCACCGTCCTTGCGAGCTCGCGCGCAGAAGCGAACGCATACGTAAGTCCCGCCCACATATGAAAACGGTGTGCAAACCACACATGTGAGGTATCGCCGCGATCGTTAGAGCGAGAGCAACAATTCTAGCCCTAGACCTCCTCTGTAACGCAAAAATGCTAACCTGTAGAATTTTTTAACCGTCGCCAATGGAGATTTTTATGTTGCAAAGTTTGTCGCCATTCCGCGAGCGGACGCAATTTTGAAGCATGACATGTTGGGTATCATTTTACTCGGCGTAACATTATCTTTCACAATATGAAAAAAAATTGACCTAACTTTACTGTTGTCTTATTTTTTAACTCAAAAAACTGAATTTTTTCAAAAAAAATCGCGCTTTTAAGACCGCTGCGCAAATACGGTGTGACATAAAGTTTTGCAATGGCCGCCATTTTATTCTCTAGGGTCTTAGAAAAAAAAAAATATATAATGTTTGGGGGTTCTAAGTAATTTTATAGCAAAAAAACCTGTTTTTAGCTGATAACCTCCAAACTCCAAAAAGAGGCTCGGTCTTAAAGTGGTTAATTAGGTCAACTATATATTATTTACTTAGAAGATATTTCAAATCTATCGAAGATATATTTGTGTTATTTCCATTAGATGGCGCTTAATGATTCTTGGAGCATAAGCAATACTGTTTTATATTGTCTTATATTATCAAAATGTTATGTATAGTTTATAATTTGAGATTATCATAATTTATTTATATTGTTTAACAGCTAGGTTGGGCTCTAACTGTCCAGTTTTAATCAATTACACATGATTTGTAGTAAGGGATTGTTTATATATGGGATGTCTGTGTGCACAATGAGGCTTGGATGACACATTTTATTTCCCTAAAATCCTCCTGGAGTCCAGAGGGGGCGTGTGAATGTATCAGTTCCTGTCTGATCCCATGTTTCCTCTTGTTTAATTTACATTTTTATAACAAGGTGTTGACCTCAAGGTTCAAAGTCATTTCCCCTCCTTTTCCCCCTCCTCTGTATACAGGACATGTGTTGTACGCCTTGCACTATGTTATCTTTTCTTATCTCCTTCTACTCAGCTTATGTGCACAGCCCATGAGATTCTATGACTGGAAGCTAGTCTGAAGCCTTCCTCACTGAATGATCACTCTGACAGACAATCTCAGTGAGCATTCAATGTAACATTTTAAGCCAAAACAACAACAAACAAGTAACACGGTATCTCCTGCATTCCCTGTCAGGCAGATTTGTGAGTAAGAGAGCTGCAGCTGACAGAGGAAAGTTTTCATAGTGTGCACAGGGAGTTAACTCTTAATTAGCTAGGACATGCTCTTTTTTACTACTTAACCCTTTCATTTCAACCTGTATAATCACTATTTAACACTTTCATCTCCTGTTCCATGTTTCTATTTTAAATTGCTGGAAACATGTTTTTATAAAGCACATATATACATTGTTATCTTTAAGGATTTACTGTTAAAATGCATGGTTAGGGTATATCTGTTTTATTTTAAATCAATAAGAACTATAAATTACTGATGCCTTATGAGAAAAATGAAATATATGCAAAAAAAACTATTTCTTTTGTAAATAACTTTAACATGAATTGTACTAAAAATGTAATGTTGCAGTACATAGAACAAGCAGCAGAATAAAATGTATATATGTATGTTTTCCTCACATTAATGGTACTTGTGTTTAAAATATTATTTATCAAACTTGAAAAAATATTTTTTTTTCAGATTTTTACTATTTTTCCCCTTAAAATGCAAATAATGTAAAAAAAAAAAATCAGAGGACTTTAGGGTCAAGAGAAAGCCCCATGTGTCCCCCAAAAAACAATATATGTATCAACTCTTCATAGTAAATAATTACAAAGTTATAGACTCATGAACAGACACATAGCAGAAATGTGAAATATGGTCTGGTCCATAGAGGTAAACAGGTGTGAGAGCTGAAGTGATTACTGGGAAGTCATGGAATGCATGCCTATGTCATCTTGGAATGGCTCGGAGTTCCGCATTCAGGTGTTCCCATCTGTCAATTTGGGGGGCCATTTCTTTATGGATTGCAAATTTATTTATATGGCAATGACTGTGCACGATTCTCACACCCCAGATGATGTCCAATAGGACGAAACGTGTCGGGTGACACTTGTGAAGTCATTGCAATCCTTTATGAACTATATTTGGATCATTTAGCGCTATTCAAGTGGCTTTTTTGTACACCTGTTTTTATTTTAAAACCATTTTTATACAGTTTTACACTGTGTGGCCGTTTATTCCCTACATATTTGTCCGGGAGCAGCCTTTCCCATTGCTGTCTACCGTGTATCTGGAGTCTGGTTGTCTCAAGTGGAACGTCTTCATTCAATCTACGACAGGGGGATCACATACCATCCATCCGATACAGCTGGATTTCGTTGAGGTATTACCTCACATATGCTCATTTGACTCACAATTTTACTAATTTTACTACACAATGGTGAAGTTTTTTTATTCTACTTTCCTCTCACACGGGTGCTTTCTCCTTCACTTCAAGGATTTCATTTTCATGGTGGACTATTTTTTATTGAACATTGATGTATTAACTCTGAGTCGCATTTACTACAACATGTTTTTTCATCACAACATGTTTTTTCATCACTTAATTGTGTCATATATATATTTTTTTGTTGATGGACTTTATATTTTGGAATTCATATGTATTGCACTAGCCCACTGGCTTAATTGCTATATTGGTTGATTCTAATATTTGTTTCATTGCACTATATTATTCCCTTTTATACATACACGCACTATTATTTATTTTGTTACATGTTGCACTAGTATGTCTAGTGAGTGTTAACCGCTATCCAGTCTCAGAGCGCAGTTTTCTATCTTCTTTTTTTCTGTATACAAAAGCTCAAAAAACTGACAGCATGAATGATTCAATAAATACATTTAAATGCAGAATAATATATGACATTTTCTATTGCATTTTCATTTGTAACAATAAATCTTCTCTGCTGTTTAGCATATATTTTACTTCAACTTATTTTATTTCACTTTACTAAGTAGAAATAATATATTTTTATTTGGACAATGGTGCAAATCATCATATACGTACCAAGTGCCCTATATTGTGTTAAAATGTATGTTTTATATGAGCATTTGCAAAGAATATTTTTTACTGTGATTCTATTTAAAGTAAGTCATATTTTTTTTTCTGCTTTCTGCATAAGTTACACTGAAATACTGGACATTAGGTCTTCTGATGCAGGATGATGAGGGGAGACAACTTTCTAATTAATCAAGTGAAAGACATACACTGTAAATAGCAAACTTTAAATATCACAGTCAGCACACTGGCTCACTTCCTAAAATAGGAAAGTTATGATCAATATGAGGTTCAAAGTAAAAGTGTAATTTGGAAGTAATAAGAAGCTTCATTAGGACTTTTTAATGATCCCAGCAGATAAATTTTGCATTTAAATCAATGCTTTACTTCCACAAAGAGGAGTGCTGTTAAGCTTCATCGGATGAGACAAGCAGATTTACATTTACTGAACAGCTGTGGTTTCTCGACTATTGACCTTTCCAATAAGATTTGGTTAAAATTACATTATCTGCAGCTCTAGATTTGTACTTTTTTGTTTCAGCAGTGCGCTTGTATTTAGTATGCTGATTTTTTCTTCTATTTTCTTTTTAGGTACTTCATTCTGGTGCCTATTGGACATTGTTCCCATAAAGAATGAAAAGGGTGATGTGGTACTTTTTCTGGCATCATTTAAGGACATTACAGATACAAAAATTAAAATTGCCCAGGGAGAGAAAAAAGAAGGTGTGTATCTCTTTACATGTATTAATCAATATGACATGTATATATGACATATCGTTTTGATTGAACTAGCCAGCAACAGGGTAATACACAACATAGAAATTAAAATAAAAGGGCCAACTAGATATCAATGCTTGATTTTCGTAGGAGGCATGTTTCCCTCTAGAGTGTTTCAGATACCACAGCATGGAGGATGTCCTTTCCTCCTGACAATTCTAACTATGAACACTATGATAGAACCCATAGCAGGGAGCTCTTTGAGTTGCTTTTGTTTGGTGGGACGGTATCCCGCCAGACTCAATATGTAATGCAGGTAAGTAAAAAAATGACTCCTAAAAGCTAGAGACCACAGCTTTGGCACATCCATTTAAAATGAACACCCTGTGATTAAAAAATGAGGGGGAAATTCTTGGGTATGAACACGGAAGTTCCTAGCACCTTTGATCACTCTTCATTGAGCGATAGGGATATAGGATTACCCGTGCCACCCAAGAGCATTGGAGCATAGCTCTGGAAATCTTCTTAGATTTATATGTATCTAGGGTCTGATATGTACGTCACCCTGGGGTGCGTGTCTGTTTCATGCAGTTACTTACCCTTTGTTTAATAAAGATATTTTTTGTACCTACCCAATTACATGCCGCAGGGTTATCCCTATGTTCTTTGAATTTATGACCAGTCTTTATAAGCAGACATCTATTCTGCTTACCCCCTTCTTTTGGACACCCTGTGATTACCCTACATCATGGTAATACTGCACCTTAATTGTAGCCTCTTTCAATACACATCTAACCAAATCACTCACAAGATTACCTATCCAGGGGTGGCCTTTTTTACATTGTCTACAAAGAGCACAGTGATTGTCTTTCCTTGGAGAAAAATCTGAGTGCATCTTATCCACCCCCTTAGTGCCTCGCACTACCCTGCACATAGTGAAAGGCATATTTCCCTGCATCCTTCACTAATCACACTTAGGCCTTGGGATATACGAGTAGCAAAAGAGTTAATAATTATGTGTAGCACAACCCCTGCAGGGGTTGATGACTGGTTCCCCACTCCTGCACAGCCAGGCAAAAAACAGGTTCCACACTTTCTTCAGACACAAGGAACAGTCTTTGACCTTGTTTTTTGTTGTTTTAGTTGGGGTAATAACTTGGATGGGGAATAGGAATTATGGGATGTCCAACTTGACTGAAACAAATAACCAGGGACAGCTTCCTCCGTATGTACACAAAGAAAAGTAACACTTTGTGTAGTAAGCAACATCGATAAGTATCTTCCACTCCACTGTAGACAGTGATCCCAGTTCTACTCCCTGCAGGACTACAAGCCCCCTGGCTGTTTCGTCGCCAGCCCACCCAGCTGCTCCAAAGGGACAGAAAGGGTTAAGCACAATGTGGTCCTCTAGAAAGGCTAGCTATATGTGGAAGTCTCTCCCCTTGTGTATCCCTGGGTGTGTTGATATACTCACACTGTCCTGCTTGTTTCCTGCTGCTCCTTAGGCAAGATTCCTTTCAAACTGCACTACTGTCAGGATTTTCCCAAGCCAGCCAGAGCTCCAGCCTGGAGGGAGTGCCCCCCTAGACTTAGGGGTTCCTCCTAAGCCACCAACAGTCTCATCAGCACTCCATCTTCCACCCAAGTCCCTTGCTGGCATGACACATCCATATTTAAGGGCAGGCTCAGCCATCCTGCCAGGCCCGGTGCCTTGGGATTGGCCAAGCTCCCCTAGGTATGCGGATCAACTCTCCTGGCCTCTGCCCTAGTTTCTAGAAGTCTCTCCAAATTCCCTGAACCAAGGGGAAGCACCAGAGACCTGCTTCTGTGAGTCTTCCAGCTGACCTGCAGAAAACCCTGACCCAGATTCCAGACTCACACTTACTATGAGTCATACAAATAGATTTACCTGTACTAACCTGATAGCACACTAGAGGGTACTACATATGCTATTTGATATCCAAAATGCTGTCACTTTTTCCACTATTACTTTTTCTCTGAGTATTTAACTCACTTGCAAACTTTCGCCAATTTCCAATCACTTCCTCCCCTCTACACTTTCCTTGAGAATCTCACACCCCTAGACCCCAAAAGCTAAAGGAAGGGTGCATCCTCACCGTTTACCCCTTGACCAATACCCGATAACCTCCCCCCCACCCTGATTAACTGTCTCTTTCCATATGTCACATCTCATCCTTTCGCATCCTACAAACATTTAGGTTGGGTTCACACTATATTCTCATGCGGCTCACAGCAGGGGTCCAGTGCATCCTGGTTAACCGTTTCAGGTCCAATTTCAGCCAAAGGACGCACAGGGCTCCTGTTTTCGCACAGGAGCCGCAGCGTAGATATGTGAGCCAGCTCCATAGAGAGACGTGGAAGCCGCATCCAATTAGCAATAGTGTGAACCCAGCCTTAATCATATATTATGGTGTTTGCTTCCTTGGGATGTGATCCTACTTTAATATCCCTCAGTGTCAAGGGATTGTATAGTCCAGAAAAGAGAATTTCCTTACTCAGGGAGCTCAAAATGAAACATATTCAAATTGTTATAAACAAACAGAAGAAATAGGTTCAGCAACCTAGTGCATTAACAAACCACATATGGCAAAATATAGAAATACAAGTATGCACTCACAAGAAAGCCACTTGACATTCTGCCATAGGTGGTTTTGTTAATGCATGAGATTGTTGCTTTTCCTCTGTTTGTTTGTAGTTGCTATTGTGGATTTGCCCTTTATCACCAGGAGTAGCAAGACTTCACACTTAGGTGCCCTACTAAGAAAGTCTCATCAGTCACACAAATGTAATGAATATTAATATTTGTAATATGTGTGTAAAGTCAGCTTATATTTGTTGCCTTTTGCTACGCTAATGTCACACTCCCTAACTTATAATGGCAAGAGAAAAACACTGTTAAAAACATTTGACCAAAAAAGATAAAGAGCATTCACCAATTGAGCAAATAAGGATCATTTAAACCAGCATCAGAAATAATAGGAGTGAAACCTCAGCACGTTATACACAGTCTATTGAGATCTAGGGATGAGCCCTCAGTTCAAGCTGAAAGTAAGTTAGACTCGAACATCGAGTGTTCGGCCATTCGCAACATTATGGGGCGTTTTTGCCGAAGTCGAGCTCCCCATAATGCAGTGCAAGACCGCGGGAAATGCCGCCCGCTGATTGGCCAAAGCATGCACATGACCTGCATGCTTTGGCCAATCACAGTGAGCTCTGCTGTGAGAGCCATGATTGTCTAAAAGGCAAGGTGCTTTTGGCCAATCATAGCTCAGGGGTCTCCATCCACGCCCCACACTATATAAGGCTGCTTGAACAGCGGTATAGTGTGTGAACGTGGAGACTGGAGCATTGATCTAGTTTCACTAGTTTAGTTAGTGGTGTGTAGGCAGTGTAGTATATAGAGCTAGTGTAGAGTATATACGGGCAGTGCAGGCAGTGAAGTATATAAATCTAGTGTAGAGTACAGTGGGGATCGAAAGTTTGGGCACCCCAGGTAAAATTTTGTATTAATGTGCATAAAGAAGCCAAGGAAAGATGGAAAAATCTCCAAAAGGCATCAAATTACAGATTAGACATTCTTATAATATGTCAACAAAAGTTATATTTTATTTCCATCACTGACACTTTCAAAATTACAGAACACAAAAAAATGGCGTCTTCAAAAGTTTGGGCACCCTGCAGAATTTATAGCATGCACTGCCCCCTTTGCAAGGCTGAGACCTGCCAGTGTCACGGATTGTTCTCAATCATCATCTGGGAAGACCAGGTGATGTCAATCTCAAAGGTTTTAAATGCCCAGACTCATCTGACCTTGCCCCAACAATCAGCACCATGGGATCTTCTAAGCAGTTGTCTAGAAACCTGAAACTGAAAATAGTTGAAGCTGGAGAAGGCTATAAGAAGATAGCAAAGCGTTTTCAGATGTCAATATCCTCTGTTCGGAATGTAATTAAGAAATGGCAGTCATCAGGAACAGTGGAAGTTAAAGCAAGATCTGGAAGACCAAGAAAAATATCAGAACAGCTCGCAGGATTGTGAGAAAAACAATTCAAAACCCACGTTTGACTGCACGATCCCTCCAGAAAGATCTGGCAGACACTGGAGTTGTGGTACACTATTCCACTATAAAGAGATACTTGTACAAATATGGTCTTCATGGAAGAGTCATCAGAAGAAAACCTCTTCTACGTCCTCACCACAAAAATCAGCGTTTGAACTTTGCAAATGAACATATAGACAAGCCTGATGCATTTTGGAAACAAGTTCTGTGGACCAATGAGGTTAAAATTGAACTTTTTGGCCGGAATGAGCAAAGGTACGTTTGGAGAAGAAGGGGCACAGAATTGAATGAACAGAACCTCTGTCCAACTGTTAAGCATGGGGGTGGATCAATCATGCTTTGGGGTTGTATTGCAGCCAGTGGCACAGGGAACATCTCACGAATAGAAGGAAAAATGGATTCAATAAAATTTCAGCAAATTTTGGATGGTAACTTGATGCCATCTGTGAAAAAGCTTAGGTTAAAGAGAGGATGGCTTCTACAAATGGATAATGATCCTAAACACACCTCGAAATCCACGGGGGATTACATCAAGAGGCGTAAACCGAAGATTTTGACATGGCTTTCACAATCTCCTGACCTCAACATAATTGAAAATCTATGGATAGACCTTAACCACTTCAGCCCCGGAAGGATTTCCAGCTTTAGGACCGAAGCCCTTTTTGCGATTCGGCACTGCGTTGCTTTAACTGATAATTGCGCGGTCGTGCGACGTTGTACCCAAACGAAATTTGCGTCCTTTTTTCCCCACAAATAGAGCTTTCTTTTGGTGGTATTTGATCACCGCTGCGTCATGTCTGATTGCCGCTATAAACAAAAGAAGAGCGACAATTTTGCAAAAAAACCCAAATTTCTTACTTTTTGCTAAAATACAAATCCAAAAAAAAAAAATATAAAAAACATTTTTTTCATCGGTTTTGGCCGATTTATATTCTTCCTCATATTTGTGATAAAAAAAATCGCAATCGGCATTTATTGATTGGTTTGCGCAAAAGTGGTCGCGTTTACGGATGATGAGAATTCATTTTTGGGGTTTTTATTTTTATTTTTTTTTACTATTAATGGCGGCGATCTGCGATTTTTAGCGGACATGTCGGACCATTTTGACACTTTTTTGGGACCATTGGCATTTATACAGCGATCAGTGCTATAAAAATGCACTGATTACTGTGTAAATGTCATTGGCAGTGAAGGGGTTAACCTGCAGGGGGCGCTTTAAGGGTTAACTATGTTCCCTGGGCGTGTTCTAACTGTGGGGGGACTGCCCTAGCTGGGGAAGGGAAGTGGTCACAGCCTCCATGTACAGGAAGGCTGTGATCACAGCCCTTCCCCCTTCACAGAACGGTATGTAAACACGGACCTCCGTTCCTTCACTCCGGGGGGGCATCGCCGGTGGCCGGCGGAGATCGACTCCGCCGCACCCGCTCCCTGGCCCCCCCGGACACAGTGAGCATGCGGGCACGCTCACTGTGCGCGATCAGGCAGCCGCCGTCAGATGACGGCGATTCGCCTTACAGAGCCACTTTGCCGCCGTCAAATGCCGATCGGCGGTCGGCAAGTGGTTAAAAGAGCAGTGCGTGACAGACAGCCCAGAAATCTCAAAGAACTGGAAGACTTTTGTAAGGAAGAATGGGCAAAGATACCTCAAACAAGAATTGAAAGACTCTTGGCTGGCTACAAAAAGCGTTTACAAGCTGTGATACTTGCCAAAGGGGGCAGTACAAGATATTAACTCTGCAGGGTGCCCAAACTTTTGCAGACGCCATTTTTTTGTTTTCTGTTATTTTGAAAGTGTAAATGATGGAAATAAAATCTAACTTTTGTTGACATATTATAAGAATGTCTAATCTGTAATTTGATGCCTTTTGGAGATTTTTCCATTATTCCTTGGCTTCTTTATGCACATTAATACAAATTTTTACCTGGGGTGCCCAAACTTTCGATCCCCACTGTATATGTCAGTGCAGGCAGTGTAGTATATAGATCTAGTGTAGCCTATATAAAATCAGTGCAGGAAGTGTAAGAATATATATATACAGTATAGTGTGTGTAGATATATATATATATATATATATATATATATACAAAATCTCACAAAAGTAAGTACACTCCTCACATTTTTGAAAATATTTTATTATATATTTTCATATGACAACACTTAAGAAATTACACTTTGCTACTATGTAAAGTAGTGAGTGTACAGCTTGTATAACAGTGTAAATTTGCTGTCCCCTCAAAATAACTCAACACACAGCCATTAATGTCTAAACTGCTGGCAACAAAAGTGAGTACACCCCTAAGTGAAAATGTCCAAGTTGGGCCCAAAGTGTCAATATTTTGTGTGGCCACCATTATTTTCCAGCACTGCCTTAACCCTCTTGGGCATGGAGTTCACCAGAGCTTCACAGGTTGCCACTGGAGTCCTCTTCCACTTCTCCATGATGACATCATGGAGCTGGTAGAGGTTAGAGACCTTGCGCCCCTGCACCTTCCATTTGAGGATGCCCCACAGATGCTAAATAGGGTGTAGGTCTGGAGACATGCTTGGCCAGTCCATCACATTTACCTTCAGCTTTGTTAGCAAGGCAGTGGTCATCTTGGAGGTGTGTTTGGGGTCGTTATCATGTTGGAATACTGCCCTGCGGCTCAGTCTTCAAAGGGAGGGGATCATGCTCTGCTTCAGTATGTCACAGTACATGTTGGCATTCATGGTTCCCTCAATGAACTGTAGCTCCCCAGTGCCAGAAGCGCTTATGCAGCGCCAGGCCATGACACTCCCACAACCATGCTTGACTGTAGACAAGACACACTTGTCTTAGTACTCCTCACCTGGTTGCTGCGACACGTGCTTGACACCATCTGAACCAAATAAGTTTATCTTGGTCTCATCAGACCACAGGACATGGTTCCAGCAATCCATGCCCTTAGTCTGCTTGTCTTCAGCAAACTGTTTGCGGGCTTTCTTGTGCATCATCTTTAGAAGATGCTTTCTTCTGGGATGGCAGCCATGAAGACCAATTTGTTCCAGTGTGCGGCATATGATTTGAGCACTGACAGGCTGACACCCCACCCCTTCAACCTCTGCAGCACTGCTGGCAGCACTCATACCTCTATTTCCCAAAGACAACCTCTGGATATGATGCTGAGCACGTGCACTCAACTTCTTTGGTCGACCATGGCAAGGCCTGTTCTGAGTGGAAACTGTCCTGTTAAAGCGCTGTATGGTCTTGGCCACCATGCTGCAGCTCAGTTTCAGGCTCCTGGCAATCTTTATGTAGAGCAGCAATTCTTTTTTCAGATCCTCAGATAGTTCTTTGCCATGAGGTGCCATGTTGAACTTCCAGTGAGCAGTATGAGAGAGTGAGAGCGATAACACCAAATTTAACACACCTACTCCCCATTCACACCTCAGACCTAAAACTAACAAGTTACATGACACCGGGGAGGGAAAATGGCTAATTGGGCCCAATTTGGACATTAATAATTAAGGGGTGTACTCACTTTTGTTGCCAGTGGTTTAGACATTAATGGCTGTGTGTTGATTTATTTTGATGGGGCACCAAATTTACTCTGTTATACAAGCTGTACACTCAATACTTTACATTGTAGCAAAGTGTCATTTCTTCAGTGTTGTCACATGAAAGAATATAATAAAATATTTACAAAAATGTGAGAATGTGAGAGGTGTACTCACTTTGTGAGATACTGTACATTATAATATATATATATATATATATATATTTTACGCTACATTCAGTGTAGACTATATATACAGCTCATTCAGTATATAGTATCAAGAGTCAGTTCAGGCAGTGTAAAAAAAAATATATATACTGTATATATATATATATATATATATATATATATATTACGCTGCATTCAGTGTAGACTATATATACAGCTCATTCAGTGTATAGTATATAGAGTCAGTTCAGGCAGTGTAAGAATATATACATATACAGTTGTGCTCATAAGTTTACATACCCTAGCAGAATTTATGATTTATTGGCCATTTTTCAGGGAATATGGATGAAAACACGAAAACATTTCTTTCACTCATGGTTAGTGTTTGACTGAAGCTTCCTGGCTGATGAATGCAAATGTTCCTCCAGTTTTTTTTATAACATACTGCATTCATCTTTAAAGTTGAGCGAACCCGAACTATAAAGTTCGGGTCCATATCGAACTTTGGGGTGTCCGTGACCCGGATCCGAACCCAGACATTTGAAAAAAAGTTTGGGTTCGGGGTCCGGGTATTTGATGCCGCATGTTGAATAGCTGCAGGGCAGCCAATCAACAAGCCTTTCACTGGTTTGCCCTTAGAAGCCATCACAGCCATGCCTACTAATGGCAAGGCTGTGATTGGCCAATGCATCATGTGACCCAGCCTCTGTATAAGCTGGAGTCACGTAGCGCTGCATGTCACATGTTCTCAGGCTAGTGTAGGGAGAGGATGCTGGCGGCGCTGTGAGGGACAGATTGCAGATATAATAACATCTCATCCTGCATTACAGAATGAGCTGATTCTGGACTAGGTAGAGATTACTACTACTGCTTTGAGGGACAGATTGCAGATCTCATGCTGCATTACAGAATGATCTGATTCTGGACTAGGTAGAGATTACTTTTACTACTTTTTTGAGGGACAGATTGCAGATCTCATCCTGCATTACAGAACGATCAGATTCTGGACTAGGTAGAGTGTATTGCTTTGAGGGACAGATTATTGTTCTAAAATCATGTCCTAGTTCTATAGGGTCAGGTTCCTGCTGTTGCTGTAAGGGACAGATTATTGTTCTAAAATCATCGCCTACTCCTATAGGGTCAGGTTCCCGCTGTTGCTGTAAGGGACAGATTATTGTTCTAAAATCATCGCCTACTCCTATAGGGTCAGGTTCCTGCTGTTGCTGTAAGGGACAGATTATTGTTCTAAAATCAGTGCCTACTCCTATAGGGTCAGGTTCCTGCTGTTGCTGTAAGGGACAGATTATTGTTCTAAAATCATCACCTACTCCTATAAGGTCAGGTTCCTGCTGTTGCTGTAAGGGACAGATTATTGTTCTAAAATCATTGCCTACTCCTATAGGGTCAGGTTCCTGCTGTTGCTGTAAGGGACAGATTATTATTCTAAAATCATCACCTACACTGCCACGGTCATTGCCTAGTCAACCTCCAGGCTCCTACTCCACAACCTCCCCCCTTCCCATTTTTATTTTTTTTATTTGATCTTAAGTTATTTTCCCTATCCCCATTTTTTGTAGGGCACTTGTCCTACTCTTACCCCCATTTTACTTCCTTTTGCAGCCCTCTAGCACTTGCCAGGACTTTTTTACAGCTATTTTTGTGCCGAAAAGTTCGGGTCCCCATTGACTTCAATGGGGTTCGGGGTCCGGGGTAAAGTTCGGGTTTGCGAAGTTCAGCCAGACCCGCCAAACCGAACATTCAGGTCTCAGCTCAATTCTATTCATCTTGCCATCAATTTTGACCAAATTTCCTGTACCTTTGTAGCTCATACATCCCCAAGACATCAGCAATCCACCTCCGTGTTTCAGAGGCCTTGTTGACTCATCAGCAAATGTAGCTTTTATGGTTGTTGCCAAAAAGCTAAATTTTTGTCTCATCACTTCAAATTACTTTGTCCCAAAAGGTTTGAGGCTTATCTCTGTGCTGTTTGGCGTATTGTAAGCAGGATACTTTGTGGTATTTGTGTAGTAATAGCTTTCTTTTGGGGACTCAACCATGCAGCCCATCTTTCTTCAAGTGCCTCCTTATTGTGCATAAACGTCAGTGCAGTACTGGTTAAAAGATGAAATGGTCTGTCAGGAGTCCAGAAAGTCATTGACCTTTTATACACACGCACACACTAATTACAAGCAAACAGATTACAGGTGAAGATGGTTACCTTTAATAGCCATTCAAACCCATCTGTGTCAACTTGTGTGCATATTATCAGGCCAAAATCACCAGGGTATGTAAATTTTTGATCAGGGTCACTTGGGTAGTTTCTGTTGTCATTATGATTAGAGTGGAGTGAACCGCGGATGTTCGGGTTCGGTGGGTTAGGCCGAACTTCGTAAAAAAGTCCTGGTTCAGTACCGAACTTGACCCGAACTTTACCCCGAACCCCATTGAATTCAATGGGGACCCAAACTTTTCGGCACAAAAATTACTGTAAAAGAGTCCTGGAAAGTGCTAGAGGGCTGCAAAATGATATTAGAACAATAACCTGTCCCTTACAGCAACAGCAGGAACCTGACCCTATAGAACTAGAAGATGATTTTAGAACAATAATCTGTCCCTCTAAGCAGTAGACTCTACCTAGTCCAGTCAGATTGTTCTGTAATGCAGAATGAGATCTGCAATCTGTCCCTAAAAGCCGTAGTAGTAGTAATCTCTACCTATCTATCTATCTGCAATCTGTCCCTCACAGCACCGGCAGCATCCTCTCCCTACACTACCCAGAGAGCATGTGACATGCAGCACTGAGTGACTCCAGCTTATAAAGAGGCTGGGTCACATGATGCACTGGCCAATCACAGCCATGCCATTAGTAGGCATGGCTGTGATGGCTTCTAAGGGCAAACCAGTGAAACGCTTGTTGATTGGCTGCCCTGCAGCTATTCAACATGCGTGATCAAATACCCAAACCCAGAACTCGAACCCAAACCTTTTTTCAAATGTCTGGGTACGGGTCCGGATCACAGACAACCCAAAGTTCTGTACGAACCCGAACTTTACAGTTCAGGTTCGCTCAACTCTAATTATGATTTAAAAAGAGTAAACACAGTTGATTGATAATAAATTGCTTCAGCCAAACACTAACCATGAGTGAAAGAAAGGTTTTTGTGTTATCATTCATATTCTCTGAAAAATGGCCAAGAAATCAAATTTTTTGCCAGGGTATGTAAACTTATGAGCACAACTGTAAATATAATACGCTACGTTCAGTGTAGACTATATATACAGCTCATTCAGTGTATAGTATATAGAGTCAGTTAAGGCAGTATAAGAGTGTATATATATATATATATATATATATATATATATATATATATATACAGTATCTCACAAAAGTGAGTACACCCCTCACATTTTTGTAAATATTTTATTCTATCTTTTCATGTGACAACACTAAAGAAATTGCACTTTGCTACAATGTAAAGTAATGAGTGTACAGCTTGTATAACAGAGTAAATTTGCTGTCCCCTCAAAATACCTCAACACACAGCCATTAATATCTAAACTGCTGGTAACAGAAGTGAGTACACTCCTAAGTGTTAAATGTCCGAATTGGGTCCAAAGGGTCGATATTTTGTGTGGCCACCATCATTTTCCAGCACTGCCTTAACCCTCTTGGGCATGGAGTTCACCAGAGCTTCACAGGTTGCCACTGGAGTCCTCTTCCACTCCTCCATGATGACATCATGGAGCTGGTAGAGGTCAGAGACCTTGCGCCCCTGCACCTTCCATTTGAGGATGCCCCACAGATGCTAAATAGGGTTTATGTCTGGAGACATGCTTGGCCAGTCCATCACCTTTACCCTCAGCATCTTTAGCAAGGCAGTGGTCATCTTGGAGGTGTGTTTAAGATCAATATCATGTTGGAATACTGCCCTGCAGCCCAGTCTCTGGCAGGAGTGGATTATGCTCTGCTTCAGTATGTCACGGTACATGTTGGCATTCATGGTTCCGTTAATGAACTGTAGCTCACCAGTGCCAGCAAGACAAATGCAGCCCCAGACCATGACACTCCCACCACCATGCTTGACTGTAGGCAAGACATGCTTGTTTTTGTACTCCTCACCTGATTGCCATCACACACGCTTGACACCATCTGAACCAAATATGTTTATCTTGGTCCCATCAGACCACAGGACATGCTTCCAGTAATCAATGTCCTTAGTCTGCTTCTTTTCAGCAAACTGTTTGCGGGCTATCTTGTGCATCATCTTTAGAAGAGGCTTCCTTCTGGGATGACAGCCATGCAGACCAATTTGATGCAGTGTGTGGCGTGTGGTCTGAGCACTGACAGGCTGACCCCCCACCCCTTCAACCTCTGCAGCATTGCTGGCAGCACTCATACGTCTATTACCCAAAGACAACCTCTGGATATAACGGTGAGTACGTGCGCTCAACCTCCTTGGTCGACCATAGCGAGGCCTGTTCTGAGTGGAACCTGTCTTGTTAAACCACTGTATGGTCTTGGCCACTGTGCTGCAGCTCAGTCTTAGGATCTTGGCAATCTTCTTATAGCCTAGGCCATCTTTATGTAGTGCAACAATTCTTTTTTCAGATCCTACACTGAATGCAGTGTATTATATATATATTATATACTGTATATATATATATATATATTCTTACACTGCCTGAACTGACTCTACATACTATACATTGAATGAGCTGTATATATATTCTTATATTCTACACCGAATGCAGCGTAATATATATATATATATATATATTTATATATATATATACAGTCAGGTCCATAAATATTGGGAGATCAACACAATTCTAATCTTTTTGGCTCTATACACCACCACAATGGATTTGAAATGAAACAAACAAGATGTGCTTTAACTGCAGACTTTCAGCTTTAATTTGAGGGTATTTACATCCACATCAGGTGAACGCTGTAGGAATTACAACAGTTTGTATATGTGCTTCCCACTTTTTAAGGGACCAAAAGTAATGGGACAATTGGCTGCTCAGCTGTTCCATGGCCAGGTGTGTGTTATTCCCTCATTATCCCATTTACAAGGAGCAGATAAAAGGTCAAGAGTTAATTTCAAGTGTGCTATTTGCATTTGGAATCTGTTGCTGTCAACTCTCAATATGAGATCCAAAGAGCTGTCACTTTCAGCGAAGCAAGCCATCATCAAGCTGAAAAAAACAAACAAACTCATCAGAGAGATAGCAAAAACATTAGGTGTGGCCAAATCAACTGCTTGGAACATCCTTAAAAAGAAAGAACGCACCGGTGAGCTCAGCAACACCAAAAGACCCGGAAGACCACGGAAAACAACTGTGGTGGATGACCGAAGAATTCTTTCCCTGGTGAAGAAAACACCCTTCACAACAGTTGTCCAGATCAAGAACACTACCCAGGAGGTAGGTGTATGTGTGTCAAAGTCAACAATCAAGAGAAGACTTCACCAGAGTGAATACAGAGGGTTCACCACAAGATGTATACCATTGGTGAGCCTCAAAAACAGGAAGGCCATATTAGAGTTTGCCAAACAACATCTAAAAAAGCCTTCATAGTTCTGGAACAACATCCTATGGGCAGATGAGACCAAGACCAACTTGTACCAGAGTGATGGGAAGAGAAGAGTATGGAGAAGGAAAGGAACTGCTGGTGGTAGTGTCATGGCGTTGGCATGTATGGCTGCCAATGGAACTGGTTCTCTTGTATTTATTGATGATGTGACTGCTGACAAAAGCAGCAGGATGAATTCTGAAGTGTTTCGGGCAATATTATCTGCTCATATTCAGCCAAATGCTTCAGAACTCATTGGACGGCGCTTCACAGTGCAGATGGACAATGACCCAAAGCATACTGCGAAAGCAACCAAAGAGTTTTTTAAGGGAAATACGTGGAATGTTATGCAATGGCCAAGTCAATCACCTGACCTGAATCCGATTGAGCATGCATTTCACTTGCTGAAGACAAAACTGAAGGTAAAATGCCCCAAGAACAAACAGGAACTAAAGACACTTGCAGTAGAGACCTGGCAGAGCATTACCAGGATGAAACAAAGCATCTGTTGATGTCTATGCATTTCAGACTTCAGGCTGTAATTGACTGCAAAGGATTTGCAACCAAGTATTAAAAAGTGAAAGTTTGATTTATGATTGTTAATCTGTCCCATTACTTTTGGTCCCTTAAAAAGTGGGAGGCACATGTAAGAACTGTTGTAATTCCTACTCCGTTCACCTGATTTGGATGTAAATACCCTCAAATTAAAGATGAAAGTCTGCAGTTAAAGCACATCTTGTTCGTTTCATTTCAAATCTATTGTGGTGGTATATAGAGCCAAGAACATTAGCATTGTGTCGATGTCCCAATATTTATGGACCTGACTATATATATATATATTATACAATATAATATTTATTCTTACACTTCCTGAACTGACCCTATATACTATAAATTGAGTTTGTTTACACTAAATGCAGTATAATATATATTTCCAGGACCTCCTCATGTCAGCCTACTATGGGTCAGCTCCGCCCCCTCTGACCCCTTCAGGACAACCTCTTTCCAAGCCTATAAGAGGCGGCTGTCTGCCCATGTGCAGTGTTCTTTTTTCATCCTCGCTCTGGATGCCTCTTAAGAAAAATAGATATATTCATACACACACACGCAAGAAGAAGCACGGTAGGAGACTTACTGCAAAACCTTGTAATGTTCATGCGATCCTGCTCAGGTTCATACGCTCTCCTGAGTTCAGTAGACCCCCTGTCTGGGCTGTAAATTTCCCTTTGTGGGGTACCCTTGGTGCTGGGTCTCAGTTAGCAGTATAAAGGACTGCATGTGTACACTGGCCTCTAGAGAGTGGTTAAATACTGCTGGTTTGGGCTGTGTGGTGAATTGATGAAACAGCAGGCAGGCTGAGGCTTGTAGTTGCACGGGAACTCTGAGCAGGAGGCTGCTGAGAGTGGCCACTTCCTGGTATGATAGGAACACCCTCTCCCATGCTTGGGTTCCTGCTTCCCTGCAGTGATTACAACACCTGTGGCCCCAGCTTGTCTCATAATCACTGCCTCTGTGCTGAGTGATATGGGATCTCAACAGGGCTGCTGCCTTGAGTTGCTGGATAGATCTCTGGCTGTCTGTGTGTTTCCATGTATCCTGGGTCCTCCTGCCTGCCTCTATAGCACTGAAGAACGCATGGAAAGGTTTGCTATTTTTTTTTGTTTGTTTGTTTTTGTTTTTGGTTGTTTTTGTTTTTAAAAGAGTGCATTCTTCTCTACACTGAGAGAAGACCCAGATGCGGGATAAACGCCCGCAGGGAAGTACTAAGGAGCTGCAACACCCGCAAAGAAAGTAGCGCTCAAAGCTTGATAAGTCGGGTCACAGGAGTGGTCGGTGGCGGGATAAAATCCTTGTGCAACGCCACTCCAGATCACCCTCACCAGTGCCTCATTGCAGTGCCTTGAGACCAGGCCAATTGCTGTTGCTACACCAGAATGCGACCACTAAGCGCTAGCATGTGCATAAACAAAGGCGCAAGTCCTCTTCATCTTCTGGAAGGGCCTCGGCCCGGGAAGAGGAGAAGACCTGCTGGGAATGCGAGGCAAACTCCCTACCGGGGAGGTGTGTATGCTTCACTTGTTTGAGCTACAGCCACATGCACCTTGCATTATCATGCGCGGCTTCCTTCAGAGGGTAAATGCACTAGTAGTGTAAATGTGAATCTATGCAGCTGTAAGTTCAAATCCCATGTGTGCTGTGCTTGGATTGAAGCTACAGATGATTGGCCTGTTGGCTGCAAGAGTACGTAGTACCCGGCATAACTTCCATCCTCATCCGCTTCAGAATCAGAGCCAGATGTGACATATCGATACAGTTCAGATTAACATTCAGAGGATTCTGAGTCAGATCTGTAACCAGACACTCATGCATTTGATTTTTCCGTGATTCCTTCTTTGGGCCTGATTTTCACCTGTGCGTTTTTGGTCCATCTTGCGGATTTGCACTACAGTCTATTTGGTGTTGTTTCCTATGGAACACGTGTTGTGGTGTGGGTCTGCGGGATGCGGGGGGACGCTGTAGATGCATGGGTGTGAGTCGAGCCTAAGACTCCTTTCTCTATGAGGCGCTTTTTAGGCGCTTTCACGCGAAAACCTATTTCTATTAAAATCAATGAATGCTTTCACACTTGGGCCGTGCGCTGGCAGGGTGGTGGAAATACACTCCTCTCCATTGAAATTAATGAAAAGCTCTTCAAAAGCGCTCAGTGTTTTGCGGACTTGAAAACGTCATTCCTGTCCTTCCCATACATTTTTTGAAATACAGGAAATAATGGAAGATGAATGGGCAAAGCCCGATAAAAGATTGAACGTCCACAGCAGGGTCTCAAAGTTGTACCCGCTGTTTCCGCTCTAAGGATGCAGAGCTTTGGGATTCCACTGCTAAGGTGGATACCTCATTACAGTGACTAGCTCGGCATATCACTTTGCCTCTAGATGACTCAGTATCCTTCAAGATCCGATGGATTGTAGGATAGATAGAGATCTCAAAAGAATGTACATGGTAGTAGCCTGCAGGCCGGCTATTGCACTTACCTCAGTGGCGGCAGCCTGAAAGGTGTGCATTGCATGGTTAGAGGCCAGTTCTTTGGGTTAAGTGATGGGAGACGAAGGTTCCTCCCTTTGCAGCCCATTAAGATCACGGTGTATTTTCCAGCAGAAGTAGCCATGGACCAGGTCAGGATGACAGTTGATGGCTCATTCTGTGACGGCACGCAGAGCCTTTGGCTGAAACATTGGTCAGCGGATAGTGCTTCCAAGCACAGCCTTTGCTCAGTCCCTTTCGATGGGAAATTTATCGGCAATACCTTGGAGATCTAAAGAGGGTTTCAGGGAAGCTTCCGCGTACCAACCGGGGCGACCGTTCTTTAGGCAGTGTAAGGGGCAGGGTGCAGCCTTTCCCAAAGCCAAGGCGAATCAGCCAGCGAAAGCTTCAGACAGGCTCTTCTAAAGGGGTCCCCATCCAGACTTCCCAAGTGGGAGCAGACTGTCTTACTTTGGAGAGGTCTGGGTGGAAGAAGTTCAAGATGCCTGGGTCTTGGACATTATTCAAAGAGGGTATTGCCTAGAATTCAAGGAAAGACCTCCCTAGTCTCATTCTGTGGAGACCCGGATTCCTACTTGTCCAGAGAAAAGAGACTTTATTTATTAATGTAGGTAAATAATTTATTGGCATATCAAGCAATTCTGCCAGTTCTGGAGCATGAGAAGGGAGAAGGATTCTATTCTCCTCTGTTCTTGGTAACAAGATCCTCAGGAGGATTCAGGCCGGTCCTGTACTTAAAAGCCCTGAATGCCTTCATGAAAGTCCCTCCATTCAGAATGGAGTCCTTGCAAACCATCATTGTCCATTGTGAAGGGAGATTTGCTAGCGTCAATAGACCTAGCGGATGCCTACCTACATGTGCCCATAAGTGCATCACACCATCGCTTCAATTTCCAATTTTGTTGTCTGCCATTCGGGCTCTGCACAGCTCCAAGAACATTTTCAAAAGTTTTGGCAGTGGTCATCGCTATCTTAAGAATCAGGGCCATTCAAATTCTTCATTATCTGGATGACATTCTCCTTCGGGCCGCATCAAAGTCCCTCCTTCAGCAGCACCCGCTGATAACCTACAGCACCATAAGATGTTTTGGTTGGTTAATCAACCATCACAAAAGTCGGTTGCAACCAGCTCAAGTCCTAGAGTATCTAGGAATGCAATTTGACACTACCCAAGTTTGTGTATTTCTGCCTCTCAGGAAAATTGTGGAAGTTCAGACCAAATTGGAAATAGGAATGACCAGGCCATTTCTGATGGCCAAGGAGTGTATGCTGGAGTATGAGTGTATGCTGTATGCCTGTTGTCTTTCATGATACAGGTAGTACCCTGGGCCAGATAACCAAAGCGAAGATTTCAATACAGTTTTCTCCATCAATGGGATCGCCACTCGTTAACCCAGATCTATTATTCAGTACCAGTAAAACAGTCTCTGATGTGGTGGAAGATATCTCAGAATCTATATCGCAGGGTACCTCTCGCCCTCCAGTTCCAGTAGTGCTGACTACAGATGCCAGCCTAGTAGACCGGGGAGCTCATTCCTTAGGCCAACAAGTACAGGGCAAATGAGAGGCATCTCTATCTTAGCATTCAAACCTGTTACAATTAGAGGCCATTCAGCACGCTCTAGTAGCCTTCCAATAGATATTGCAAAGGGGGCAGTCGAAGTCCTTCCCAACAACAAACCATGGTAGCCTACGTGGCCCGCAAGGGGACACCAGGAGCCTCCCACTGCTCAGAGTGGCATGCCAGATTTTTCCCTAACAGTAGCATACCTTCCGGGTCCACAAAACAAGCTGGTGGATCAACTGAGTTGGAGATTCTTGGATCTGAACGAACGGGGCATGAATCCCAGATACCTGTTCAAAATCTGCAAGGTCTGGGGGACATCGGTCATAGATTGGGTGGCATTGGAGGAAAACTCTCAGATTACGTGTTATGTCTCCCGAAGGTGGCACCCGCAAGCTCCAGGCCAGGATGCTCTATCCATTCCATGGGACTTCCCCTAGTCTGTGTTTCCTCCTCTCTTGCTAATCCTAGGAGGTTTAATGAGGATTCAACAGGAAGAGGTGACAGTAATAGCGGTGTGGCCCTTCTGGCCCAGAAGACCATGTTGTTCACTAGCATAGAAAATGAAGACGTGTCAGCCCAATTCCTCTACCTTCTCACAAAGATTTTCTGCTGCAGAACAAGCAGTTTAACTCGAAGCCAGGGAAACTGAACTTGATGGCGTGGAGGAGATCTATAGAGCATTTAGTCAAAAGAAGACTACCAATAATTCTTTATTATAGGATATATAAAGCCGGTTGTCACTTCTCTGCAGGAAAGAGCTGGGATCTGAGGTCACCCTCAGTCTCTAACATACTGGCATGTCTCCAGGAAGGTCTGGGCAAGGGTTTAGCATATAGCTCCTTAGAAAGTTCAAGTCTGCCCTGTCAGCTATGTTGAACAAAGATGGGCCTTGGATCCTCTAGTGATGCATTTCTTAAAGGCAGCAATAAAGATCGGAAAAAGATTTATTGGAGACCTGAAGGGGTTCTAAAAGCCTTAGTAGCACCTCCTATTGATCCGGTGTCATCATGCTCTTTGTCTCAGTGCAATTTTTTGATGACAATGGCATCAGCCAGATGGGTGTCTGAACTGTGTGCTTTCTCAACCAGGGAGCCATATTGCCTAATTAGTGTTGTATTTAAGAAGGTGAGCAGCTCTTGTAGAGTTTACTCTTGATAGTTGCTCTTTCCAATTGCAGCAGGACAGAAGTGCAGTAGGACAAAAGTGCATAGTTTTAAAAAAACAGTAGTTGGATACAGTAAGTTTAAACTATTTCTATTTTCCTTAAAGTATTTCAAATTGCTTTTCTTAAATTGTTTGCTTGTTAACATTGGTATTTTGGCTGTGTTGTTATTTGCGTTTGTTTGCTAAGTGCTGTTGAGGTGTTGAATACTGGGTGTTGTCAATTAGCATATGTAATAGAGGTGGGCTGTTGACCAAATTGGTGCTTAATTAGTGTTGTATTTAAGAAGGTGAGCAGCTCTTGCAGAGTTTACTCTTGATAGTTGCTCTTTCCAATTGCAGCAGGACAGAAGTGCAGTAGGACAAAAGTGCATAGTTTTAAAAAAACAGTAGTTTGAAAACAGCAGGAGTTTGGAGAGAGCCAACTCTATTTGATTAGTGCCTGTGTTTGAATTTAAGTAAATCTCTCTTTAAAGATGTTTGTTTTAGTTCAGTGCAATACTTGTTTGGCATTTATTTTTCGTGGTGCTTTGTGGAAGCAGGGATGCTGTCCCATTTGTATGCAGGTTTCTAGTCTATGTGATGACATTGCCTGTCTAAATTCCTTGGTTTGTGCTCTGCAGTCTGAGATCAGGAGGTTGTCTAAGCCAGTTTTTGAGCTGCCCTGTAATAATCCACCTCTTCCTCAAAGACTGTGCAGGAGAAGGGCAGTGTGGACAACTGTTGGGTCTGGAAGAGTAAGGCCTGTGGACCATAAACATGTAGCATTTGGTTTGACACTACATAACCCCTATAGTGTTCTTTCTGAGCTAGAAGCAGATACAAAGGCTGCAAACATAGCTGCTTGTGAGAT
>BLSH010311756.1:480236-518885 GCA_018402905.1 Glandirana rugosa
ACGTCAACATTAAATAAAATTCTAAACATTGCTGTACGGGGTCAGTTTGTTCACGTCTTTCTAACCTGGAACCGACGACCACCACCACCGTCTTGTGACATTGGGGAGCGTCAATGTGAACAACCTTCGTGATTGTCCAGTACGTCAACATTAAATAAAATTTTTAACATTACTGTACGGGGTCCGTTTGTCCACCTCTGTTTAACCCGTAACCCACATCCACCACCGTCTTGTGACATTGGGGGGTGTTAATTAGAATAACCCGCGTCCTTACCCGGGACGACAATTTTTAATAAAGTTTTTAACATTACTTTCCTGTGCCCAACAAGAGTAACTGCGAGGAGTTACAGTGTTCTGCCACCACCAACACCCAAGGCCCAATTTTTCTGCACCTGTTTGACTGGGGCATGTCATTACAATTTTTGAAATAATTTTTAACAGCAGGGCCCATTCCTGCGCCCAATAAGATTAATTGTGGGGGGTTACAGTGTTCTGCCACCACCTACACCCAATGCCCAATTTGTCTCCACCTGTTTGCCTGGGGCATGTCATTACAATTTTTAAAATAAATTACAACTGCATGACCTGTTAGTGCTTCCAACAAGTGTAACTGCGAGGGGTTACAGTGTTCTGCCACCACCACCAGCAGCCAAGGTCCAATCTTTCTGCACTTGTTTGACTGGGGCATGTCGTTACAAATCTTAAAATAAATTACAACTGCAGGGCCTGTTCCTGTGCTTAACAAGAGTAACTGCGAGGGGTTACAGTTTTCTGCCTCCACCAACAACCAAGGCCCAATTTTTCTGCACCTGTTTGACTGGGGCATGTCATTACAATTTTATAGAGTGCAGTCAGCGTAGTATATATAACACAGTGTATTGAAGTGGTTAAGGGGAACATCGTGCCAAAATAAAAAAAAAGGCCTGGTATGGATTTTGGGGGGACCCCCACGCAAATTTTTTCAGTGATTTTTGACCTATATTGCCAGGAGCCGTCAACACATTACAGCCAAGAGCAGGTTTACATGACTTTTTTCTTTAAAAATGTAATTTTGCTGTGGCATTCAAACATCACAAAGATGATCCACTTTACAGGCAGACTAAGGGGACCCCCCAGACACAATATTTAACTATGCACTTATAACACTTTCCTACCAGACTAATTTTCAGCTTTCAGTGCTGTTGCGCTTTGAATGACAATTGCACGGACCTTGCACCCAAACAAAGTTTTTATCATTTTGTTCCCATAAATAGAGCTTTCTTTTGGTGGTATTTGATCACCCCTGCGGTTTTTATTTTTTGCTCTGCAAATAAAAAAAGACCGAAAATTTTGAAAAAAAAAAAATTCTCTGTTTCTCTCATAAAACTTTTCTCCATTCCTCCATCACTGATGGGCACTGATGAGGATACACTAACGGGCACTGATGTGGCAGTACTGATTGGCACTGATGAGGTGGCACTGATGATGAGGCACATATATGCAGCAATGATGAGCACTGTTACTCGGCACTGATAAGCAGCACTGACGGACACTGATAGGTGGTACTGATATGCAGCACTGACGGGCACTGATATGCAGCACTGACAGACACTGATAAGCAGCACTGATGGGCACTCATAGATGGCACTGATTGGCACTCATATGTGGCACTGGGCACTGATGGGCACTGATAGGTGGGCACTGGTAGGTGGCACTGGTGGGCACTCATATGTGGCACTGGTACACACTGATTGGGGCACTGGTACGCACTGATAGGGGCAATGGTGGGCACTGGTGGGCAGATGCACTGATAGTGGCCCATTCCCTGGTGGTCTAGGGTGGCATCTGAAGGTGGCACTGAGTGCCATCCATATTGGGCACTATGCCCCTTACCTGGTGGTCTAGGGTGGTCTCCCTGGTGGTCCAGATTGGCTCCCTGGTCAGTTCCCTGGTGGTCCTGGGTGGGCACATTGCTGGTGGTCCCTGGGCAGGCTCCCTGGTGGTCTAGTGTGGTGATCCTAGGGGGGGCTGTGCTGATAAATCATCAGCACAAACCCCCCTGTCGGGAGAGCAGCCGATCAGCTCTCCTCTTCTCAGGTCTGCAGACCCGAGTACAGGAAAAGCCGATAAACGGCTTTCCTGTGTTACACTGTGACCAGCCGTGATTGGTCACAGCTGATCACATGGTAAAGTGCTTCAGATGGAAGATTGACCCCCCTACACCACCGATCGCCGCGATGCGCGCCTCCCTAGGCGCGCGCCAGCATGTTATCCTGAGGACATCATATGACGCCCAGTCAGGATAACGAAACCACTTCCCGGCCGTCATTCTGCATACGGCGGTCGGGAAGTGGTTAAAGGAATATTTAAATTTTATTTTTTCACTTGAAGCATTATTAAAATCCCTGCTCCTAAAAAACGATTGTTTTAAAAACTTTTTTTGCATTGGTACATGTTCCCTAGGGCAGTGCCCGGGTCCCTATACACTTTTTATGGCAATAACTTGCATATAAGCCTTTAAAATGAGCACTTTTTTTTTATTTTAATAGGGTTTGCGTATTCGTGTGAGCTTATTGCCTGTTCGCTGTGTTCTGAACCGGACCGAATCCGAATTGAACCGGGGGGTGTTCGGCTTATCCCTACTGAGATCCCTGTGCAAATGACCAAATTAATGGATGTTCAGTTGAGTAAACCTTCAGCTCATGTGTGAAGTGAAATATTTAGCAGCAGTATCACTACCACTGCTAAATGTGAGGGCTTCCTGCTTAAGGCTCTTATCTGCTGGCCTGCTAACAACCAGGGACCCAGCACATTCAGCTGTAAGCTAGGGATTCCTGACTGACAGGTAAACATAAACAAACAACTGGAATAGAATATACCCCCCTAAATTTAGTATCAGACCCTTTAGGTCTAGTATGTATTTTTAAGTGGACCCCACTCCTTTTTAACCCCTTACAGGCACATCTTATAGGAAACCACCTGTACTCTCCAGGGTCTTCAAAGACTCAAACTACTTCTACACACCCTCAAATTGGTCGACACCTGGCACACAATGAATCCAGAGGGGACTTTTCTTTCTATTCGCCACCACATGGTAAATACTCATGTATTGATTACCTGTTGTGGCCTTCCCAAACTGTGTAAAGTAGAGATAGGAATACAATTAATCTCTATTCATGCACCCATCCCTATAACTCCCGCACAGAAACTACACCATGGGAATGACAACAAATTTCCATCTTACTTAGTGACCAATCTACACTCAGGCACATTGACTACACTTTGCAATTATTTTACAGAAAACCTTTCCACAGATATCTTCCTAATGTGTGTATGGGAATAACACACATGCATACAAGCACACAATAATTTCATAATTCTAGTGCCCAGAATTAAAAAGATATAAAAGTTTCAGCTTTGGAAGCTCAACATAAACAATCTGAACTCATTTATGCCCACCAAGAACTCTAAAACACCAAAGAAATGAAAGCTAATTCTAAAGAAACCAAAGCTAATTGAAACAATTTTCTACACACACAAAAATATAATAAATATGGGGATAAGAGGGATAATTATCTGGTGAAAGCCTTATAATGTTGGTGGTCAAGTCTGTAACACGCTTGGTACAGTCACTACCTGGTACAGGCCGAGTTGACAGGAGGGCTTCTCTGATACCTCCTGCCCAATACCCCCTGGAGTTGGTAACAGGGAATAGCAGGAAGTAGCATGGATGCCTGTGGCAGACCCAGACACAGTGGATGATCTGAGTGCAGACCAGATCTGGTGCAGAATGCAGGCACACAGATGGAGCACAGGAACCCTCATATGCAGGAAGCAAGCTGTAGTCAATAAAGGGTGGAGTCAGAAACAGACGAGTAGCAAGTGCAAAATCCAAAGACAGGAGCAGGGTCAGAGGCCAGGCTGGAGTTAATAACAGTCAGGCAAAAAAAGCTATTGAAACTGCAGGCAGAAGAGAAGTCAGAAGAGAAGCCAGCAAAGGTCCAGGATACAAAAGATTTAGGAGACAAGCCGGGTTAAGCACAGAGAAACCAAATGCAGGTCAGGTCAGGGTTCTCAGAAGCTGATGAAGCTGATGACCAGTGAGTAACTTATCCTCTGTGTGCTGTGCTTAAAATAGAGATAAGCACTAATGTCATTTAAACAGTCAGAAATGCATACTTGTTCACGCATGCACAGATCTTTGGGCATAGCCATACACTCAATTCTCCTGACAATATATTTTTAGAGTGGATCATCTAAGGTCTCCATGGGAAATTGTCACATGACAGCATCCCAATCAGCTGCAGCCATGGAATTCCCTATCATGAAGCCACATTTACCAAAGGATGCTGGGTACATTGTTGACCTAATATGAGCACATCGCCTTCTTTGGTTAATGACATTGTCAACTTATGGTCATCTGGCCACATTAGTTCAATTATGTCATCAGCATCCCCACCCCTTTGTCACATGTCACTGCAATGTGGGAAATTCCATGCCCACAGCAGATAGTGATGTTGTCATGCTGTTATGTGACACTTTCCGACTGGTTTCTTAGCTCATCCTTAATTTGTAGCATTAAAAAAGTGAGTTATGTACTCTACCAAAGCTATAACTAACCAATTCATCAATTTTATTCTGCCCTATACAACCTTCCCCCTCAAAACAAAACAGCAAGACAGAGGGAACAAGGGCCCAGACTCTCTTACCTACACAAGAGTAAAACATCCACACTAACTAAAGAAGAGCCTCCTTCCACGAGTGACCTATGACAGAGGAGAAACTCAAAATTTCTCAAAGATCTTAAAGCTCTAGCTAAAAAAGTTGGCAATGGTATGCTACCCCACTTAAAATCATTGGTCTTGACCCACTGGGCTTTGTGCGATGAAGAAAGGCTACAGACAACACAGTCAAAGCTATCAACTTCCTACATTTGGCCACATCACATAGCTGAAGGCTCTCTCCTATGGATGCAGAGAAGGCCTTCAACAGGGTGGCTTGGGAACTACATGCAAGCTACTATTTCCCAAATAGGGTTTTATTTTAAAATTAAGACCCGGTTCTCCTCTGTACCAACAACCAACAGTGAAAGTCAAATTCTCTGACCCAATACAGGCATTCCCCACTTTTAAGTACACAATGGGATCAGAGCATGTATTTAAAATGAATATGTACATAAAGTGAAGCAATACCTTTTTTCACTTCGCAATGCATGTAAATACACTAGCTCTATGGGAAATCTTGGTCAGCTTGACATGGCACTGCTCCCGGTTTTTAACATTTAACATTGGCGTCTATGGGAAATCTTGGTCAAATTGACATGGTACTGCTCCGGAACCATAAGTGAAAGGGACACCAAACTTGGGGACCCAGGACTACAACATGATAGATTACCTAGTCAAGATGGCTGACCCCAAAATTGGACATGTTGTAGCCCTGTCCCCCCTCTCAGTGCTCCCCAATATTTCCCATAGACACCAAATGTTAAAAATCAGAAGCAGTGCCATTTCAAGGTAACCAAGACTTACCATAGACGCCAATGTTAACCACTTGCCGACCACCCGCCGCAGTTCTACTGTGGCAAGGTGGCTCAGCTGTACAAAATGCCGTACTGGTACGGCGATTTGTGCACTAGCATCTGTGGGTGTGCGCATGCCAATTAGCCAGTGGGGGAGCCAATCAGTGGATCTGGTAGATTCTCTGTCCACCAGCCGCCTGCGATCGTTCCCCGCAGAGACAGAATGGGGATCTGCCAAAGTAAACAAGGCAGATCTCTGTTCTGACACAGAATTACACTGAGATCTTGTCTTTCTGCTATGCAGGAAGATGGATCTCTGTTTTATCCCAGGCAGACCATCCCCCATACAGTTAATAAACACACCCAGGGAACACAATTAACCCCTTAATCGCCCCTGATGTTAACCCCTTCCCTGCCATTCCCTGTCATTAGTACAATGTCAGTGCATATTTTTAGCACTGATCACTGCAATAATGTCACTGATTCCCAAAAAAGTGTAACAAAAAGCGTCATTTAGGTGTCCGATCTGTCCACCACAATGTCACAATCCCACTAGTAAAAAAAAAAAAAATTATAATAAAAATGCCATAAATCTATCCCCCATTTTGTAGTTGCTATAACTTTTGCACAAACCAATGAATATATGCTTATTGGGTTTTTTTTTTTTTTAACCAAAAACATGTAGCAGAATACATATTGGTCTAAATTGATGAAAAAATTAGATTGCTTATTGGATATGTTTTATAGCAGAAAATAAAAAATATTGTTTTTTTTTTTCAAAATTGTCGCTCTTTTTTTGTTTTTTATAGCGCAAAAAATAAAAACTGCAGAGGTGATCAAATACCACCAAAAGGAAGCTCTATTCGTAGGAAAAAAAGGACACAAATTTTATCTGGGTACAGCGTCGCACGACCGCGCAATTGTTAGTTAACATAACTTTTCGTACACTGGCGGGTATGTCCGTACTCGTGAGTGTACGTAAAGCGAGGGTACGAAAAGCGGGGTATGCCTGTATACATAAATAATTTCACAAGTGGCAAAACTCACTGTAACGGACATGCCAGGCTAGAGCCAGATGCAATCACAGACTTCCACCATCTTTGCCGGCCTCAGCCAACACCCGGACAGCCGCACCATGGTCACGGGCGGCTCCAAGGCAAAGCTTAAAAGCAAAAACATCTGTGATGTACTGGTGCTGGCCTCCTCCAAGATGGTGCCCCCTCTCACAGGCACACCGTGCTCTCTGAAACAGAGACAGATTCAGCATCTGGATGCGGGTGAGTCAGACACTGAACTCTTAGCCTCCACTCTCTCCACTCAGCATAGCCTCTTACAGCCTGACACCCTCCAACAGTTTGAGCGCATGCTACACTGTGTCCTTAAGCAGACCTCACATCAAATCACTGAGCACCTCTCCAAGGAAATCAGAGAGCTAGGTCAGCACACCTCTGACGTTTAACAAAGGGTGGATGAGCTTGAGACCCATCTTAGCAATCATGCTGATGAACTTGAAGCACTCAGGGAAGAAAACCAAACCCTGCAGGCGCAACTGGAGGATTATGAGAACAGGGCCAGATGCTCTAATATTAGGATAAGAGAAATCCTAGAATCAGTGGTTGATCTCCAATCCACAATCACAGCCCTATTCCAGGAGCTTTCTCCATCTATTCTGATCAAACGACTTTAAATGGATCGCCCATAATAGCTAAGTTCCACTATTACTGTACTAAGGAGCAGCTCCTCCAAGTAGTGTGCCAAAGGGAGACTCTCACATTTAAAGGCCATGATTACCAGCTCTTTGCTGACCTTTCCCAATCCACCATCGTCAAGCAGAGGGCCTTTAAACCACATCTACAGGTCCTTCAGCACCAACAAATCACATATACCTGGGGTTTTCCCTTTTCTCTCCGCTTTACTCACCAAGTCTGCAAGTACTCCTGCAAGACCGCTGAAGATCTCCTGGGCCTCCTTCAAGATCTAAACCTGGCTTCTCCATCCACCATCCACCTCAGTCTCGCAAAGTCACCGCCGATGCTCGGCCTCCTGCTAGAACACAAAGCAACCACCTTGTCATCCACTTCCTCGAAAAGAGGCAGATTCGCTTCTCCATACCAAGCTCACTTGGACTCTATCGATTGAGTGTAATGATTTCCCCTATTTTTAGGTCACCATTCCCCCTCATTAGGCAACTTGACCCCTGATACCTTAGTTGTTTCTTGGCCTCCCTGATGTTAGGCTCTATTGTGGCCACCAGAGACCCATTTGTTTATGTTGGACAATTGTTCCCCTCCGGACTCCCCTTATGGGACCCCTGACTGGTTTTTAACGATGATACTTCAACTATACACTTCTTGTGTTTCGATGCACTGTTCCTGCACACTAACTTTTCAGTTTCTGGCTCACAATTCTCAGGAGCATCCCTCCACATCCCCCTATGATGTCCACATCTAGATTCAACCCTACATGGCTCATTGTGGCCCAGTCTTCCCCCTTCCCTCCTCCCCCTCCCCCTTACCCTCAACAGCTTCCTGCCTTTCTCTGCTACAGAGACTCATGATTTGTAAATGGCACCAAAACAAGTTTGGGTTAAGTTGTTTGAAATATGCTGTTCCAATTACAACCTTATTAAACCCCTGGACAACTTTTGAATTACGGTCTGGTCTTCCTATCATCCCTCCTAATTTTTGCTGTGCTCCTCCAAACGGGACTAGGATGTTAATTATATCCTCCCACATCTAATCGCATGTTCCTATCCATTTTTTTGACCAGCCCTGTTGTAATATATATCCTTATCTTCTCAACAACTGGCATATAATTCTTATGTATTTACCCCCCAACCTGGCTGATGAGACTCCCCTCAGTTACATCTGGCTATATCTGAATAACCTTCATTTAAAGTTTTTAACGGCCAATCTGTCTCCTGTTGGTTGTCACTGCGGTCCCCCCTTTGCTCAAGTAATACCCCTCCTCGGGTCTTCCTTGGGCAACATGGCCCCCTTTGCGCAGGTACTTTTGAACTGCTAAGATGGAAATCAAGCTGATCACTCCATCTCTCTTCCCCTCCTCTCTTCTACTAGATATATCCTTTCCTCCCCTACACTAAACCTCCTCTTCCTTGTCCCCTCCCTACTTCACTGGTGCTCCCTCCTCTACCCTCACTGGGGGGGGTGACGGTCCTGTCCGGTTACTTCTCTTCTCATTGGCTCCTCGCCCACCTCCCGCCATGGCCTCGAAGAGTGTGCTCACCCTCAATGTAATGGGCCTAAATTTTCCCCATAAATGGCATAAGGCCTTTCATTTGTTTGCTTCCCATAAGGCACATGTAGTTTGTCTCCAGGAGACTCATTTCACAAACCGTATCACTCCCAAATATTTAGGCGCATCCTACCCTCAGTTCTATGTGGCCTCTGCCAATGTCAAATGCAATTCACACTCTGAGCAGAGACCAAGGACCCAGAAGGTACATACCTCCAGGGCTGCTGATAGGGGGGCCACCAGCCCTGTTGTACTGGGCCCGAGCACACAGGGAGGCCCACACAGGGAGGGGGATTAGTGAAGACGACAATTGTGCCTCTTTTCCTCCAGCAGATGAAAGCTGCTCTCCTCCCCTCTCCCTGCTGAGAGGAGAGACAGAAAGAGACAGTCATTCTCCACTAATCCCCCTCCCTGTGTGGGCTCCCTCCTCTCAGCACTGGCTCTGAGGTTATTTCTGCTCCTGAGTTTATCTCTCTAACTTAGGCTCCATGCACACTGGCTTAAAATTCACTGCTTCTACAGGAGATTTGTGTTTTACCTGTAGAAGCAGCTCAATGTTATCCTATGTGTCCATGGACATTAGAATAGTTACAGGCATATTTTGAGCTCAGCATTTAGAGGCAGGAAAAAAACCTTCTTGTTTGCGTCTCTGGAACGTAAAACTCACCTAAACTCATCTAAACATTGTACAAAAAATATTCTATATTGGTGTTTTATTTCTGCCAGGTGAACTGGAGTTTTTTTAAGCCCAGTGTGCATGGAGCTTAACTTTGTTTCTCTCCCTCTGTCCCTCTGATCCTAGAGCCTGTATATTTTTTATCTCATCTTCATTTTTGTTTATTAACTCAGTTTTATCTTTTAGATTTAGCAGGAATTCTGTGAGTTATGTTATATTTGTGTCGGCTAATAGTTTATTGTATTTTTAGTGAAATATAGCTTTTTTTCTGGGGGGGGGGGGGCCTGTCAGGTAGTCTGTACAGGGCCCCACGATTTCTATCAGCAGCCCTGGATACTTCATCTTGATAGGCCTTCTCCTAGATGTGGAAGTAACGATAGTTTCATACTATGCTCCTAACGGCATCCCATCCTCCTTTCTCTCCCATCTATTTCAAGTAATAGGCTCACATAAACAAGGCACCTAATTAATATGCGGTGATTATAACCAGGTTATATACCCCTTTCTGGATAAGTCCCCCTTCTTCCCCTCTACTAGTCCAAATAAGCTTACTTTCCATCAATTGCTACATCGCCACTCTCTCCAAGACATCTGGCTTGAAAGCAACCCAACCAGAAAAAATTCACCCATTATTCTCAACCACACAAAACCTTTTCACGTATTGACCACATTTTCACCTCAATTGGGTTCTTCCCCTCGCTTCTATCCTACCTGTTTATCCCAATTCCATGGTCGGATCACAATCCTGTCCTGTCCTCTCTAGACTCCCTTATTCCCAAGCAAAAGGATCGCTCCTGGTGCCTCAACGATACCCTTCTGGTGCATCCATCCCATAAATTATATATAGCCACAGCTATCAAAGACTACGTCTCTCTTAATAAAACAGATGTTGTTACCCCTCTGTCTGTGAAGCCCATAAACCGGTCATCCCAAGTGCTCTTATTAGTCTTGCCTCGTGCCGCAAGAAAGAACGCCAGGTTCTATACCAAAATCTGGAGACTGCTTTCCTCCAAGCCCACTCAGCATTTCAGGACAACCCTACACCGACCCACAAAAGAGCTTTAGATAAGGCTAAACTAGAGTTGGACCTATTCTTATCCGATTCAGCTGAGAAATCCCTCACACACTCTAGGCATAGGATATACATTAAAGCATAATGGCTCTATCACTCCACAACCTAGACCACATAAACCAGTACACCTGAGAACCTCCCAGGATACCTATTCTAGCAACCCTGTAAAGGTCTTAGAGACTTTCTGTAAGCTTCTGCGATTCTTAATGAATCCTGTGCTTCAGATTTCTTTGCTAACATTCAATTGCCATCTCTATTGGCCCCCAGCAGGCTCAACTAGACCAAATCATAACTGGATTGGAAATTCACAACGCAATCAAGTCTTTGAAAATGAATAAACGCCCAGGCCCAGACGGTCTTACAGCTTCATACTATACACACTTTGCAGACCTCCTCTCACCCCTCTTATCTGAAGCCTTCAGCTTTATCTTTGTAAAACATTTCATTTTTATTAAGTTTATACTGTATGCATATAAACAGTACAAGGTATTGCATAAATGTTACAAAGTTATTTAACTATTTAACAGGTACAATACGTTTGGTAACGTGGTTCAATAAGAGATTCAGTGCACAAAATCTGATCCCTTCCCAGTGCGATGCGGGACAAGACAAGGCTGCCCTTTATCTCCTTTCTTGTTCTCTCTAGCCATCAAACCCTTTGCTCAAATGATTTGCTCTAACCCCAATATCAAAGGGCTCGAAATTGGAGGTCATCATCATAAACTCTGATTATTTGCAGATGACATCCTCTTGTTTCTCACCTCCCCACTAACTTCCTCTCCTAACCTCCTCTCTATTTTAAACCAATTCGCTGTCATCTCCGGCCTAGTAGTGAACCCACAGAAATCAAAAGCTCTTTACATCTCATTGCCCCCTTCCATATTGTCACAACTACAAAAAGTGCTCCCATTCTCGTGGGCCCCTCAACACCTTACCTACCACGGCATCAAATTGACGTCAGATCCTTCCGTGCTCTTTTTAGCCAACTATCCCCCTATGCTTGCTCACCTCACTAAACTCATGTCATCCTGGTCCACCCTACATTTGGCATGGTTGGGATGCATCACCATAGTTAAAATGGCAATCCTCCCAAAAATTCTCCATCTTTTTAGAGTCCTGCCAATTCCCATCCCCTCATGTTTCCTTCGTATTCTATAACGTAGGGTCCTTACCTATGCATGGTGCAAAATCAGACCCCGTGTATCTAAAGCAATTTTACACCTCCCTAAGCTCCAAGGCAGGTTGGGTCTACCCCACTTTGCTAAGTATTATCAAGATGCCCAATTGGCCCAACTCACCAGATATCATGCTATGCATGAGGTTCCCATGTGGGTAGCTTTAGAGTCAGTCGACTGCAACCCGCTTTCGGTGGCAAATTTGCTATGGCTTCGCCTTAAAGACCACAAAATAGTACAGAACCCAGTGACATGTCATTCCCTGCAAATATGGGACACCCTCAAATTCAAATATTAACTCAAATTCCCTCATAACCCCTCCTGCCTTACCTACATAATCTTGCTTTCTACCCTGCGTGGACCTCACCTTTCTCTTTCCATAACTGGTCAACTGCTGGTCTCATCTGTGCCCACTGATTCTCCACCTATGGCGCTTTTTAAAACATTTCCTGCACTATGCGAATCGTCAGGTCTTCCTGGTTCAGAAGTATTCCACTTCTTTACCCCATGTTTATGTACAGACCCATCTTTACCTAACATGACTTCCTTCGAACATGCTTGCAAACGTGATCCCCATGCATGAGGACTTATTTCCCTCCTTTATGCCCGCCTATTAGATCCACCTGCCGTTGCCTCCCTCCCTTATGTCACTAAGTGGGAAACAGATTTGGACCTTCATTTAGAGGCCAAAGACTGGTCTGATATATGGCAAGTTACTAAGTCTGCCTCCCAAAGTGTAATTGCCTCAGAAACAAACTACAAGGTGCTACTGCGCTGGTACTTGGTCCCTGATCGCATTTCTAAATACCACCCATCTAATCCACCTACATGCTTTCAAGGCTGCACAGAGAGGGGTACCCACCTCCACATCTGGTGAAGTTGTCCTATAGCCTGAAAAGTTCTAGACTGAAATTTTTTGAATTATCTCTGCCCTAGCAGGCATGACTCTTGAGCCTACTCCTTCCATCGCGCTACTCAATACAGAGCCTCCCCGAGGTAACTCGCCTTCAATTTAAATTGCTCCTACAAGTGACCACAGCTGCAAAGCAAATGATCACAAAGGCCTGGAAATCCCCTAACCTATACATCCTTGAGGTCAAACATAGAGTCACCAGAGCAATGATTCAAGCTAAAATCAAATCTGTAGTCCTTGATAAAATCACTAAATTCGAGCATCTTTGGCAACCCTGGATAGACCATTTTCTTCCACCGGACTTTGACCGCACCCTCCTCCTCCCTTAACTCATCCTCTCCTAAAGGAGAGGGGTAAGGTTGGCACTGGACCCCACCTACCCCCTCTCCTCCCGGCGACCCCCCCCATCCCTTCCCACTTTCTCCCCCCTTACCTATTCTTTCCCTCCCTTTTACTTATTCTTGTCATTTTCTTTCCACCTCCTTCTTCGAAGGTACTTTGTACCCTACACTCACAATCGGCTCATGCACATTGCCCTGACGAATTAGCCTCCCATAGCGGAGTGCTGTCCACCTGCCCATGCACCCCACTCACCATTACTACTAAAATGTTTCAGCCCATGCCATCCATAGATGTTCATGAACTCTTAGCTTATTTAGTTTTACAACACCCTTTTCCAAAAACATGTTCTAATTTATCTTCCATATTACTACAGTATATTGTTGATCCAACGTATCATAATTTCTGCACCAACCATGGCTATCATTTCATGGTGTGATTATGGACATACCACTTGTTACCCCCTCTCCACTGTTATAAGGGGCTATTCCCCTCCATCGTATTTTATTTTTTGTCTGTTATGTCATTTGAACTTTGTTCCATCTCCATAAAATACTTGAACAAGAAATAATTTCACAAGGTAGTGATGTTCCCTATCCCCGCTCCTCTTCATACTGATTCTGAAATCCTTCATTAGAAAAATTAACCATACAGAGGCAATACATGGTATACATATTGGGAACAACCATCTTGATATTCAACTACCGAGAAATATGCATTCTTCCATCTTAGACACTATATATATATTGAAACCACGACCCAGCAGTTTGCCACAGGTAACTGGTGTGAGGAGATCAGCAACCAATGGCTATTTCCACGGTCACCCATTCACAGAATGCTTCCATTTGGGGTGTCTGGGTGCTAAGGGAAAGCCATAAAACCAAGACATAACACCTCTAGGTCTCTTCTCTTAACTATATTTCTTTTGTTTGAGTTCTGATATAAGTTTTTGGAAGGCAAAGCTCGGACCACATTCAATGCTAACCAGATCTACACTGCATGTTGTTTTACATGATGCTGTATTATTCACACCACTATGTACACCTTTCAATGTTTGATCCTGTTTATTGCCTGTATAATTTTCAATAAAAATATTGAAAAAAAATGTTGGGAACAAGGGGTATAATGTGGCTACATTTGCAGATGATCTATTTTTCTAACTCTCATAACCCCAGGTGATCGTATGAACTCTACTAAAAGAACTTTTTTGGCTATGTATCTGATTCCAGCATGCCCAGGCTTATTAACACCTCTTATGATACTCCTGAATAACCAAAGGGGAATTCCAACAGCAAATTCCCTGTGTTATCAGATTGGATGCCAAATGGGAATTTGATTTACAGATAGGCTTTAATCATTCAACTGCAGGATAAACCCTACCCATGTCAACCTTTAGAACTCAAAAACTACATCATAACTAATAAATCCAAACATTATTTTACACAAACTTTCTTTTCTGCTCCACTTTACTCCTAATCCATAGTAAAGGTTTTTTATGTAAAAGCTTCAACTGCAAGACATTTAATGTTTTAAAAATATTTTAAAAGCAACCAATTAGCTTAAGTTTCACTTATCCCAGTATTATATGGACATGTATATTCTTATTTCATAATATGACCCAGAGGTTGAACAGTAGTGCTTTCTTCTAACAAGATTTGAAACGGAAGTAGGAGCAAGGAGCTTTGAGTTTAGCAGTTTTTCTGTCATAGTATATTCTTTCATATATCCAAAGCTGCTGACTGCAAATCCTCTCCGTTACATTATATATTCAACTAATCTTGTGCTCAAACTATAAATATATTTATATATTTTTATCAAAGTACAATGTTCCTTCTGAGCTCATTAGGAGAAAGAACAATTGCCACAAAAGGAATGAGGATAGTGGTTTCCAAGAACATGTTCTCAGTGTAAAATGATTGCTTTAGAAAGACACTTATATAGAGAAAAATATATAGACTTTTTCCTATGTATAACCTTTTTTTCCCAAATCATTCTGTAAATCAGGTGTCCTAGAAGAATTATTAAGTGTTACTCTGTGGAACATATTGCATACCCTGTACTTCTTGTCTTTAAACCATTTTTTACTTTTGTCCTACACTTCAACAACAGTAATACTGTGGCTATCTCAAACTAGTTTCTACATCTTTTAACCTGTACAGGTCCGCGCTATAGACAAAAGACGTCTACAGCGCGGATCTGAAAATCCGGGTGGACGTCCATGGACGTCCGCCCCTTTACACGCCCCCTGCGCGCACTGGGCGGCACTCGATGTCCGCTCCTGACCCGCGATCGCCTTACAGAGCTGTAGAACGGGGAACCGCTGATGTAAACACGGCGGTTCCCCGTTCTGTGACAGGGGACAAACAGATCTACTGATCCCTGTCACTGGGATCAGTTAGATCTGTTATGTCCTGGCCAACCCCGCCCCCCCACAGTTAGAACACGCCCAGGGAACATATTTAACCCCTTCACTGCCCCCTGCAGGTTAACCCCTTCACTGCCAATGACATTTATACAGTAATCAGTGGACATTTAAATTTCTGATCGCTGAATAAATGTCATTGGTCCCAAAAAAGTGTCAAAAATGACCGACATGTCCGCCCGGATATCAAAGTCCCGATAAAAATCGCAGATCGCCGCCATTACTAGTAAAAAAAATAATAATAATAAAAACGCCATAAATCAATTCCCATAGTTTGTAGATGCAATAACTTTTGCGCAAACCAATCAATAAACTCCGATTGCGATTTTTTTTACCAAAAATATGTAGAAGAATATAAATCGGCCAAACCCAATAAATAATTTTTTTTTTATTTTTTATTTTGGGATATTTATTAGAGCAAAAAGTAAAAAATATTGTTCTTTTTTCAAAATTGTCGCTCTTGGTTTTGTTTATAGCGCAAAAAATAAAAACCACAGAGGTGATCAAATACCACCAAAAGAAAGCTCTATTTGTGGGGAAAAAAGGACATCAATTTTATTTGGGTACAACGCCGCACGACCGCGCAATTGTCATTCAAAATGCGACAGCGCTGAAACCTGAAAATTGGTCTGGGCAGGAGGGGGGTTTAAGTGCCCAGTAAGGAAGTGGTTAAAGATACTTTATCTGAGACTACTCAGTTTCAACTGAGCAGAGAAAATGTTTAAATACTGATTCCTTTTCAGTTTCCCTTTTAGTTTAAACAGTCTGTGCATTCAGTTAAACTTTCTTTCCAGCAAAACTGTGCATCATCACTGCTATGGCTTAAAATATATATAAGATGTAAGTGGGAGGTGCTGAAAAGGATCTGAAGCTGATTTCATTCCTCAGTGTGAAGGCGAATCCATAATATGGAGTAAAATTACTCTGGCTAAACAGCTTTCTAACATGAAGGACCTTAAGGCTGGGTTCACACTGGGGCACGCTCCGGCTCACAGCTGGGGTCCGGTGCGTCCACGTTCACAGTTTCAGGTCCAATTTCAGCTCAAATTTTGGGCTGAATTCAGACCTGAAATGGACTAAAAAATGCACAGGACACCTGTACAAATTCGCACCGGAGATGTGTGAACCAGCTTCATAGAGAGCCGGTCACAATCTCCAACTATTGCGAATTGGATGCATGAAACTCACATCCAATTCACACTAGTGTGAACCCAGCCTAAACGTGCCTTGAGCAAACAATGTAAGGTTCAAGAAAAGTACCACAACAAAAATATTTAATCACAGAAGTCCAAAGATTACACAGCGGATTTGTATCCCCCCAACCCCCCCCCCCCCCCCGATACTTAGTACTTTTAAGGCAGAACTAGAGAAGTTATGTGTAAAATAGTATATATTTATTTATTACAAAATCCATAAAAAAGTCAAGGTGTATACATCACCAAAGGCATATTATACAAACACAGATAAAAACATTATTCATGTAAATATTTGTGAGGACAAAAGATACTTCTCAAAGGCCCAACATGTTTCAGGAATATAATCCTTTCCTCGGGGGCAGTGATGTAGAAAAGTATACTCTAAAGCATAATGAAAATTAGTAAGAATTCTGTCATTGCAATAAACATTTACAGGGGATATATCACATAATTGAAGTACCTTATTGAACCATGTCCGAGCTCACCACATGAATGGGCAAGAACAGCCACATCCAATCCGCCAATGAAAAAATGTTCTGACCCATGTGTCCCCCCAGAGGGAAATGCACGAGCGTCGCACAATCACACACAGAGCTGTGCTCACACCGTCTCACACTGGGTTCCCAAGGAAATCAATGCATACAGTCTGCAAGCAAAGAGTCTGGTAGTAGAAACCAGAACGTGGTGATCTATACTGGTGGTGAAATGTGAGGGTTCTGAAGCAATAAGATAAAAAGGAGAAAACTATTAAGTAGTAAAGAAGTCCAAAGATAACCAAAATAATAATCCATAATGTTTCAGGGGCAATCATTTTTACTATTCATAGAGGATTATATGGTCAGGCACTAATGAAGGGGGAACCTTATAGCCCCTGAAATGCATTCTTATGTTATCTTACATCTTCTTACCCAATTACAAAAATCTCATATAATTTTTAACATGTTTAAATATTTTCAAAAGTCATTATTAATATTTAAAAATGTAAAGCCTTAGTAAAAGTAATGTATGGTAATCCTGCCATCAATTTCTCAGTTCAGGCACTTCCTATTCTGAAGTGACCGCCCTCTGTCCATGTCTCCCAATTATTGCCCTGCTTTGCCACTCTTCCACCATTAGAGACTGTAAACAACCATGCCAATACTTACAGGACTGGTGTGTTTTGCCAATCACGCTACCAGTAAGCATGTTCTGAGCAGTGACATGCAGCTGCCACTAGAACAAGTGCTTGTAGGCATGAAGTGGGTGAATAGTGGTTGGAGTAGATCAGCAGCATTAGGATGCAGGAAAAGGTTGGACAAAAAGAGTGAAAATAGTATTTTGTAAAGAAAAAAGCATGACAATTGTATATGATATGCGGTGATTTAGAATAATAAATATCCTGTTAGTGTCTAACAGATCTAAAAACCTACTTAATTATCGATTTAGTGATTAAAACTACCAAAGAAAAGATTCACATTCTAAACGTAGATATGTTTAACTAATGACTGGTGGACTATCTTACTCACCTGACCTTTCCGCTTTTAAAGAAGAAGAATTGTTAAGGGGCTTTAGCAGGGTAAAAGCAAGGATTTTTCATTTGATTTGTAAAGAGATTTGCTGAAAGGATTGACCTAGTGCACTGAGAGATGAAATTAGGTCACGTGGATCATTGTGAAAGCAATGCTTTCTACTGACCATAATATGATTGCATGTAAGAGGTGTAAATAATTCAGAAATGAATGTAAAATATATAGTGTTCAAATGGCAAACGTTTCACAATAATTACATTTTTTTGTTTACATTGTTTTGATGTATGATATAATGACATACTTTTGGATCTACAGTACAGAAGTTTAAATGATAAGCCTATGTTTAACCTACATGAATATGTGTTTACCTATATAGTAATGAAGCAACAATGCCAGAGCCATTTTTGCATTTTTTATACATGTTTAAAAAAATAACTTTAGGCTTGAATATTACTTAAAATTCCCAAAATATGATATATTTTCTGAAACCAGAGTCCCTGGAGAATAAAATGGCGGTTGTTCATTTTTTATGTCACACAATATTAGCACAATGGTTGCACAGAAACACAATATATTACCCAATTTTTTTTGCAAAATATAAAAGCAGAGGATGACCCAGTTAAGCCTGTTGTGTGCCCATAAAACAGCAACAAACTTTGGTACTCCAATATTTGTCTTGCTTTAAAGCCTCTATGGGTCATCAGTTTAGAGTTATCTGTGAATAATGGTGCTAGAATTACTGCTCTCACTCCAGCATGCATAAATATGTAAGCACCAGGGCTTTTTTTTCAGGGGGAACTCAGGGGAACGCAGTTCCAGCACCTCTCCCAGTGAATGTATGTCAAGGGGTGCTGGGGTGGGCTGCAGTGTCTGTTGCTGCTAGCCGCTTGGGGTTCTATTGCCGCTGGAGGTGATCTGTTTTTTGCAGGTTGGTATATTGTTGCTGGAAGGTCTGTTGTTGCAGGTGGGGGATCTATTGTTGCTTGGGGTGTGTCTTATGTTGCTGGTGGTCAATTAAGACTGGGGGGGTCTATTGTTGCTGGTTGCAGGGGATCTATTTTACTGCTTTTCATGTTATCATGAATACATTTCATACAAGTTACTTAGCACCACAAATAATACTTGGTTCTGTATTCTCTAAAAAGGGTAGTAGTGGGAGGTGGGTAGGCGGTGCTCGAAGGTGGGTAGGGGCAGAGACAGGGGGTGATTTAGATCTATTCTATTCTCTGAGAAAAAAAGCCCCGGTAAGCACAATCACATTTTTCATACATGTCCCTGATGCATGTGTATATGGTCGTATCTGCATGTATGTGAAGGCAGGGGCTCAAACATTTTGGGGGTTTAATTGATTGGTTATAACTTTTTTTTACACTTTTTTCACTAAAACTCCCCTCTATGATACTATTTTGCTGTGATGGGTGCTCATCTTTTTTTATCCATGATGTCCTCTATTGAAGCAATAATAAGTGCACTCCATGAGCTTCTTTCTTGGCCTGCTTCTGAGCTCTAGGTAGAGGAGATGAGAAAAGAGAGGTTTGTTGATCTCCCGCCCCTCTACTAAGCAGCACAGGTCACATTGGTCCCGGATCACTTTGTTGCCAACCCTAAGTATTCAAGTTCACTTTGAGTAAGAGGAAGGTGATATTGCAGATTTTTTGGTTATGGCTTGGGCTTGAATAGGCATATATTCCTAGAACATGCACAAAATCATAATAATTAAATATTTTTATGTCAAGAGAAAAGTACACCAGACCCCATAAATATTATTAATGGGATTTTGGGCTCAAGTTTTCTTTTTGCATACTTGTGTGAAATTGCTTAACAACTCAAATAATCAAAATTGACCAATAATGTTGTTTACAAAGGGTTTGATTTACTAGAAACATAGAAACATAGAAAAGTGATGGCAGAAAAAGACTGAGTAGTCCATCGAGTCTTTTTATTTATTTATTTATCTTTAATTTTTTTTTTTTCACATTAACCTTGTTTTCTGACTATAGATTTATGTTTATCCCAAGCATGTTTGAAGCCATTTACTGTTGACTGTCTCACAACCTCTGTTGGTAGTTTATTGCAATCATCAACCACCCTTACAGTAAAATAATACTTTCTAAGATTAGTTTTGAACTTCCCCCCAGTTAGTTTGAGGTCATGTCCCCGTGTTCTTGATTTTGCTTTCATATTGAAAAGACTGCCCTCCTGAACCTTATTCACCCCCTTGATGTATTTAAAGGTTTCAATCATGTCTCCCCTCTCCCTTCTTTCTCCAGACTGTACAAATTAAGTTTCTTAAGTCGCTCTTGATATGTTTTATCCCCCAGACCTTTCACCATTTTTGTTACCCATCTCTGAACTCGTTCTATCTTATCAATATCTTTTTGTAAGTGTGGTCTCCAGAACTGGACACAGTATTCTAAGTGAGGTCTCACTAAAGATCTATATAGAGGAATCAAAACCTCCTATCTCCTCCCTCCTCCATTTACTAAAGGCAAAAAGACTGTTCACGTTGCAAGTGCAGTTGCATTCTGCAAGGATATTATACCCAGGGTTAGAGAATGAAGTGAAGCTCTGCTGACTTCCTTCATTGAATGTGTAAGCAAAAATGCTATTTTTTATTTACCTTGCACATGATTGGATATTCTTGGGAAAGTGAATCATCACCGTATCCAGTAAGCTCTGGGTAAAATTCCCGTGCAAAGAGCAACCTCACTTGCAAAGTGAACAATTTTTTTGCCCAAATCCCAATGTAACTATTTAATTGTACATAGAACTAACAAATATAAATATATATATATATATATATATATATATATATATATATATATTTTTTTTTTTAAGTTTCTGTTTTGGAAGAAGGGGACAATCAACTTTTAACTAATCACATTTTCCCAAAGTTTTCCCTTTCATTTGTATTAGTGGGGCTGTGCTTAGGTTCTGTTTCCATTTTTCTTGTTTTCTTATTTATTGTACGGCCTTGGAATAAAGCAGTCCAGGTAGCACAATATCAGCTAAATTTGCATGGTGATTCTCTGTGTATAATCTTGAAATAGTAGGAGAAAAAAGGTTTTAGTGATGACTGTCCGTATTACATAGAAGCTACAGGGAGCATACATAATTGAATTCAGGGTCAAAACGTATACGCGTCATTGGCTATTTTGAATAGAGGAGTGGTTTGCCTAAAGTGTATTAGGAATGCATGGTTTGGATAGTCATTATCAATGAGTCAGTTAACATATGTGCAAAAAATTTATTTGAGAAGAAATTTAGTGTCTTGTAATACAATTACAGTACTAATGTTTCTCAGGCTACACAAAACTACTGGCGATGAAGGTACACAATCATTTTGGTGAATGTCTGTGATTTAGCACATGTATCATTTACTGTCAATATTGATGTTGAAGAATTGTGCTATATACCTCTATCAAGAATCTTTCTTCTATAAACATGTGATGATTCAACCATCAAACTGCAACCAAAACATATGTGTCCAGTGTATCAGTTTTTTGTGAAAACAGAATTTGTTTTTACATATATTTACCTATATACTAGGAACAGAAGTTTTAAATAACATCCCCAAAACCTTACATTTACTTCTCCTTTAGACGTGCAGATTTGTCAAATGATTGTTCTTAGTGATATGGAAAATGCAACTGTAATGCCACAATGTTTCCTCATTTTCAATTGTCAAAGTCCTCTCAAAGAAATGCTGTCTGCTCTCTTGATATTCCAGCATGAATCTTTTGTTCACGTCAGGGAAAAGCATTGAAGTCTGTCGTTATATTTTATTACATTCTAAAAAGTGCCATAGAAGTACATCTCTGAAAGGTTAAAATTGCATGTGGTGATATTTAATTGCTTGTTACTTTTGTCCCACAGAAAAATACAGAAAAGGAAAAGCAGGATCCCATTTTGAGGCAGCAAGGAGACGGAGTCGGGCTGTTCTTTATCACATCTCCGGTCACCTACAAAGGAGAGAAAAGGGCAAATTAAAGCTCAATAAAGTAAGATTGCCATACAAATGTATGTGTGGTGTGAAATTATAAAGTGGTTACTAATGATGTTATAATGCTAAGGCTATATATAATCTATATTAAATAGGTGTACACTAACCAAGATTTTTAAATGTATATATTTACTATACTGCCAATAGTCTTATTTTTCAACAATATTTGCCCTAATGCCTTTGATTATTAATAACATATTACTTTATCCATTGGGCACTAATGATATTGTTACTATTCTACCTACAACAGTTTTAAATAGTGTGTGTTTTTATCTTCATGCATGTGTATTTTGTTATAAAGTGCTTGTGTTAAAAATAAAGAACCCAACATGTACCACAGGCTGCACTAAAATAGTTAATCAGGTTGAAAAAAAAGACACAAGTCCATCTAGTTCAACCAATAAAAAAAAGAAAAATCATACAATCCCATATATACAATCCTATACCCACGGTTGATCCAGAAGAAGGTGAAAAACTCCAGCAAAGCCTGATCCAATTTGCTTAAAGCATGGGAAAACAATTCCTTCCTTAACCCCCAAGAGGCAATGGAATATTTCCAACTTTACCTATAAATGTTAGCACCCAGTTATACTTTGTACATTTAGGAAAGAATTCAGGCCTTTTTTAAAGCAATCTACTGAGCTGACCAGAACCACTTCCGGGGGAGAGTACATTCCACATTTTCACAGCTCTTACTGTGAAGAAACCTTTCCATATTTTGAGATGAAATCTCTCTTCCTCTAGACGTAAAGTGTGCCCCCTTGTCCTTTGTGATGACCTTAAAGTGAGTAACTCGACACCAAGTTCACTATATGGACCCCTTATGTATTTGTACATGTTGATCATAACCCCCTTAATCTCCTCTTCTCAAGAGAGAATAAATTCAGTTTCTCTAATCTTTGCTCACAGCTGAGCTCTTACATGCCTCTTATCAGTTTCATTGCCTTTAGCTGCACTTTCTCCAGTTCCCCAATATCCTTTTTGAGAACTGGTGCCCAAAACTGAACTGCATATTCCAGATGAGGTCTTAGTAATGATTTGTACAGGGGCAAAATTATATCTCTCTCTCTAGAGTCCATACCTCTCTTAACACAAGAAAGGACTTTGATTGCTTTGGAAAGTGCAGCTTGGCATTGCATGTTATTATTAAGCTTATGATTTACCAAAACCCCCAGATTTTTCTCCACCATTGATTCCCCCAGTTGTACTCCCCCTAATATGTATGATGTGTGCATATTCTTAGCCCCCAAATTATGTTTTTAAAGTGGCAATGCAGAGTTAAGCAAAACACTCATGGGCGCTGTAAAATATTACAGTTTAAGTGCACTTTAAAGGGTTTTTTTCCTGTTAGATATACAACATATTTTACTCAGTTGAGTTGTTGCAAGTCCAACAACATCCAACACATTGCAATTCAATTTAGATTGAATTTAGAGTGAGAAAGAATTAGAACCTTGGTAGGATTGTTTATTGCCATCTTTGTTTCCATTGGGGTAGATGGAAATCTCTCAAATGGGCATATAGACAAAAACAAAAATACATTTTTGTTGATTGAAGAGGGCTTAGATCTGCATTTGCTGTCTATGCTTTCCTCTCTTTGGTGACAGCCCAATCCTCATTTTCTTTGTTAATCTGTCACAGGGATATAAGAGAAAATCTCCTATTGGGGTTACAGGAAGCTATAAAAACCTAACATAAATGTAAATTTTCCATATTCCATTCAAAAAAATAGGTAAAAATAAAAAAATCAGCAAACACTGAATATAAAATATATTGGAAAACCACAGGAAAAAAAATAATGATTTGTTTTGTAAAAGTTATTAAGTGATGTTAGGCAGGGAACGAGTAGAGTCTGACCGACATTAGTAGTTTAAACCATATCTAAACTTCCAAAACAAAATTGTAAGATAATGCATGTTACTAGTTCTTAAATGTGATGCCTGCAATATATATTTTTTAACATTTTCAGCATGTATTAAATACTTGCTGATCTGATGCAGGGTCATTTTGTGAGCTAAATAGAAAACATAAACATCCTTTTATTTTTTGTGTAAACTATGATCCCATCAATTAACCGTGTAATAGAGATGAACAAAGACAGACATGCAGTATATAAAGTCCAGTTTTTTTAATTTGCAGTATCACCAGGTGAAAGCTAAAGCCTGAAAAAAAACAATGCAGCCACCACATCTATGAGCTGTAAGCTGCAATATATACTACATTTTTCTTTTGGATTTGGATATGCTTTAACATTGTTTGCAAGAAAGAAATGGCTTTGTTAGGAGAGATGAATGAGTGGAGGGAGGAATAAGAATAGAGGTGTTCTTTAAAATAGATATCATAGGTCCAAACTTCAATGAAAAGTCGAGACAATATTCCATTGGAAAAATAATACTTTGAAAATAGTATACATACTTGGTAATATACATGTGCAAATTTCAACTTATTGAGGTACAGCATATTATAAAATGGACTGGTCCTTGTTGAGCTATGTAATTACAAGAAAATCACTTTAATAAAATGTATTTTTGTTTATTTTACAGAACGTTTTTGTAGATAAACCAGCGATTCCTGAATATAAAGTTTCAGATGCAAAAAAAACAAAGTTTGTCATTTTACATTTTAGTACTTTCAAAGCAGCCTGGGACTGGCTAATATTATTAGCAACGTTTTATGTTGCTGTTACTGTACCTTACAATGTATCCTTTGTGGACAATGATGACCTGTCATCAACAAGAAGCACAACTGTTAGTGATATTTCCGTGGAAATCCTTTTTATTATAGGTAAGGTTGCTGCTGTTTGTCATGTTTTCTAACACTATTTTTTGTGTACAAATAATATGATATGAAAATGTAAATTTTCCCTGTAGTATAAAAATGGTTTTCCAACATCTCTAAAATTATATCATACACTCTAAATTCAGTATTCCAAAATGCATTTAGCACTTAAAAAACATTTAAAGGAGAAGTAGGACCAAAGCTATTTTGGCCCTACTTCTTCTGGGGATCACAGGAGTGCACTTTGTTCTGCACTCCTGTAACCTGTACTCACCCTGCTGTTGGCTGATGTCACTCAGCCAGTCCAGACTCTGAAGAAATCTCTACTTTAATGTCAGGATCCAACCAGATGCCTGGACCGGCAGCTGGCTCAGTCCATCAGTGCGCCCATGAGAGCCTGAGCCAGCCACTCTCATCCCCTCAACAACCCAGTGCTCCAGTGAGTGCTGGAGGGACAGAGCACAGAGCCAGTGAATTACAGTCACCAACTCTCTGCTGCCTGAAGACTGAGAATGAAGTAATCAACGGTCTTTTATCGCTCAGTTCTCAGTGTACAGGAATAGGGAGATAGCTGTAGCATCTAATCGATGCCATCTAGGTGAATATATATATATATTTTTTTTATTAATCCCTAACTTCTCTTTTAAGCAATTTTATTTGATAGGACATTTCGGGCTGTTGAAATTTCATCACTTGATTCAGTGGAATGCCATACATAATTGCTTTATATTATGTAAAAAAAAATAGATAACAGTTTACTTGGGGCAGTGGCATCAGAAGTTGCAGCCTACATCAATAAGTGTGGAGGAGAGTTAGAGGTTCTATCAACTTTGTATTAATATCTGCTTCCCCATTGAAGTGAATTAGATTAATTTCCTGTTGTGTCACCAGAGCTCCATAACAGTGATCTTGCCTTATATGATAGATATACTTTAAAGCATATTTAAAAAAAACAAAAATGCAATATATTGTAGCTTACCAGTCTTCAGATGCGGTGGGTGCATTACTTTTGGGGTTTTTCTTTGTTATTTGTTATTGGAACACTAATTCACAATATATGTTGTTTTCAATTCACTTAAGGCAGGCCATATATTATGCTATTATCTTTCCTTCAACCAGGGATCTATGGCTGGCTTAATTCAGTATTTTTTGTTTTTTTGTTCACTACACTGTAGTTTAGTATATAGACAGAACGTTGTTGAATACTTACTGTATATGCAGTTTAGTGGTGTACTTTATGAGAGTTTTTATACCAACTCAAATTTTTGTACGTTTATGAGATTTTAAGTATAGAAGCTTGTGCACCTCATTTATTGTTATTCTGGTTTTGATGTTTGGCATTTCAAGCACGAAGTGGAATTATTATGATATTCCAATGGAGTTTATGATGACTAGCATGTTATGCTGTTACAAAATAAGAGAAGGGGATAGCGTGTTTATGTAATTTTATGTTTATCAGTACTTTGCATGAGATTCATATTGATTACCTCGTTCCTTTTTAATTAACTCAGAAAATTAGATTAGATACTGTAGGCTCATCAAGTGCTGACTAATGTGCAAATAAGTCAAGGTATCTGACATATCCTAGACTTTTATTCAACAGTACCTATCCATTGGTTGGTATACAAAAGGCACAACAATTGGATCAAACTAGCTACCAAAGTAAATGAAAGAAAAAAGACAATTTTCTGCATGCACACATAGCATGTATTATGTTGTAATTACTACACCATCAGAAATCAAAATAAAATGTTTAATCCATATACAGTAGTTTATGACAATATAGTTGCAGTTTGGGCTTCTGCCAGTGGTGAATAGAATTACCAAATGGCCACCAGTCAAGACCAGTTAAACTATTGGCCAAGCAAAAACACCTATTTATGATGTATTTATTGACATCTACATAGAAGTGAGCTGTTACTATGTCTACATGACAATCAAATGGGTCCCCACACCCATTTGCTCCACATCTAGTATACACAGGCGTGAAACCATAGAAAGCTAAAAACTTGACTATGGCTTCCACAATACCACCTTCTATTTGGTATTGAAAATAAAAGTAGAAAACACTCCAAAGAACATAGATTCTTACATAAACCTGCCAACATTTTTATCCACATCAATCCAACAACAGAAAAAAATGACAAAAAATATCAAAGCCAAGAAAAAAGTTAAGAAACACCACCACCTATTTCATATTTGAATTCCCCCTAATGTATATTCTTAAACCATAGAAGGCATACAACAAAAAATTACATCCAGATAGCTGTACATGGATAAGCCCAATATAGATGTACACTATGTGTGTATGCATACTTGAGTATATATATATATATATATATATATATATATATATATATATATATACTTTTTCAGTTCAATCCATTGCCTCCAAAATGTCATAATAAGTCATTTTTCGGGACAGGAGTCAAAATGCAGCACACAGGAGCCAAGGCTTATATACAAGAAAGGAGTGTTTGTAGATCATCGAATAGGACTGATGTATCTTTAAGCTTCTCTTGCACATATATAGTATATATCTTGAACACTCAACTCCATATAATGCGGATGGAAGGAATTGATCCTGTAAAGCAGTGTTCCCCAACCCTGTCCTCAAGGCCCACCAACAGGTCATGTTTTCAGGATTTCCATTATTTTGCACAGGTGATTTGATCAGTTTCACTGTCTTAGTAATTACCACAGCTGATTCAGCTGAGGGAAATCCTGAAAACATGACCTGTTGGTGGGCCTTGAGAACTGGGTTGGGGAACACTGCTGTAAAGTATGCCTATTCCAAATGTATTTCCACATAAGGATGCAAACCCATGTGATTACTGGTTTTCTCACATGCATTATGTCTGATGTTAAAAATGGGAAAGATTATGGTGCTGCTATAGCCACCCAGAGATACACTAGGACTAGTGTAAGGGAAATGGAAAGTCTAAAATATGGCCCATCAACAGGAAAGAGGCAGCTCCCTGTACAAGGTCCTACTAAGCATAAAGACAGAAAAGAGAAGAGGCACCTCCATCTGATTGTAGACTCTGCAAACCAGCAAAGAGTATGAATATAATAATGCACACACATGTAGTAGCGGAAGAGTCAGCATATCATCCATGGAGGACTTGTCATCACTGGCACAGATTGGAAGTCAAGAGGCTGGTGTTGTACAGAGCTCAGCTAGGAAGCTACTGTGTGGATGTGAAGGGAAGCACTGTGGCTTGGGGAGTTGGAACACAAGCAGAGCGGTGTGTGCAGTGGCTTCCAGGTGTCCTCGGTTTGCTCGGCAGTCAGCTGGTGTTGTGCAGAGTTCAGCCGGGCAGCTGATGGGCAGATGAGGAGGGGATCAGTTTGAAGGGACCCAGAAGCCACTATACATACTGCACAGCTTGCATTCCAACTTCCAAAGTCACATTGCTTCCCTCCACACCCATCCATCAGCTTCCCGTCTGAACTCTGCACAACACCAGTCGCTTGCCTGCTGATTTCTGCCAGTGATGACAAGTCCCCCATAGATGATATGCTGACTCTTCCTCTACTACTTGTGAGTGCATTATTATATTTATACTATTTTCTGGTTTGCGTAGTATACACTCAGAGGGAGGCACCCTCTGCTTTTTTCTGTCATTATGCCTGATGTACTGGCCAGAACACTACAAACAGGACAGTACAAACAAGCAGGGCTGGTTCTGCTTCCTGAAAGAGATACCCATTAATCACATGCCAAGTATGATATAAACAATATGTTATCCCCACGTGTATATTCTAGTGGTGGTATCAAGCATAATGTCCCTCAGGTATATGTTCAAAGACCACCTATCCTGAGTTATGGAATATACATCATTCCATAATCCATGGCAAGATAATAAATAACAACCAGAATCATTCCATAATATCCTAAATGTATAGGCAGGAGGAAACCAGGAACTTGTAGAATGGCGTACAGTGTCTGACTGGTTTTGACAGTATTATACCAGCTGCATCAGAGGCTTGTAGTATACATAGGTTCTTATTCAGCTGCAAAAGTGACCACAAATGGTACATCCACCTCTGCTTACTGTCTTGCCTCTTAAAGTAGACAAAATGTCACTTGTTAAAATATACCTATAAATAATGATATAGGTAAATTCATTCTTGCAAGAGAAAATAACTTGTGATTACAACTTGGTCCATGCTACTCCAGGCACATGTTTCCCAGTGGTCACTGATAATGCATCCACCCTGTTGATTCTTTTCTTGTGAGGGGTGTCCTACTTATTCACCAAATAATGAAACAGTAAAGAAAAAAAAACATGCAGTTTTGACAAGTCTTTTGGCAAAAATAAAAATCCCCAAAATGGTTCATGATGTATATCAACCATCAATCACAACACCAATGTAGATTTATCAAATATGATGCCCGCTGAATTGCAGAAAGAAAAATAAAAGCTGCTGCAGAGACTTATCCTGTTCTTTTACTTGCCTCCTGTTGAATGGCAGGTCCGGTGGATGACAGCTGTTATTATTATATGCATAAGGGGTCTCTTGGGCAGTCATGTCTATATATGATCAATGATGTCACTTAGGAGACTCAGCCCCCTTGTATATAACAGCTGTCGTGCACACACTCTGTCATTCACAGGGACTTGCTTGTGGCACCCCTTAATATCTACACCAGACTCAAAATGCTATTGTTTCTTTCATTCTTGCTGTAGAATATACTAAAGCAAAATTGACAATTGCAAAAAAAAAAAATAAACAGTTTAAGTTGCTAGCAAATGACATTCATTGCTAGTTTGTTTACAAAAATATACCTAATATTTTGGGGAACCTTTGAATGGGTCATTTGCCAACAATTTAACAACATTTTTCCTTTGTAAATTTCAGTGCTTTAAAAAACACTGTGCCCTGCTAAAAGGAATTTAAGAAATGTTTCTATTTTTTTTTTTTTTTTTTGCACTGGTACATGTTCCTTTGTCTCTCCACTCCATTCCCCGTGCCATTTTGATTTGACAGATTCAGCTCCCATTGATTTCAAAGGGGCTCAGTTCTGAACTTATTTGAAGTAGACAAGTGCATGATGAAAACATTTTTGTTATGTTTCGTTTAGATTAGTTATCTAGTTATTTTGTTTTGTTAAATTCAGTTGATTTGTTCAATCCGTATTCAGGATTCATATTCGGAATTCGTTTTCTTTTTTCAAATTCTCTTCGAATTTACCAATTTATTTGTTTCAAAACGTTCAAATCGATAAATTTCGAATCGGTCAAAAAGAAAATATTATATTTGTTTTCGATCTGAATGTGAAAAAGTGAACAAACAAAAGAAAAACCGTCACCAAATGATTACAATGACTCTTTAAATAACCTTTGGCTTAACAAAAACAGCATTATTTCAAAATGGTACTCTAATAACACATCAATTTCATTTTATTTCAGAAATATGTTTACAGTTTGAATTTGAATGGAATTCAATGTAAAATCCAATTCAAATTTTAATTGTGAAAATTTGGACTAATTTTGTTTCGTTATTTGAAGCATTCGGTAAACTTAGTTTATACTGTAATTTGGGTAATCAGATATATACGCATAGCGAAAAATTAGTCAGAATATTAATTCAGAGCGAAACAAACCGCACACGTCTAATTGGAAGTTCACCAAAGCCCCGCTCAAACCGGACCAAGGGCAATTCAGCTTATTTCTAATGATGATCAAGCCAAATACTGATTACCAGCAGAGAGAGAATGAACACTGTAAAGTGCTCATTATTGCAGTGAGAGATTTTACAGCATGTTGGAGTTTCTTTCTAGTCATTCAGCACTTGTACCATTTTCTTTATCCAGCTAAGGTTAAAAAGATAACAATAAATCTTTATGCTGAGCAGCATGAAGGAAGACAAACAGATCTCTCATTGCTGTGTTTCTTAGATTTGGATTTGCCCTTGTCTCTGTGCCATTATGAACAGATAGGGTTTACAATTCACTAGTTAATTCCAAATAAAACCTAGTACATCCAAAGAAGTAGCTATGGCTCACCCCACTACACAACATGTAATATAAACCTGTATGGCAACCATTTAGAATTTATCTCCCAATGTTGCCATCCCTCCATGTTCTATAGAAATGTTATAAAGATTGATTTTTTTTATCTGATGTAATTTCTCGGTTCTTAATCATTTGTGTATAAGATTATTAGCAATGTTGGATAGAACTGTGCTATGTTAAAATATATGCATATACAAATATATACAACTATTGTAATAATGTGTGTATGCGACCATTTATAATATTCTACAAAATAAGGATAGTATTTACAACTTATATTGTAGTACACCTTTACACAAATGAAGCCATAAATAAAATAGATGAAATGCCTTTTTTCCAAGAAAGTAATCCAGTTAGATATATAGTGCAATATAAATGTTACATAGAAGCTATTTCCTTTTTCGTGGACACACATATTGCTTTTCTGGGTGAGGTACAGAATCAAGGTCACAAAACCCTTTCTGTCTTAATCTACAAACCCATCTCCCTTTGTTATTGGAACTGCAGGAAAATACCACATATTACAGCAACATTTCTAAAAAAAAGGTAACATTTAATAGATCACACTCAATTTAAAATATAGTTCAATTATAAAAAAAATATTGTTTTCTTTTCCTCAAATATATAATACCTATATATTGTTTTAACTAAACACAAAAGCATAACTATATGATATACACATTTTAGTAAAGGGACTATCTAATGCCACATTTTTGTTGAATTTTAACATCAATTACAGAGTAAGCCTGTTGCTGAATTGCCCTAAATTGGTTCTAAATGCTCAAGGTTTTTTATCTTCATGCTTTCTATGCAAGGTAAAAAAAAACTTTTGTGTGCAGCAGCCCCCCTTATACTTACCTGAGCCAGATCTTTGTCCAATGATGTGCATGAGAGCATTGGCTCTCCAGGGACTCTCCCTTCTCATTGACTGAGACAGCAGCAGGAGCCAGTGAACCAATGAGGAGAGAGAGAGGATGGGGCCAAGCCACAGCTTTGTGTGTGAATGGACATGCAGAGCAGCAGCTCTGGAGCAAGCCTGCTTTGGTGCCCCCATTGCAAGCTGCTTGCTCTGGGGTCACTCAGCCATAGGGAGGTGCCAGGAACACAGACGGGGGACCTGAGCTGAGGAAGATCAGGACTGCTCTGTACAAAACTGCTGCACAGAGCAGGTAAGTATAACATGTTATTTTTAAAAAATTGCCTTCAATATTATTTTAAAAACTGCTGGCAAACATTCAGTCATTCTACATTTGCATCGTAAACTCACTTAAGTCACCAGAACGTCATTGATATTTTATGTAGTAGCAAAGTGGTTATTTTTAAGTCTGAGGTAAAAAAACTATTGGCTAATCCAGTCAATATCCAAAATGTCTGTGAACTTGCAAAATTGCTTAAGACAGCTGATTTTTTTGCTGGTTTTGGCTGCATTATTTGGCTACTCAACAGCAAAACTGACACTTTTTGACATTTTTAATCTAAGAAAAATCTGTTAGAGCCTGGTTTACTAAAGGAGTTAAGGATCTTCATTAAAAACTGTGTTTATGGGGGCTTGTCCAAGATGGCCGCGGGTGCAGACGTGTTTTGAGAGCGCCCTGCTGGTCCGCCGTAATTACACCCGTTTCCCTGCACCTAAGAAGCCGCACAAGAGGTGTGAGTGACCACAGCCTGCATGAGGAGGGGGGCGACCAAAAATAAGAGCTCTAATTCCCATAAAATGCGGTCCCGGACTCAGTTGGCGCAGCCAGGTGCCGTCGGGACTCCCGCCAAGAAGGCCAATATGGCTCTCAGACACAGGAAGGGGAGACGGCGATGGGTGAGCAAGCCAGGTTCGACGTCCTGATGCAGGCTATCACGACCTGCCAATCTACACTCACCGGCAAGATTGAAATGTTCCAGCTGGAGCTCTGGCTGGTGAGATGGGATATGGATGTGTTCCGTTCCAGGCTGTCGGACGTGGAGCGCTGGGTGGGCACGTCCGAAGACACCCCCCAAGAACACTCAGGCTCCATCAGGGTTCTCCAGACCAAAGTCAAGGTGTTAGAGGTACGTGCGGAGGATGCTGAAAACCGAAATCGGAGGAATAACCTCCACGTAGTGGGCCTACCGGAGTACCCAGAGGGCATGGATCCTACCTCCTTTACCGAAAATCTCCTCCGTTCACTCCTGCCAGATGCTGCCTTCTCTGGGTGCTTTGTGGTGGAGAGGGCGCATAGAATGCCTGCTACCCGGGGGCCCCCGGGAGCTCCTCCACGCACATTTATATTTAAACTCCTGAACTATAAAGACCATGATATGGCTCTCCGGGAGGCTAGGAAGGTGGGAGAACTGCACCATGAGGGTGCGCGTCTTATGCTATTCCCGGATTATACGATCAAAACCCAGAAATTACGCTGCACCTTCGATCAAGTGAGACAAGCTTTGAGAAATTGCAAGATTAAATACAGTATGCTCTTTCCAGCAAAGCTTCGTGTTCAAGATGGGGAGACAGTGAAGTTCTTTACCTCTCCTGCAGAAGCGGCACTCTGGCTGGAGTCTCTGCCTAGGGGCTGATCTCCCTCTGATTCCCGATGTATGCATGACGGTGGGGAGTTCCTCACCGCGCCGGCTGTGTCTTTTGGGGTCTGCTCCTCACTCTCATTTCAGGTTTTTTGTTTCTTTACTTTTTGGTTCTTCTCTCACTACTACCCGATTTACCTCGGAACTACAAATATGTGAGGGAGGTGCGACACTTAGAGGCCTTTGAGTGTTCGTTCGGTGGGCCAGTTCTTATTATGCACGCTATCCTGGGTGTATGGTGGTGATGTCCCGGGCTCGCAAGGGCCCTGCTATGGGAGTAGATTAATGTGATCCTGCTGCTGAGGAGACTCTCTGCTTAGGCAGAAGCAGTGCGGGCTGGACATAGATTTAGGACAGGAGCACATCTTCGGGTCTCCATATGCGATGCTGGGACATCTCCGCAGGTCTTGATCGCCATTACAGCACCCGGATTTGTTTGGGGCCATCACCAAGGCCCGATGGATGTCTGGGTCATGCTGTTCTTTCAGGCCGTTTTCTTCAGTTTATTTCAGTTTTTTTTTGTGTAACATGTTAAGTGGGGTGCCCCGGCGGCCCCTCTGCTCACCCTCAATTGGGGGGGGAACTGCCGGAGATGTAAGTTAAAGTCTAAGCTCTTTTATTGCAGGGGCAGTTTATCCGTTCGGTTAGGCGGACTGCTATATGGACCGGTAGGTGGCTCTCTCGGTGGGCGGCCGTCCACGCCTCCTTCAGTTGGGGGGGTCTTTGAGTCAACCCGACTCAAGTTTGTTTTTTGTTTGAGGAATCATGGTTCAGGGTATAGGCTGTACCCCTTTCCCTCCCATGATGTTCTGGGGGAGAGGGGGGGATAGCAGGGTGGGCACTCTGTGCCCTAATGGTTCGGGGTTACGTTGGTTTTTTTATCTGTTGTATTTGTTTGAATGTATTTGTCTGTTTGTTATGCCTTGTCTACGCTGGAGTTGTTTGTGCTGCTGCCCACCAGGTGCCCCCAAGTGGGAACACCCATCCCAGGTGCTTAACGATTTAACCACTGTTTTACATGGCGTCTACTAGACAGGACAGCTTCTCCATACTGTCATGGAATGTCCAAAGCCTCAACTCCAAATTCAAGAGGGCGCTCCTCTTTCAATACCTCAAGACATACGCCCCGGAGGTGGTGGTGTTACAGGAAACGCATCTGGTGGGCAGTAAACTTATGACTCCTAAAAGACCATGGGTCCAGCGGAGTTTCCATGCTTCATACTCTACTTATGCAAGGGGTGTTTCTATACTACTCCACAAGTCTCTCCCCTGTGTGGTGGATGCGGTGCACATCAACACACAGGGAAAATTTGTTATTATTGTTCTTACAGTGTGGCAGCAGAAATACGTGTTGGTAGGTGTGTATTTGCCCCCTCCATTTCACGCTGAGGTCTTATACAAGATCCTGGAGAGAGTCTCCCACTATTGCTCAGCAAAATTGATTTTACTTGGTGATTTTAATGCAATCCTTTCTCCAGATCTGGACAGACCCTCTCCGCCTAAATCCTTCAATAGCTGATTGGGCCATGGCAGCGGGGGTCTTGGAGGTCTGGAGATGGAAGCACCCCAAAGGAAAAGCATTCTCCTGCTTCTCTGCCTCATACAGGACCGCATTTAGGATTGATTTCACCTTTGCCAATCCCGCCATGTTGGCAGATGTGTTGGATGCTACCTATCTGCCCAGTGGACTTTCTGACCACAGTCCCCTTTTGGTGAGATTTCGGACTCCTCCCTCACAAGCTGACCTCCTGTGGCGCTTGGGCGCCCAGTGGATCTCCCACCCTGAAATCGCTGACCAGATCCCACAGGTGTTGGCGGCCTATTGGGATGCAAATGATGGGACTTCCTCTCTGGATGTTGTATGGGATGCCTTTAAGGCAGTCACCAGGGGCCACTACACCTCAGCTATTAAGGGGGTAAGGGTACAACAAGTCAGAACAAGGTTGTCATTGGAGGAGGAGGTTCAGAGGGCCACAGATCAGTATAACTCCCATCAGTCACCTGCTAACTTTGAGGCCCTGCAGGCACAAAAGCGTGCACTCCACTTGCACCTCACAGAGATTACTAGACTTGAGTTATATACCTCAAAGCAAAACTTTTTTGAACAGGGGGACAGGAATGGTAGGCTCCTGGCGGTAATATCACGTCATGACACTCCCTCTACTCTGGTGTCGGAACTCACCTCCCAATCGGGAGCACCTATTACCGCTCCGGAGGCTATTCTGGAGGAGTTTAGGGCCTTTTACACCTCGCTGTATGCCACCACGGCTCGGGGGGGTCTGGATCGGGGGAAGTTGGAGGCGCTCTTAGATCCCTTGGTGCTGGGATAGCTCTCGGATGAGGAAAGGTCTGGGCTGGTGGCTCTGATAACAAGGGAGGAGGTCATGGTTGTGCTCCGGTCTTTGCCTTCTGGTAAAGCTCCGTGCCCAGATGGAATACCGGCGGACTTCTATAGTCAACATGCACGGTTGCTGGCCCCTAGAATAGCAACCTTGTATAATCATTGCCTGAGTCGGGGCTCTCTTCCCGCCTCGATGATGCACGCACATATAGTTTTACTCCCCAAACCGGGTAAAGACCCTAGGGCATGTTCCTTGTAGAGGCCCATTGCGCTCCTCAATACTGACATAAAGGTTTTAACAAAGCTACTTGCGGCCAGGCTGAGTCCTCTCCTGCCATCGGTTATTGAAATAGATCAAACGGGCTTCATGGCACATAAGTCCACAGATATCAATCTCCGTCGGCTATTTACTAATATCCATGCAACGCATGAAAACATAGCACTAGAGTTGTAGCCTCGTTGGACATTTCGACTCGGTCGAATGGCCCTTTTTGTGGGAGGTTCTGCGTAGGATGGGGTTCCCCCTGAGATTTATAGAGTGGTTGAAGGTGATTTACTCCTCACTGACAGCAGCTATCTGCCTATGGGCTGAATTGTCGCCCACGTTTCACTTGGCCAGGGGTACGCGACAGGGTTGCCCTCTCTCTCCGGCCCTATTTGCCATAGCAATGGAGCCGGTGGCGGAGGCACTCCGTGTTTCGGCACACATTAAAGGGTTAAAATTTCCCTGGTTGGAGGAGAGGGTGGCCCTGTATGCAGACGACCTTCTAATTTTTTTAAATGATGCGGGCCCATCACTGAGAGGGGCTCTGGGGGTTCTGAATGAGTTTGCAGGTCTCAAAGTCAATTGGTCTAAGTCACAGCTTCTGGCAATTGACGTGGCAGCGAAGAAGGAGGCCCCCTCGGATATACAGCTGCAATGGGTTGAGGAGATCACATATCTGGGAATCCAATTTACGAGAGAAGCAGAGGACTTTGTGGCATTAAACCTGCTGCTGCAGTGGAAAAAACCAGGGCTGCCCTGAAGGTATGGGAACACCTGCCCTTGTCCCTGATGGGTCGAGTGAATTTGATAAAAATGAAAATTTTTCCTAAATTCACCTATTTATTCAGGAATTCGCCACAGTGGATTCCCAAGCGATTCTTTTCTCACCTCAACTCGCTTTTTTCGTCCTTTTTATGGGGTACCCGCCCTCCGAGGTTTAAGCTGTCCACTCTTATGAGACCATGTTTACAGGGGGGCATGGCTATGCCCGACTATTATAAATACTTTCTGGCGGCGCAACTGGCGGCGGTGGTAGGGTGGTTGGTCCCTGATAGGTCGAACCCGGCGGTGATCACCGAGGCGGCGGTCTTGGGTTCAGAGGAGGCCCTGACCAAGTTAGTGTTTAGAGGTTCAAGATCTCCCTATGATATTACCCCCTTGATGCGTACTACCCTGAGAGCTTGGAGGGAGGGTTTGGTCTTGGAAAAATACCCGAAGACAGCTGTTTCCCCCAATACCCCTTTATGGAGGAATCCCAATATGCAGCATCTTTTATCCATCCCTGACCCAGTATGTTGGACCAGTTGTGGTATTAAGATCCTTTCTGATATCACAATGATGATCTCTCTGTGGGGACCTGGGATGAGCTCAGGGAACCTTGCAATATCCCCTCAACACATGTCTTTAGATACCTTACGCCTTTGGGAAGCAGTTTCCCAGAGGGACACATCAAATGGTACAATCGGATTTGGAGATAATTGTGCGATTCGACTGTGAAAAAAAGTCGGTGCTCTATGACCATCTGGTGAGGGTATCTTCGCCGGAGCTGTCCCGTCTTCGGGGACTCTGGGAAGTGGACATACCGGATTTGAATGATCTGACTTAGTGGGGGGGGGGATGGGCTCTCTGAGGGGGGGTGCACTTGGTGGTCTAAGGCCTGTTTATCGGCAATAGAGTGGTTTTGGATGTTGTTGACTCTGAAGGGGTGGGCACATTGTCTGGTGTTGGGGTAGTACAGACTGTCAGCGCTATGTTATGTCTTTTGTCTATGTTTGTATTCGGAAACTTTAATAAACAGATTTTCAAAAAAAAAAAACTGTGTTTATATTGCCTTCAATTACCCAGTCATATGAAAAGCTAATTCCTGTTCAGTTTGGATACTCAATAATGTGCAGATGCTTTTACATGAATGGATAATTGAAGGGAATATTTGTGTGAAGATTCTCTACTGTAAATCAACCTCTAAAGCGGGCCATAGGTTATACAATTTTATTTCCACTGGTGGAAGGAAAGAAAATCACTTGATTCCCCCATATGTACAGTCAGTGTTGATGGGGCAATCCCTCCCACAGGGCTTTTGTATCCTGCTGAGGGTAGGGGGGTGGGTGGTGGCACTGGGAGCCTTCCCTGCTGGTAGAACACAATGACCACTGCTTGCTGCTATAGCCAAAAGCAGTGATCACATGAAAAAAATCTGACAGGCTAGTTTTACTGAGGTCAATCAATGGATTGACTTCAGTACAACAAGTCTGCCCATTGATGGATCAAATCTCAGCTGCTAAACTGACCAGGAATAGGAGCTAAGGCCAGCTTTAGTCTCTGAGATTCACACTAGTCACGTGAATGTTTTGCATTTCCTTACTGCAGAGCCTCGTGCTTTTAGTAGCATTTTTATTACTTGGTAGCCATGTTTTTATACTTTTGAGGTTGTAACCCATACTAGGCATCAAATTGGGTTTCATAGTCTGTTAGGGACAATAGATGGCATTTGGTGTTCATTTTTAAATTGTCAATCCAATAATATTTAGATCTGTAAACATCATGTGCTTGCTACTATTAAAACAAAAAAAAAATATAGTATATATATATATATATATATATAATATATATATATATATATATATATATTTA
>BLSH010311756.1:524867-564375 GCA_018402905.1 Glandirana rugosa
CCACCTTGTACTGACGACCAAAGACTAGGAAGACACAGTGAGGGAGAGAGATCCGAGTGCAATGAGGGAAGGAATTGGACCCTTGGTTGTAGCCTCGGAAGTTTAACGACACGTAGGAGATAATCGTACATTGACTGTGATACCAGTTTATTAAGACCACTGAGGAAGCACGTATTACCACCCCGATGCCTTCCTCATTGTCACCTGTACCTAAGCCACCTTATCCGGTAAAACCGTCGACGCAACCTTCTGTTTGACCATACTCGGACCCACTGTCTCCAACTCCTCCTACTCCTGCCGAATCAATAGGTGAGGTAGTTGAGAAGACGAAGGCCATAAAGGAGAGGCAGACTCTCCCAGGCCACTAAAAGAGGGCAAGTAGCCTCTGTGTCTAAATTGAAAAGTGGTGGTGGTAGTGCATCCTCTGCAGGCGGGTCCCGCTTGTCCTTTTTTCTTCTGATGGCCGTGTTATTGAGCCACAATATGCAGAAGAGTTGATGGAGTGGATAACTAAGCCGTCCTCATCCTCCTCAACCTCTGTCACCCAGGCTCATACCAGTTTGTCTTCCAACGCAGCTGCCAAAATGGCCTATTCCACCGAATCCATGTCCACTGTTACTCCTTCCGTAGCCCCACCATTATGCACGAAGGAGTCACCAGAATTATTTGACCATAGTGTCAGTTACATGCTAATAGAGGATGCACAGCAATTTGAAGGCTCCGATGTTGGTTCCCAGGTTAAGGAAGGGAGTAACGTGAGCCTAGAGAGAGGGAGTGACACAGAAGGATCAGAAACCAGCAGTCATGTTCCACCAGCTGCAGCATACTGCCAAGTTTGTTCCAGTGACAAGGAGGGAGGGGATGATGAGGACATACTTGGGTGCCTGAGAGAAGAGAGGAGGAAAGTGAAGAGGAGGAGGCACAACTCCATGGGCCAGCTTAAGGGCAGCTACCCTATTGCATCACACCACAGAGCTCCACAGGTGCAAGGCACTGCTGACTCCTTGCTGACTTCCAAAAGTTCAATATTGTGGCCTTTTTTCAACAGTTGTGCAGTAGATCACACCTTTGCTGTTTGCAATCTATGTCTGAAGAGGATCAAGCCAGAACTGCAGCTGGTTGGGCACCACATGCTTGACAAAACATATGAAGACCTGCCATGCAGTCCGTTGGCAACAGCACCTCAAAGACCCACATCTTAAAACAAGGCAGACTTCTCCTTGCTCCTCATCTGAGACCTCAACCCCTACTATACCTCCAGTCCTCTCAAAAGCCTGCACTGAGAGGAATGAAGGTATAGCAATGGGTGCCACAAATACTTGCAGCCAATCTGCTAGCAGTACACCACCAGTTGATTTCAGCAGGCAAATTTCCCTGCCCCAGTTGCTGTACCGTAAAAAGACGCTCAGCATTTAAATGCTAGCTTGGCCAAATTGCTAGCACTACAACTGCTGCCTTGTAAATGTGGTGTACCACACTGGCAGGTTCCAAAAATGCATTTCTTTTCATGTAAGGCCATTCCAGCTCTCTACTGTCATGTAAATGGCAACGTTTTTGCCTCCTTGGACAGGGTGGTCAGCAACAAGGTTCATAATACTGCTGACTCATGGTCCAGCAGGCATGATCAGGGACGTTACCTTTCCTTCACGGCACACTGTGTAACTCTGCTAGCAGCTTGGAAGGATGCCGGACAGAGTTCAGTGTTAGATCTAGTTCCGCCACCATGCCTCCAAAAAAATGGTGGTGATTCTGCCACATCTGCTTCCTTCACCCCCTCCTCTTCTTCTTCCTCTGTGGCCTCTTCTGCAGAAGTGTCCTCTGAACCAGCAGTGCTCCCTAAGTGTTCAAGGGGCTATACAAGCAGTCAGGATAAAAGATGCCATGCGGTGCTTCAGTTGGTCTAGTTAGGGGACAGGAGCCACACAGGGGCAGAGATTCTGTCAGCTCTATGGGGGCAGGCTCAGAGGTGGTTGACGCCATGGCAGCTTTAGCTAGGAATGGTTGTATGCGACAATGGCAGCAACCTTCTCTCTGCCCTCAAACAGGGACACTTGACACATGTTCCATGCTTGGCACACGTCCTGAATTTGGTGATGCAGCATTTCTTGACCAGGTACCCAGCCTTACCAGATATTCTCAGGCAGGCCAGAAAAGTCTGTGGTCATTTCCGGCGGTCATACAATGCCAGTGCTCAACTGGTTGATATTCAGCAGGAACTCAACCTGCCCACCAACCGCCTCAATTGTGACATGCCCACCATGTGAAATTCAACATTGACAATGCTGCAGCAGCTGCACGCCCAGCAGAGGGCTATCAATAGGTACCTCTGAGTATGGCACCAGGACAGGCTCAGGGGAGCTTGGCTTCTTTTCGCCATGACAGTGGCTACTAATCAAGGATGCATGCCCTGTCCTGTCACCATTTAAGGAGGCCACGAGGATGGTGAGCAGCGACAAGGCATGCATTAGTGACACTGTCCCTCTAGTCTTCATCATGGACAGGGCACTTGAGGTAGAACAGTGGAGCAAGAGGAAGGCTTCCTATCCTCTCAAGGCCCCCTTTATGCAGATAGCATTCCTGCAGGGCCGCCAAACACACAGGAAGAAGTGGAGGAGGAGGAGGATTGTGTCAGCATGGATGTAGAGGATAACACACAGCAGGCTTCAAGGGATGGTTTTCAGTCCCCAGAAACCCAAGGAGTTGTATGTGGCTGGGAGGAGGTAGCTCCTCACAATGTCATCCTCAGTGACCCAGAGGACTGTCATGCCTCCTCAAACTCACGCTGCATGGCCTCCCTGATTCTGCAAATCCTGGAAAAAGACCTGAGGGTTCGTAGTATTAAGAAGAGGGATCATTACTGGCTGTCAACCCTTCTTGATCCACATTACAAGGGTAAAGTTGCAGAGCTCATCCTGCCTTCGCAGAGGGAGCAGAGGATCAAACATCTTTAGGATAACTTGAAGAAAAGTTTGTGTAACACCTTTCCATACTCTTGGAGGTTACCAGTCCTGGTGCTGGACAATGTGGTTCTGAGGCTTCCTTCGGTCAGAGGAAAAGCGGTGGAGAAGGTGGCCGGCTGATTGATGCCTTTAAACAATTCTTCAGTCCTCAGCACCCAGGGCTGATAGGTTCAAGCATCCATCGGCAGCGTCTGCTATATGGTGCAGGAATATCTAGGGGCAAGAGCAGACTTGAAGACCTTTCCAACTGAGCCTCCACTGAGTTACTGGGTCTTGAGGATGGACCACTGGCTGGAACTTGCTCAATATGCAATCAAGCTACTGCCCTGTCCTGCATCCAGCGTGCTTTCTGAACTGACATTCAGTGCTGCTGGAGGGTTCATAAGGGATCAAAGAGTGCACCTGTCCACAGACTCAGTCCTGGATCCCTTAATGCTGATGTAACTGATTGAATTTACTAGGGATCTGGGATCTCTTGAAGATTACCTATGCTGCCTATCCTATTCCTCCTGAATCCTGATGATGCTAGCTTCCAACAATATTTTGGGTTAAGGGTACCACCAACACGCAAGGCCCAATTTTTTTTTCTGCACCTGTTTAACAGGGGCATGTCATTACAATTTTTGAAACCATTTTTAACAACAGGGCCTTTTCCTGCACCCATCAAGAGGAATTGTGAGGGGGTTACAGTGTTCTGCCACCACCAACACCCAAGGCCCAATTTTTCAGCACCTGTTTGACTGGGGCATAAAATTACAATTTTTGAAATAATTTACAACTGCAGGGCCCATTCCTGCACCCAACAAGAGTAACTGTGAGGGGTTACAGTGTTCTGCCACCACCAATAATCAATGCCCAATTTTTCTGCACCTGTTTAACATGGGCATGTCATTACAATTATTGAAATAATTTTTAACAGCAGGGCCTGTTCCTGTGCGCAACAAGGGTAACTATGAGGGGTTACAGTGTTTTGCCACCACCAACACCCAAGGCCCAATTTTTATACACCTGTTTGACTGGGCATGTCATTTAATTGTTTTTAATAATTTACAACAGCAGGGCCCGTTCCTGCACCCAGCAAGAGTAACTGTGAGGGTTTACAATTTATCTGCACCTGTTTGACTGGGGCATGTCATTATAATGTTGTAGAGTGCAGTCCCCATAGTATATATAATACAGTTCAGACTATATGGTGCAGTCAGTGTAGTATATATAAAACAGTGTATTGAAGTGGTTAAGGAGAATCTATGACAGAATTAGGAAAAAATGACATTGGCCCCCCCCCCAAATCCATATCAGGCCTTTTGGGTCTGGTATAGAAGTGGAACCATGTGCCAAAATTGAAAAACAATTGTGTGGGTCCCCCAAAATCCAAACCAGGCCCTTCAGGTCTGGTGTGGATTTTAGGGGGAACCCTGTACCAATTTTTTTTTCAAAAATGGCATGGAGGTCCCCCCAAAATCCATACCAGACCCATATTGGAACATGCAACCTGACAGGTCGGGTGGGGGGGATGAGCGAGGGCCCCCCTCCTGAACTGTACTAGGCCACATGCCCTAAACATGGGGAGGGTGTTTTGGGGTCCCCTCAAACCACCTTGTCCCCATGTTGATGGGGACAAGGGCCTCTTCCCGACAACCCTGGCCGGTGGTTGTCGGGGTCTGTGGACGGGGGCATATCGGAATCTGGAAGCCCCTTTTGGCATGGGGCCTCCAGATCCTGGCCCCCCATGTGAATGTGTAGGGGGTACATTTGTACCCCTACTAATTCACCAAAAAAGGAGTGTAGCGTTACAAAAAACAGTAGGCAGTTTTTGACAAGTCCTTTATTAAAAATGTCTTCTTCTTCTTCTTCCCCCACTTCTTTATCTTTCTTCCTCCAGTCCTGCTCCATCTTCTCATTCCCTGCTTCTTCTTCTGGTCTTCTGCTTCTTCTTTCTGTCTTTCTCCACTTCTTCCTTCCTCTTGTCGTCTTCTTCTTCTTCCTCTGCCGCCGCTCCTGCTGCAGACCAGAGGTGACTCCCAGAATGGGCTTTCTGCAGTTTGACAGTTATTTTATAGGCAAGGGCGAGCTCCCTGGTGATGTAACCGAGTGACTCCTTTCTGATGTCATGTGCCGTCAGAGGGGCGGAGTCACCCATTTACGTCACCGGGTTCCCCCCTTACCTACAAAATAACTGTCAAACTGAATACCGCCATTCTAGGAGTCTCCTCTGATCGGCAGCGGGAGCAGTGGTGGAGGAAGAAGAAGAAGACGAAAAGAGGAAGGAAGAAGCAGAGGAAGACCAAAAGAAGAAGGAGAAGACCAGAAGAAGAAGCGGGGAAAGAGAAGATGGAGGAGGACTGGAGGAAGAAAGTGCAGGAAGAAGAAGATATATTTAATAAAGTACTTGTCAAAAACTGCCTCCTTTTTTGGTGAATGGGTAAATGTACCCCATACTCATTCACATAGGGGGGCCCTGACAACCGGCTCTTGTTTGTTTTACTTTTCACCGATTTTTTGGTGAATGGGTAGGGGTACGATATACCATATATTCATTCACATATGGGAGAGCCGGGATCTGGGTGCTCCCTTGTTCCATATTCTGATAAGCCCCCACCCGCAGACCTTGACAACCACCAGCCAGGGTTGTCGGGAAGAGACCCTTGTCCCCATTAACCCCAAAAGGATCCCAAAGCACCCTCTCCATGTTGAAGGCATGTGGCCTGGCATGGTTTAAGAGGGGGCCCCCCACTCGTCCCCTCCCTATCCTGACCTGCCAGGTTGCATCCTCGGATAAGGGTCTGGTATGGATTTTGAGGGGCCACCACACCATTTTTGAAAATAAATTGGTGTGGGGTTCCCCTTAAAATCCATAACAGACCCAAAAGGTCTGGTTTGGATTTTGGGGGACCCCCAAGCAATTTTTTTTACATTTTTGCACAGGGTTCCACTTAAAATCCTTACCAGACCTGAAGGCCCTGATACGAACTGGGTGGGACCACCACGCAAATTTTTTCAGTGATTCTTAATCTATATTGCCGGGAGCCAGCAATACGTTAATGCCACAAGCGAGTTTAAATGACTTTCTTTCTTTAGAAATGTTATTTTGCTGCTCCACTTTACAGGCAGACTAAGGAGAACAACCAGGCACAATATTTAAACACTTCCCTAACGCTGTATGCAGAATGACGGCAGGAAAGTGGTTCAGTTATCCTGACTGGGCGTCATATGACGTCCTGTAGGTTAACAAGCCGGCGTGCTCCCGCGGGGGGTGCGCAGCACAGCTATCTGTGATGTGGTGTGTAAGTCTGACACACCGCATCACCGATCATGGTAAAAAGCTTCTGTCAGAAGCTCTTTACCACGTGATCAGCTGTGACGAATCACAGCTGATCACAGTGTAAATAGGAAGAGACGAGTATTGGCTTTTCCTGTACTTGCGTCTGCAGATGCAAGTAGATGAGAGTCAATCGGCAGCTCACCTGGCAGGGGGGGTCTGCACTGAGGTTTGCCAGTGGTTTAGACATTAAAGGCTGTGTGTTGAGTTATTTTGAGGGGACAGCAAATGTACACTGTTATACAAGCTGTACACTCACTACTTTACATTGTAGCAAAGTGTCATTTCTTCAGTGTTGTCACATGAAAAGGTAAAATAAAATATTTACAAAAATGTGAGGGGTGTACTCACTTTTATGAAATACTGTATATATACTGTATATATATATTGATATATGCATATATATATATATATATATATATATATATATATATTCCAAAAGTTAGGGCGACACTTACAGGGCTTGAAAGGTAAACACACAGTGACAAAGTTTTATTTTGATGTTTTCAAAGAGCACAAGATTATCTTCCTCAGGACAACAGTGAAATGAATCAAAACAACATATACCATATATCATAAAAAACCCTCCCATCAAGGCTATATACTGTATGTTGTTTTGTTTTCATCGAGATATGAAAATAAAACTTCATCACTGTGTGTTCATCCTTCAAGCTGTTCAAGCTGCATGTGTTCTGCCTTATCATTTGGACTACTGTCATCAATGTGCAAACAATAAGTTACACCTTTGCTTTCTGTTTGTTACCTGAACTCACTGATGACAGCTCCCAATTTAGCTTACAATACAAACCGTGAAATAGGTATTTACTCAGCTGCAATTTTCTGAGGCATTTGAAAAACCAGTTATTGTTGTTACACATAGAAAAATAATTTCATAACAATTAGTCTTTATCAAAACATGTGAAGTGACAGCCTTAAAATAATTTAAAACATTGTGAAGAAATAAAGGAAAACAAATTAAAAAAAAGAAGAAATAATAATTTGTAATAGAAAAATTAAGGTTTACATTTTTTAAAAAGTAAAGCCTTCCTACGTCTTTAATTAATACACCACAGTATGTCTGAATCTCTTTGAAATTCACAGTATTTACTCGGCTTTGGAATTCTGGGAAATTACTGTGGCCCTATTCCTACAGTGCTTGCTAGTTAGTTAGCTAATTAGTTAGTTAATACATAGTTACATAGTCAGGTTGAAAAAAGACGCAAATCCATCTAGTTCAACCAATAAAAATAAAAAAATCATACAATCCCATATACCCAATCCTATTCCAACAGTTGATCCAGAGGAAGGAGAAAAAACCCAGCAAAGCATGATCCAAGTTGCTACAGCAGGGGAAATATTTCCTTCCTGATCCCCTGAGAGGCAAACGGATATGCCCTGGATCAACGTTACCTATGAATGTTAGTACCCAGTTATAAAATACACTTAATTTTGAAGTAGTAGAGTTGCAAAAAGATAATATATAGTATCAATGGAAAGGATATAATTTTCTATTTTAAGACTAAATTTAAAAAATAAAGAAAATGTTCAGCATATCAACTGACATGTATAAATATCAACTATACACAAATCAGATTTATTTGTTAATTTGTTTTCCTGAATAGTCTATTTCAATACAATGCATTTTACTGTAATATTATTACATATAGTTAACATCATTTTTAAAAAATAAAGAGAATGTTTTTTAAGTGTTTAAAGAGGCACTGTCACCCAGTCCATGCAGTCTCTGCAAAGGGCATCATTGTATCCCCATATATGTATCCTGTGCTCCCTCATAGGTCCTTGCTTTACTGGAAGTGCCAGGCATTCTTGCTTGCTGCATGAGCCAAAAGAGCTCTAAGGGAGCTCGAGTAAGGTGAGTATTAGGGGGATTCTCATAGCAGAGACAATATCACTTTTGCCTGTATGAACAAGATGATAGTGTTTCTTTAAAAATACAATGTCCCGAAGATGATCAAACTATAGTATATTAAAATGGAAGCTACATCTAATAACAATAATTCTCAAAAATGCTGCCTCCCTCCTCCTCCTATAGCCTGTAAAAAGAGCAATGTTACTAGCTAATTCTAATCCAGCCTATTCCAGTCACATCATCCAGCAGCACCAGCTATTCTTTGCCACAGAGTGGCTGCCTGGAGTGCTAAAATGCAAAGGGGCAATGGGAGCTGGTGGGTGATGACATGGCTATGGAAATCCATTGCTGTTGTTGAGCAATACAAGGGAGCCAAGGCAGCTGAATCGTATAACCAGATCAGACAGGATTAAAAAAAAGTATTTACACTGCTATTTTTATACAGGCTATGCAGGATTGAATGAGTGGATGGAAGGGACAATATGTTTAAGAATAATTGTTATTTATCTTTACCAACTTTACTAACAAGTTCACCAATATCTACAAGCTATGAAAAATGGTAGGGTTATGAAGTGTGTTATATCCAACCATAAATAAAAATAAAACATATAGCCATTGATACAATGGTACTATGTTGTTGTTTTCTGTCAAATTGTGTTTTATATTACATTTTTGATATTCATAAATATTGAAATTGTTTATGGATCTATGGACATTTTATTTGAAAAGCATTTGGCTTTTCTGATGAGAAAGCTCAGCACTACCTTCATGCTTTCTAGCAAATGTGTTTTCTCCAAATATTGTTTGTTAAGTTTCACAGAAAAAAGAACAGGACATAGTCCAGCACAGCATTGGTGTTAAAACAAAGGCTTGGTGAAATGATCTAACCAGGTAAAATAACACCGGTTAACTGCAGGATACTAAACATGGTAGATACATGTTTTTAAGTGGCATCTAGAGGAGAAAACAGGAGGACGTGGTTAGAGAATCAAACATGGGGTCAGGATGAGCCCGAGGGGGAAGTCTGCGCCTAGCTAAGATAAACAGTGTAATAAGCAATTAAGAAACCAAATAACAACATAACCTAAAACAGCTAAGGGCTTATACCACAGCTGAAGGTGCCCTAGGAAATGGAAGTGAGTGCACTAGTTCGCAAAAAGGTTCTGCTTAGTTGTCCATGATAATAAGACGAGATGAACCATTGAAATAGAGGCAGTAATTTGGTGAGGCTTTTCCAAAAAACAGAAGGAGGACAACATGGTGGAAATCTCGCAATGTGGTGAGGTATGTTCCATGAATGCTTGCCATGTGGAGGCGAAGCATTTTGTAGAGATAGAAGGAAAGATGTCCATTTCAAGTTTTTTCGAATGTAGGAGGGTTTTTAATTCATTTTTAATATCTAATAATGTTGGCGCTGTTGAAGATATCCATTTTTTGAGAATGGCCTACAGGCTCTAGTAGGCATATAAGAGTCTCCAGTTGGGTTGAGGTAAACTGACCAGCTCTGGGGCCATATCCAAACAGAATAGGGATAGGATCCTTAGAGATTTTGCAGTGAGTGACTCCATAGATAAAAGAGGCCACATTGTCCCAAAAGACATAAATATGTGGGCACAACCAAAGACAATACGTAAGAGAGGGCCTGGCCATGTGCAAACAGTTTTAACACTAGTTAGATGTGGCTCTTTTTGCTATCAGAGGAGAGTAGGGCGTCCTTCCTCTGACTCATTCAGTCCTTTTTCAGCATTGCAGCTCTGGGGAAGAGAATTCACAAAGTCTAGAACTTGCATAAAACTCAACTTGCTGGCTGTAAGTGTCACATCAATTTTTAGCATAGAAATTAAACAAATAAATAAAGCATAATAAAAAAAATATGTGTAAACCTCCATTAAGTTTCACAAGGTAGTAATTTAATCGTACACATCTCTAAACATTTGTTTTAATGCTATTAATGCTAATACTTTACCATGTGGACACATATATGAAGATGCAAGTTTGATTAAACACATGTATGAATCTTGAAGTACATTGTTTTTGTAATTCTTGATATAAACTTATGGCACTGTATATTACATGTCTTCTTTCTTTGCCAAGCAGATATTATTTTAAATTTCCGAACAACCTATGTCAGCAAGTCTGGCCAAGTTGTATTTAAGGCAAGATCTATTTGTATCCACTATGTTACAACCTGGTTCGTCATTGATTTAATTGCTGCCCTTCCCTTTGATCTCCTTTATGCTTTTAATGTCACTGTGGTAAGTGCATTGTTCTGTATTTTTACTTGAATAAAGAATAAAAATAATGCAGATTGTCTATATACAGGATATATATATGTATATATAAAATATATTGTTTAATATATACAGTATATGTGTAATTTAGTGTTTTATGTACATTATGAATATACAAAATTATGTCTAATATATTTTTAAATTCCTCTCACTTGATAAGGGCAATATTATTCTGATCACACATACATACAGGCCTTTAAGGTGTTTCTATCTTTTTTTAGATATAATTTAATTTGCACCAGATTCAATTCTTCACTATCTCTTTTCCCTCTCACCATACCTTTAGATGCATATCCCATGCCTTTGTGTCTGTATCCTGTTACCCTAGGTGGCCTATGAATCAGCAACAATTTATACATGCAGGATTTAAAATTTGCTGCTTGGGGTCTATGCTGTACTTTGAATTCAGTTCTCTAAGCTTCTGAATACCAAATACGAGATACAATACACATTGTAAGACTGCAATATTTTATTGCTCACACTTCAAGCAGCATGTATTTTAATACATTTTTTAAGAGCAATTTGACTTACAGATATAGATAAAGTGCAGAATTGACAGCTCTGTGTATCTGTTATTGTGAGATATTAAACATATTTCACATTGGAGACAGAAAAATACTTTACAGTCAATGTAAAAAGGTATGTATTATTTAAGGTTGATGGAGAGACTTTGAACTATATATTTTCTCATTTTACAATATTATCAATATTTTAATTACCAATGTCAATCTGTGTATTGTATGGCTTTTGAGTGCACTTAAGTGCTTTAACTATGTTTCATACAGTTTTGTCCTTTTGGGGCTTTTCTGGCAACTTTCCTTTTTACTTAAATTAACTTAAAAATAATGTTCCTCCTTATACATTTACACTTTTTAATTTCCCCTGAACAAAAGTCATTATAGGAAACGGTATAGAACCTATATATAAACTGTCTCCGATAACTGTATGCAAATACAAATTCTGACTTTCAGAAAGTTGTCATTTGCATAGGCTTAAGCACACGTCCCCATCCTTTTTGACCTATTTGAGAATAGGTCATTGAAACATCATGTTCTATGATGTGTGGAAGGGGGGTGGGGGTCTGCTAACTCTGCCATACCCTGCAGCATGGAGCTTTTATTAAGAACCAACGGTGCATTAAATAGGTGGGAATTTACATACAGGTGCCATGTGGTCTCCAATGGTACCTACTGTGTAGAGTTAAAGCTTAGTTTAAATGGTCTAGTTAGAATATAGGTCTACTTTAAGCTGATTGTGTATTTTTTTAAACGTTAGTGGTCTGATTAATTGAAGTCAAAGAACATTTCTTTAACAGAAATATTATTGTTTAATAATGAAACTAATGAAACTTAGAAATTCATAATTGTGACTCCATTTGAACAAGTTGTCTGCTTAAAATATAATTTTCCAAGTTATTTGAATTCTGATGGACCAACCCACTATACTGTGTTTGTGTGGACCCACTATTATATTTCTAGCATTTTCCCTAAGGAAAATTTTCTATTTTATAACGATAATTGGAGCAACTTTTAGTAGGTGATTATAGATTTGCAAGCGTAGGTCCACTGCATGCCCAGTGTATGAAAGCTGAGCTACAGGCAGATACAAAGACACAAGCTAATTCAGCTCTGTATTCATGAATACACCAATACATGTACTATGTTAAATGCAATCAATGTAAGTACCTGGATTTGACTTGGTATCAGTATCTTGCAATCCCCTGTACAGCAGAGTTTAGGTTGGCATGAGAAAAAGCAGCACAATGAGCCAGTTAATTGTGCCACAGGGCTCATGTGCTAATGAGTAAACCTGTTCAAGGGGGCAGAATAACAGAGAGATGGGTTCATCACTGTGCTTCTTCTTTTCTGTCCAGTCACAGGCTGGGGTAGGGACAAGACATGCAAGTGTTACTTAACTGCATTAGGTATTCTGCCCTGTTAGACAGGGCTGTGCAGTGTGGCAGATCTGTTTAAATCTCAGGACTCGATTGACAGAAATACAATTTAGTAGGTAAGTGAGTAGGTAAAATGGCTCATATACAGTATCTCATAAAAGTAAGTACACCTCTCACATTTTTGTAAATATTTTATTATATCTTTTCATGTGACAACACTGATAAAATGACACTTTGCTACAATGTAGAGTAGTGAGTGTAAAGCTTGTATAACAGTGTAAATTTGCTGTCCTCTCAAAATAACTCAACACACGGTCATTAATGTGTAAACTGCTGGCAGCAAAATTGAGTACACCCCTAAGTGAAAATGTCCAAACTGGGCCCAATTAGACATTTTCCCTCCCCAGTGTCATGTGATTCATTAGTGTTACAAGGTCTCAGACGTGAACGGGGAGCAGGTGTGTTAAATTTGGTGTTATCTCTCTCTCTCATACTGATCACTAGAAGTTCAACATGGCACCTCATGGCAAAGAACTCTGAGGATTTGAAAAAAAAGAATTGTTGCTCTACATAAAGATGACATAGGCTATAAGAAGATTGCCAAGACCCTGAGCTGCAGCATGGTGGCCAAGACCATACAGAACAGGCCTCACCATGGTCGACCATGGAAGTTGAGTGCACGTGCTCAACATCATATCCAGAGGTTGTCTTTGGAAAATAGATGTATGAGTGCTGCCAGCATTGCAGCAGAGGTCAAAAGGGTGGGGGGGTCAGCCTGTCAGTGCTCAGACCATACGCCGCACATTGCATCAAATTGGTTTGCATGGCTGTCATCCCAGAAGGAAGCCTCTTCTAAAGATGATGCACAAGAAAGCCCACAAACAGTTTGCTAAAGACAAGCAGACTAAGGACATGGATTATTGGAACCATGTCCTGTGGTCTGATGAGACCAAGTTATACAAGCTGTACACTCACTAATAAAATATTTACAAAAATGTGAGGGGTGTACTCACTTTTGTGAGATACTGTATATAAATAGCCTGTAACTCAGCTTTACATACCCCTCTCCTTGATGCTGCACAATATTTTAAATCAATAATGTGGGTTGAAAGAGGTTACTTCATTGTGTTTGTATTAAGACCATTCGGAGAAGAGCCAAGACTTAATACATTAAAGGCATTTTAATTAAATTAAAGGAGTTTACAATATATTTGATCAACATGCCTGAGTATTCTCTTATTGCATAGAATTATCAGGCAAAGACAACACTGATAAAAAATCTATCTGCAGGAAATCAATATATTAACCACTTCAGCTCTGGAAGATTTACCCTCCTTCCTGACCAGACCATTTTTTTGCTATACGTCACTGTGTTCATTTAACTGACAATTGTGTGGTCATAAGACACTGTGCCCTAATAACAATTTTGTTCTTTTTTCCCCACATATAGAGCTTTATTTTGGTGGTATTTGATCACCTCTGCATTTTTTTACTTTTTGTGCTATAAACCAAAAATGACCAACAATTTAAAATATATATATATATTTTACTTCTGCTCTAAAACACATCCAATAAAAAAAAATAAAAATTCTAATTTCTTCTTCAATTTAGACCAATATGTATTCTGCTACATATTTTTGGTAAAAAAAAAAAAATCCCAATAGGCGTATATTGATTGGTATATTGAAAAGTTATAGCATCTACAAACTATGGAATATATTTATGGAATTTTTATTTATTTATTTATTTTTACTAGTAATGGCGGTGATCAGCAACTTATAGCGGGACTGCGATGTTGCAGTGAACACATTGGACACTGACACTTTTGACACTTTTTTGGGGACCAGTGACACTAATACTGTGATCAGTGCTAAAAATATGCCCTGTCACTGTACTAATGACACTGGCTGGGAAGGGGTTAACATCATGGGCAATCAAAGAGTTAACTGTGTGCCTAACTGGTATTTTACTTTACACTGTGTACACAATTATTACTATTTTGACCAAATCATTATTTTTATGTATATTGTCCAACTCCAATCTGTATAAACTTAAATTCTTATTGGATTTAAGCATATCAGGTGATGTATATTTGTGTAATGAGGGAGGGTGTGGCCTAAGGAGATCAACACGCTATATCAAGTTTTGTATGCTTATTAGGTAGCTTCTTTTCCTCAGGCAAAATGGGCTAAAAATGAGATTTAACTGACTCTGAAAAGTCAAAAATTGCAAAAAGTCTTTCAGAGGAATGCAGCACTCTTGAAATTGCTAAGATATTGGGGTGTGATCACAGAACCATCAAACATATTGCTACATATAGTCAACAAGAAATGTGTTGAGGAAGAAAAGTTGCACATTAGCTGCCAAAGATTTGAGAAGAGTCAAAGTTTAGCTACCAGGAACCCCTTATCCTCCAGTGAGAACTGTAACCTACCTGGAGTGCCCAAAAGTACAAGGAACACAGGATCCATGCTTTCTTTAGCAAACTGCCTTGTTTACATAGGCAGATTGCCGCTCTGCCTCTGTACCAAATGATCAGCGGGTGCCGGCAGACATCGGGTCCATGGGAAACGCTGATCATCTCCTGTGGTGTAGAATGACAGTGGAAGCAAGCCATCAGCGGCACACAATCGCACCTGAAACCCGGAAGAGCATGATCACATATATACACGTGATCTTGCGCAGTGCGGCCACCCTGTAGAAGTAAAACTGGTTAAGCAGCTTGTGAAACTCACCATTATGTACACTTATGTTGACTCTTTTTGTCTACCCATAATATCTTGATCACCTTACACCCTCTACTGTCTTTTGATTTGAAAGGTTTGTCCCACTACAGTAGTTGAAAAGTATAGCCGTTGCCAATAATAATATGTAGAGTATCATAAATATAAGACATGTATGTAATGTCTATATAAAAGACCATCAATATTCTCAAGAGAAAGGAGAACGATGAGGTACAGTAAATTAACTTATTCAGCAAAACTACATCATATATACTTCCATGTTGCTGACACAGTCACCCAAACAAATTACATGACACCCCTATCCTTTCAGTTAGATGAAAAATAGATGAAAACTAGATTTGAGAAATGCTGTAAAGTAAAAAAGTTTTCAACAATATATATTTAATTGTTTATTTTTTTATCAATTTACAAAATGCAAAGTAAGTGAACAAGAGAAAAATCGAAATCAAATTATTATTCGGCGTGACTACTTTTCAGCTTCAAACCAGCATCAATTCTTACACTTGCACACTTTGTACACTTGCACAAAGTCAGGAAATTTGTAGGATTCGAGCCAGGTGTATGATTAACTAATTTTACCGAGCTGGTGCTAATGATCATGAATTTATGTAGGTTGAAACACAGTCATTAACTGAAACAGAAACAGCTTTGTGGAAGGCTTAAACTGGGTGAGGATCAGTCAAACCCTGCTACTAAGGTGAAATTGTGGAAGACAGTTTCATGTCATAGGTCATACACGATGGCTAGACTCAGCACAGCAACCAGGCACAAGGTAGTTATACTGCATTAGCAAGATCTCTCGCAGGCAAAGATTTCATAGCAGTCTGGGGTTTCAAGATGTGCTGTTCAAGCTCTTTTGAAGAAGCACAAAGAAACAGGCAACTCTGAGGACCACCATAGTTGCATTGGTCAGCCAAGGAAAATGAATGCATCAAAATGGAAGACACATAATGCTTACTTCCCTTCAACATTGAAAGATGTCAAGCAGTGCCATCAGCACAGAACTGGTAGAAACCAGTGGGACCCTTGTACACCCATATACTGTCTGGAGAAGTCTGGCTAGAAGTGGTCTTCGTGGAAGAATTGCAGCAAAAAAAAAGACATACCTCTAATGTGGAAACAAGGCTAAGGTGCTAATGGGTGCAGAAAAAATGGCAGCAGGTGCTCTGGACTGATGAGTCAAAATTTGATATATTTGGCTGTGGCAGGAGACAGTTTGTTCACCGAAGATCTGGAGAGTGGTGCAATAATGAGTGTCTGCAGGCAACAGTGAAGCATGGTGGAGGTTCCCTGCAAGTCTGAGGCTGCATTGCTGCAAATAGAGTTGGATATTTGGTCAGGATCAAGAGTGTCCTCAATGCTGAGAAATAGAGGCAGATACATATCCATTATGCCATACCATCAGGGAGGTTTGTGATTGGCTCCAACTTTATTCTGCAACAGGACAACAACCCCAAACGTGCAGCCAAAGTCATTAAGAACTATCTTCAGCATAAAGAAGAACAAGGAATTCTGGACGTAAAGTTTTTGGCATCCACAAAGCCCTGATCTCAACATCATCAAGTGTGTCTGGAATTACATAAAGAGACAGAAGCATTTGAGGCAGCCTACATCCACAGAAGATCTGTGGTTAGTTATCCAAGATGTTTGGAACAACTTATCTGCCAAGTTCCTACAAAAACTGTATACAGGTGTATCTAGAAGAATCTATGCTGTTTTGAAGGCAAAAGGAGGTCACACCAACTATTGATTTGGTTTGGATTTCTCTTTTGTTTATTTACTTTCCATTTTGTTAATTGCTAAAAAAAAAAAAAACTATTAACACTTTTTCTGAAAGCATTTTTAAATTATATAATTTTTTCACACCTGCCTAAAACTTTTGCACAGTAGTGTATGTCATACATTTCAGGAGTTTTCAAACTCTTAATGGATGGGAGTAGGGTCAACATCAACATCCCACTACAAACAAACAGTGTTTCAAAATGACCTGTTCAAAAACTAACAAAAATTATATTGTGATAACTTGGGTTTGCAATCAATTAAGTAATTTTAACATACATTCTGCATTGCCTACGGACCCCTTCATGAAAACATTATGGAATCAAGTTTTTTTTTTTTAATGCTTGCTTTCAATGCTTGACAAGGAGGCAGGGATACATGGGGTATGTTTTCGTGGTATGCTACATTTTTGATAAGCATAGATAAACAAGTGAATGTCTTACAGTATCGTTTTAATGTTTTCATTAGCTTTTTTCACAGTTGTAAACTCTACTGCATAACATTTTTGAGGGAAAGACAGCTCTAAACCATGAAGCTCTGCCCTAAAACTAAAGACTTGCCCTTCTTTTAAACATTTTACAGCATTTAAAGAGTATCTAAAACCTAAACGTTTAAAAAATATTTTGGATGGATTATGGATTGGTTAAATAACATTTTTAAGACCTGTGTCCGGATTTCTTTTTTTCTTCCTGACTTGTAGACACAACAAGAAGTAAGAAGTAAAGGAAGAGTAAAGGAAATACCCCTTAGACAGTTGCCCATGACACAAGTGTCCTCATTGGAAGATTTTGTCTCTTTCAGTCCCAGTGACAGTCATCACCAGGATAAATAGTGGAGCATGAGTTGTCTGGTTGGGACATACTGTATACAGTATATAGCAAAAAAAAAAAAGTTCTAAACTATCACCACTCTATTCTATCCTTAAACAAGTTTTTGACTTTAGTTACACTTCCATTTAATAGCTAATACATATTGAAGTTTACACAAATCAGCAATCCTCTATGCCATACATTTTGAGTCTGTAACTCAGTTAATTAAGCCTTACTTACCTGTTAAATTAAAGTGCAAAATTTCAGTACAGTTGCCTAACGTACAGGATCAGCGGTGTAGAAATTTTGTAACTCATTTAAAACATATATACACAAACATTTCTAACTGAAGATTATTTTTCTATTGCTATTATCATTTAAATGATATGCCAACAAGACAGTCCTCCAGCTGTCATATATAGAGCAAACTATAAATGAACACACACATATTAAAAAAAACAGAGAAAACAAAGAATCTATGTCACTTTTTGTACAAATAATAATTGGATATGTGTGGATATGCATTTTCATTTGAATTACATACGCTGATTAAATATTTTGAAGAACAATTTTTATAAGACTTAGGAAAAACAATTATTAGCATTAATAAAAACAAAATGTTAACTTGTCACAAAGAAAGAAATAATTCAATAATAATATAAGCCTAAAGATTAAACATTAAATAAAAATATTATTTTTCTACTAGTTTTTTTCAAAGTGTTAGTTTGAATTTTGCCAGAACACCCTAAAAATACAAAACTTTGCAATTTAAGTCACACAACTGTAAACTGGTTTTGTAAAACTTTTTACATACCATTTTAAATCCAATACATTTTGAAACGGTTTCTTTTCTTTTTTTTTTTTTTTTTAACAATGCTTTCCATGCTGCCTTCTATCAATGACGTTGGCATATGCCCACAAAAGGACAACCTGGTATGCACCAAGGAATGAATGCCAAATGTTAGTCTTTATCTCTCCACTTTAAATTAAAGGGCCTATGGCTTCTTAAAAAAAACTGCATTTTAAACCAGGGGTGGGATTAAGCACTTTTTCAAGTCAAATATCCGTCCCTTTCTTTTTGATTTTTTTTTTTGTTTTTATCAACTTCAGTTGTTTCCATAATCAGTCCATTTGTCACTTTCTTGATTTAGTGCAATAATGTGAAAACAATGATACACTAAGTATACATTTAAATCAATCAGCAACTAGGAAAGTGGTTCACTGAAATCTTGGCATTGGTGAGTATGCTTCTCTAAGGGAAACTTTAGTGTTAAGGATGCAGATTAAAGGTTAGTGCTAAGGTCAAGGTTTAGGAGCTTATGGTGCAGCAGATTAAGAAATATGTTAGGCATTTAGAAGCAGGTTTATTGGTAAGTGTAACTTTTAGGCCCCATACACACAGGCATATTGAATAAATTAGCTGATGTCAGGGAAAATCAGCGGCAAAAATTAGATTTCGGCGGTGTTTTGCATCTGCGTTAATGTCGCTACAGCTTTAATGCGTTAGTGAGCACTTTGCCGGCTCAGAGTCAAAAATGCCATAGCGTTACAGCCTCGGAACGCACTGGCTGTGGGTTCTGCTTTCAGCTTACTAATGCTGATGCTATCTACAGCTCAAATATGTCAGTGTTTTTATGAGGCCATTGAATAACATGGAGAGCTGCAAAAAACACTCAAAAATGCGGTGGTAAAAACGTCCGTGTGTATGAGGCCTTAAGAGTTACATACGGTTACATACATTTTAATTTGCAATGGTAAGAGTTAAGATTATGCTAAAATGTTTGGCTTGCTGTTCATATAAGGGCCAATTTTAGGGGTTAAGGGTTATAGTTCATGTAGGAATAATTTGACGTTTTAGTGCCAGGCAGCAATAGGTTATAGGTAATAGACGTTTTTGGTCACTGTGTGATTTGCTATATTTTAATCACCAAAAGCACTACAGGGAATACTGAGTCTTTCAACACCAAAAACTAGAGCATCAACTTTCTCAAGTCTTAACATAAAAAAATATATGTATACAATTACTTTATGGCTAGTCCTAAATTAGATTTTAACATTGCAGATACAAATAGGAATATAATATACCCTTTGATTAAAAGGTAACTTCACCAAAAAGCTCCATTTTTTTTTTTAGCTTTTGAAAAGGAAATCTCCATCCAGTCAAATTAATTGTGCTTATTGTTACCTGTTTCCTATTGTTATTGTTTCCTATTATCTCATTTGATACTCATTGGATGCTTACTGTTTAGATTGGGTGACCCTAAATATAAAGCAAACAACAAAACATTTCAGGTATATAAACAGTTTCAGTATACTAAAGTCAGATTGTACTTAAAAAATGTGCTAAACAAAGCTAAACAAAGATAAATAGGTATTGCTTGGTATGTATGCTATCATTTAATAGCATTATACCGACATTATAGAAAGTTCCATCAGTGTCCTGTTTTGTCATCATTATTATTCAGTGTTTCCTGTCTGAAAATTCCTATCACTTCATAGTATTGCTTCCAAGCCATCATGTTATTCTCTTGTTAATGTTGCCATACCTTGTATGTACAGATTAAAAAAAACACAGTACCAAACATACAGTACCTATAATATATGATATATTGTATATTAAAATTATGTAATCAAAAAAGTGACTGTCAAAGTACAATTAAAAATGTACTTTATGTAGCAAAAAATATTATCAGTATGTATTTCTAGTGAGTTTTTTAATTTATTCCTCCTGCATTGCTTCTTCTGGATTCCATTTTTAGTTATTATTTCAATTTATTTATATTTATTTTACCTCCAACATGCTAAATGTGTGTATAACCTTTGCATAAAAAGGTGGTTAGGTAATATGAAATAATGTTTCTCTGTAAATTATACAAGGCTTACTTAATATTCCATATATTATCGAAGAAATCACTCTCTTTTTTCTATGTTATAATTTCTTTTGTTGTATTACAATGGATGGTGAACAGTGAAGAAGGTTGCAATAAATGAACATGTTGTAACATCATTACTGTGATTGCTCTATAGGTTTCACTTGTTCATCTTTTGAAAACCATCAGATTGTTACGACTTTTACGCCTTCTTCAGAAGTTGGATCGTTATTCTCAGCATAGCACTATAGTTCTTACTTTATTAATGTCCATGTTTGCCCTTTTGGCCCACTGGATGGCTTGCATTTGGTATGTCATCGGGAGGATGGAAATGGAAGAAAATAATCCCCTTACTTGGGATATAGGTAAGGCAATGCTTGTTATACTTACCCCATTATTAAAGCCGAACTTTGCCCATAGCAACTTAATAAAAAAATTGTTCTTTAGCAAGAAACATACATTCCACATTCATAATTATGCTAGCAAAATTAGTACGTGCTGTAAATTGCCTCCAGCAATGTTGCTGTTTCTCTTTGTTGGAGGCGGCTTATTTGATGAAACCCAGAGACCCTAAACAGCAGTACATCTTTAGGCTGTCAGTAAATTGGCCTCTACATTTTAGCACAGTGCCAAAAAATAAAGAGCAACTTAGCATGTACAGGGCAGTGTGAGGCAAGGTATTACTAGATATTAACAGTACAGGCACTTAATTTTAATGTTTTTCCATAGCTATAACTGCAAAAGGGGCCAATCTGAAGTGATCTAGCAGGACTTAATGTTCTGACCACAGTTCCACTTTCAGAAGCATTGTGTCAGTATAGTTTTTATATTATTCAACATGATAAATGCTGGTCTGTTTTATATTGATCTTTCATACCCACCCAGTGCTAAAATATTTAAAACCTTGATATCTAAGCTTTATATTTACTCATTATCAATCTTAAGATGTATTCCAAGTGGAAAAAGAAGGTTTAAATGGCTATTATGCATTTCTTTCACTGCTTGTTGAGATGTAATGTTGCCTAAGTAAAGTTACAAAAATAAAAAAATGCCAGGTTCGAGGACCTTAACAAAGACAAGCAAATTGTTTCCTCTGTTATTATTAGCAATAGAGGGAAAAGGGCTCTTTTAATAATTTAAAAATAGGTTAAAAATGGTACACATGTATGTAAGGCATACAGATGACATGCCAGTTTTGCTGCTTTATAAACATAGTGACTCCATTCACAAAGAATTAACCTGCAGCTTGAAAATACCACTGCAGCCTAGACATGGCAGTATTCCTCTCTTTAATGTTGTTATTGTTAGATTTAGCTAGAGCATTAAAAAAAGTTGTAATAAATACAAATATTATGTATATTTTTTTGTGTTTTTGTTGATTTGTAAACCTATAAAAAAATAAAAAAAAAAGATCAATAGCAGTTATACAATCCAGCCTTAGCTTAAATCATATGGTGGTCTTTCTCAAGTTATCTAAAATGTTGAGTGTGCAAGAGCTGGCTGTAGCAGAGTCCTTTGAGTATCAAATTTGATTGCCAGAAGACTTTGCTGTGTGCCTGCTCAGGTACACCCAATATAATAAAAAAAAAACATAAGCATATAAAATGCCAACATTATTAATGGAGGCAGATTAATCATTAGTTAGAATCAAATCAACTGACACATACTTTATAAAAATAATGTAATTAAACATGCTGTCTTTCAAAGAATGTTATAATTGATGACTGAATCCTATATGTCTCACCAAACAACTGTCTAGCGATATTTTACCCATTGTTTGTTTTCTAAACATTGCTTTTATCTTATGATAGATCATTTATATAAAAAGTAAATTCACATAAAATTACCTAACAAACCTAAAAAAAGACATGGTTATACGGTATATATCAGGAGGGTGCATATAAGTATGGGCAAAACCAATAAGCTATTGGGATTTTCAAAGGTGGCAGTCTGGAAGGTGTATAGTGAACTGACCAGAACACAAGACTTGCATTATTTGGAAAGTATCTTTTAAGGGATGAACGTTGGAGATGTTGAGTGGCTAGAGCCCTGATGGTAAATCATACAGTAAGTGCCAAGCACAACAGTTACTGTGACTATACAGGTTTAGGTACAATGCTATGTATAAAAGAGCTATGCATTGCAATCTTTGTGATAAAAAAAAATATAAAAACAGACATTTGTTTGGTTGGCATGACAGCTGGTCAAGTAGCCTATTGAGAAAGAAAAGTCTGTAATCAAAGCCTGCATATTTCTATTTTGATAGCTTTCTTTTAAGTCTTTACTATTTAAGGATAGTTTCCATAGCATATCTACTGTATATTACTAGGTTTGTGCAATACTACTAGAAGACCAGGGCTCCAAAGTGGCTGTATTGCTGTGGGGTAGCTGAAATACAAAATAGCACTAGTTCTGTTCTTATATACAGATTCAGTGAGGTTTTATGCATTGAATTTTATTGCTAATCGTCCTACCTAATTATCTGCTTCACTTAATCATCAACACCTATGTTGTTTTTGCCACTTATAAATAGATAATTGTGATCAGGCAATGTAAACAATGTGGTTATTGTTTTAATCCTTTGCAATTAAAATGTTTTACATTTAATACTGCTTAGGTGGTTCTTCAATCTGAAAGATTTGTTAAAAAAAATTATGTAATGCTTATCGGTTTTATTGGTTTGTAGTAAATCATGTTTCTCCTGTCTTCAAGAATAATAATTCTAGTGATTCATGCTAATTATAAAGGCACATAAATCTTTAAAAGTCCTCAATTTTTGTTTACAGTGACAAAAGTTGCTAACAAATGTCTTCCTCAGTGTATTGTAATGTGTGTTGAGATGGTAACTGTCCAAATACTGTATTCATTTTAGTTGTTTCATTCCCTTTCTAGATGTACTTGTGAATGTCTTCCCACTGTTTATTAATCTGTACATACAAGTATATATTGTTTTGTTTATTGTACTTGTTTATTTATTATGAAGTCTATTTTTAGAACTATGGCATCAATAATTTCAAGTTTTCTTAATCCACATTGAAATTGTACGTTACATTTCAGCACTGAGTGGGTTTACAATACTTGTTTATTTAGTACAATCTGTTTATTAAGTTTAGGTGAATAATGTACTAACTAGGATACTGTGGCCTATAGGTCATGTATAACCCATTTGTTTAACCACTTTACCCCCGGAAGAATTTCCCAGTTTAGGACCAGAGCACTTTTTGCGATTCGGCACTGTGTCGTTTTAAGTGACAATTGTGCGGTCGTGCGACGTTGTACCCAAATTAAATTTGCGCCCTTTTTTTCCCACAAATAGAGCTTTTTTTTTTTGGTGGTATTTGATCCCCTCTGCATCATTTCTGATCACCGCTATAAACAAAAGAAGAGCACCATTTTGCAAAAAAACCCAAATTTCTTACTTTTTGCTAAAATACAAATCCAAAAAAAAAAAATATAAAAAATTTTTTTTTTCACTGGTTTTGAATGATTTATATTCTTCCTCATATTTGTGATAAAAAAAATTGCAATCGGCTTTTATTGATTGGTTTGCGCAAAAGTGGCCGCGTTTACGGATGGTGAGAATTCATCTCTGGGGTTTTTATTTTTTTTATTTTTTACTAGTAATGGCGGCGATCTGCGATTTTTAGCGGTACTGCGATATTGGGGCGGACATGTCGGACATTTTTGACACTTTTTTGGGACCATTGACATTTATACAGCGATCAGAAATTTAAATGTCCACTGATTACTGTGTAAATGTCATTGGCAGTGAAGGGGTTAACCTGCAGGGTGTAGTGAAGGGGTTAACTATGTTCCCTGGGTGTGTTCTAACTGTGGGGGGGTTGGGCTACCATAGGCATGAGAGATCTAACTGATCCCAGTGACAGGGATCAGTAGATCACCCATGCCCGCAATGTCAGAATGGGGAACCGCCGTGTTTACATCGGCGGTCCCCAGTTCTTTGCCTGTGGCCGCTCATCGTGGCTCGCCGGCGGACATCGGGTCTGCCCGAGCCGCGGGCACACTCCTCAGGAGTGCGGCGGGCGCGCACGTGCCCCCTAGCGGCCATTTGCAGATCGCCATCTTTTTACGGCGATTCTCACACAGCATCCACACTGCTGCCATGAATACACGGCAGGCGGCGGGGAACTGGTTAAATATTTGGATAAAGTTGGAAAGGCTGAGAACAACTGTGAACTTTTATTGCTGTCTGTGTCCCTTCTTGGTAGATTCCCTTTTCTATTTGTCCAGGTCTTCATTTTCACCAAGACAAAAAAGTGATGGGGAATCCAAAATTTTAGAGTTACCATCAGAGTAAAAGCTGAGCAGGAAACTTTATAGGACACATCTGTTTTACCAACCACTGCCTAAGAACTGAATTCATTTTACTATATAAGGCTTTCCTATCACTTTCTGTTGTATCAGGAAGTGAGGGAAAAGCTCCCTAATGGGCCACAGGTAGGAAAAAAATCGGCAGGAGTTTAAACTCTCTCTTTCTCTATCCAAAAAATAAATATATAGCACACATACATTTTATTATCTTGATGTGAAATAAGTATTAAGATAATCATTCTGAGCTACTTCAGTTGAGATCAAACATGCTGGCATGCTTATTTTAATGCTTTGCATTGATTTGAATTTTTTTCCACAGCAGAAGCCAAAATACTTTATTTTGTTTTCCTTAATAGCCATTTCACCATGTGATGATATGTTACAATGGGGTCAATTCACTAAGCGTTAAATAACTGCAACTAAAATGCAGTAAAATAGCTCTTGCGTTAAATCAGTTTTGAATATGCAATTCACTAAGAATTGTCCAGGAACTAACTACGGCAGTAAGGTTTCGATAATGCGGTAATTACTGCATGTTTACATGCGCATTGAACTGGTTGCTAAGGAGTGGGCTGGGAAGCCAGCTGCCGCATCCTAACAACAGATGACTTGACAGCTGCATGTGAAGAAAACATGCCGGCAAATAAAAATTATGAAAAAAAAACAGCATGGGATCCTCCCCATGCATATCAGGCCCTTTGGGTCTGGTATGGATTTTAAAGGGCAACCCGCACCAAAATTTCTTAAAAAATGGTGTGGGTCCCCCCAAAATCCAAACCAAACCCTTATCTGAGCATGCAGCCAGGCAGGTCAGGAAAGGGAGGGGATGAGCGAGCACCCCCCTCCTGAACCATACCAGGCCACATGCCCTCAACATTGGGGGGTGATTTTCCCCCCACCCCAAAGCACCTTGTCCCCACGTTGATGGGGACAAGGACCTCTTCCTCACAAACCTGGGCTGTGGTTGTGGGGCTCTGCAGGTGGGGAAAAATACCTCCTGCTGGGGTGGTGATGTCACACAGGGGTGGGGCCACTGAGGGATGTCACCAGGTGACTCCTCCCCTTAGTTATTCAAGAATTGACAGGCGGAGGAGCAGGCAGTCGGCGGGAGCATTCGTCAGGGCCGGAGGTTTTTTACTTCTACTTTTTGGGTCCGGCGGTGCAGCGGACATTGCGACTGATGTTAGATCTACTTCAGGGGATCTTTTTTTAAACAAAGGGATTGTCAAAAACTGTGTGTGTGTGGGTACAATGTACCCGTACTCATTCACATGGGGGGGATCTGAGGGCCTTCTTGTTAAAGGGGGCTTCCAGATTCTGATAAGCTCCCCGCATGCAGACTCCCACAACCACAGCGCAGGGTCATGGGGCAGAGGCCCTTGTCCCATCAACATGGAGACAAGGCGCCCAAAGCAACTCCCCATGTTGAGGGCATGTGACCTGGTTTGGTTTGGGGGCACTTGCTCTCCCCATCCTATTCCTGACCTGCTGGCTGCATGCTCGGATAAGGGTTAGGTATAGATTTTGGGGGGACCCTATACTATATACATATATATATACTTTCATAATTTTTAATTGCCAGGATGTTTTCTTTACATCCAGCTGTCAGCGGGAAACCACCCATTGACAGCTGATGAGTCATCCGTTATTAAGGATACGGCCCACTCCTTATCAACCAGCTATTTGGGGGGGCCCCCACACTGTCTCTGACAAATACCACATGCTATACCACCATTAAAACTCTAGTAATAAATATCAAATGTTTTTTACTCTCTGTTCAGTTTGTGAATTGGACTTAAGAACTTACCACATGGTATTTTGGCAATATTTACTGGCACATTTTTCTTTTTGCGGTAAATACCGCATTATCATTATTTTTTTGTGAAATTCCTTTTTTTTTAACCGCATGCAATAATTTATGCAAATGAGCCACGCGACAGTGTTATCGCATATGGTAAACATTAGTGAATTGACCCCAATGTGTTGTAATGCTTTACCTTACATTTTCACCCAGTGCACATCTACACAGAGCATTCATGTAATCTAGGACATGGTTTTCAGCTTGTTATTGCATTGAGCCTAGCTTGAGCCAAACGACAAAGTGTGAATGGGTCCTAACTCTTGTTCCCAGTGGATTGCAACCAAGGTGTTACCTATAGATTCAAATGCTAATTTTCAGATGTCAAATTATTTTATTTCTCCTATGCCCCATTCACATGAATGCACTGATCAGTACACCCGCGCAGAGATCAGTGTTTACGTGCCAGGCTGTTAAGATCAATACAACTGTGCACTTGTCACTGATTTGAACGCACATCCCTGGGTGTATATCCATGTGGGACTGAGGCATGACTCAGAACACAAATAGGCTGTTCTCAGAGCCATGCATGAATATCCATGCAGCCATCTGCCTGTGATTGATTTGAACATGCTGGCTACATGCAGCTGCATGGACCACCTGTGCCTCCTTGTTAGGTAAACACAGCCCTCTGTGTTTACTGATCAGTGTGCCCATGTGAATAAGGCCTAAGAAGGTTGAAAGTGGCATTGTCTGTGAATTTATAAACTATGAGTTTTTTAATCCTACCTAGGGAAATCTATCAATTTCTAGTGCTGAGATATATGAAAATACCATGTGGGATCTCCCATAATTATCTATTAAAGATCCTGCAGCCTGGCTGGCCAGGAAAGAGGGAGGGGGCAGTGAGTTTGAACCCTCCTCTTGAACCATACCAAATCACATGTTCTCAACATTAGGGCATTAACTTTCAAGAATGAGAATGGGAAGGGGCATCAAAGCAATTTGCTTTAAAAAAGATATAGGAAGTTGAGCACTGCCACATGCAAACTTTTTTTTTAATACTGTACAGTGGGGAGGGGGTGTTTTCAAGTGGTTTTGAGAGCAACCTTGGAAATTCACAAATCCTTTAAATTACAATCTTGGGGGAGGCCTAAAAGATACTTGGTGTTGCAGAGCAGTAAGATTTTAATAAAGAGTCTCTGCAACACCATACATTGAAACTGTGGAATTGATTGTTTTCTTTTACAATTAGCTTGTCTCATATGCAGCAGTCGCACCCAACCTGACACACTACAGTTTTAATAAATACAGTTTTAAATAAATCCCTCCCTCCTAGATTGTAAGCTCTAACGAGCAGGGCTCTCTTATTCCTCCTGTATTGAAATGAATTGTATTGTAATTGTACTTTCTACTGCGCAAACAGTCGGCGCTATATAAATCCTGTATAATAATAATAATAATAATAATAATAATAATACTTCTTTCAGGTAGCTTTAGTAGTTCACTGTGGCCAATTTCTATCAAGCTCTTCTTAAGAATTAAGAGACCACAAATGATGCTGCAGTGTAAAATAATCTGACAGTTGGACAAATTTACTAAAAACAGCACAGTCTGGAATCTTACTACAATTAAAGTGGAAGAAAAGCCTAACACTAACTAATCTTAAAGCATTTGTTACCCTAACACTTCATATTCCTGATATGTGCCTGCTGTACAATGTACTTGTATGAAAAAGTTTCCTGTACTCTTTGTATTGCTCTCTTTGTGTGACATCTCTGGTGTTCCTGCAGTCCCTCTGCTTGCCTATTAAAAACTGACCACCTAAGGAGGAGAGCACACTGTGGTCAGGTCTCTATGCTGGGAACTCAGCCTGCTTTCCAATTATCATACTTGTCCTGACATGCCCAATGCTGGGACAAGGTCACTTAGAGCCCAAGGCGAACATGCCAAATTGCCCGCCCCCCCCCAAGAATGTTAGAGCATTATGTGTCAGCAACCCCCCCTCCCAAAAAATGGGCACTATTCTGCATTATTACCCCCTAAGCATAAACTCCCCCTCCTCCCAGCACAAATCTCTGCACCCTCCCCCCCCCAAATCCCCCCAACACAAACCCTCTCCCCAACAAAATCACCCCTCCTAGCACAAATCCTCCACCCCTCAAATTTCCCCTCCGAGTACACATTCTCTCCCCTTACTCCAAATCCCCCTCCTAGCACAACAAAATAACTTCTCTTAGCACAAATCCTCCCCACCATATCCACCCCAGCATATTAAGCACAAACTCCCAAAGTTGACCCTTCTCCTCTCCCATCCCCCTCACAACACAAATCCCACTGAATCACCACTCCTAGCACACACCCCCAAATGTCCCCTCCTAGAACAAATCTTACCCTCTGCTGCCCCCAAATTCCTCTTCCCAACACATATGCCCTCCCCCTCAATCTCCTTGCAGTGCCTTCCACCTCACATGCTACCACAGTGCCCGGGGCAGCTTCCCTCTTGCCCACCCCTTGTCCCTGCCCCTTGACATGCCCCCCTGCACAGCCAGTCACTGTGAAGCTCAGTGTGCTGTTGCTTCTCCTCCCCCAGCTCTTATGCAGCTGAAAACAGAGGGATCACAAAGGGAATTTATAATGTTTTTTATACCTTTACAAAAATGTTTTGCCTTTCGTTTCTATTTTAAACTGAATGGGTTGTTTTACAAGGTGATCACTTACAATCATTTTAAATATGTCCACTCCGCCACCACCACCTATCTTGCATATTCTGTGTAAAAAAAAAAAAAAAGTTGTACTTGCCTCTTTTCAATCTGCTCTGGTCTGGTCATATGATCTAGCAGCTTTGGCTCCAGTAAAACCACCACACCACATGCAGTCCAGTGCATTTTATTTCAGCATAAAAAATGCATGGAAAGTAGGTTATAGGGTTTCCAATGGCATAGTTCACACCAGTACAGTCAGTTCCAGGGCTTTCCAGTTCCAGAAAAAAAAGTAGAATATGCTGCATTTTTCCTTCACTGGACTGTACTGGAACGCTGTAAAACGCATCAAAAACACACTGAAGAATGCACTGGAATTCACTGGAACGCATCAAAAATGCAATGAACCCTAGTGTAGTGAAAAAAAAAACAGGAAAAATAAGAAAAAAAGCACCTGGAATGCACCCAGAAACACATAAAAAATGCACCAAAAATGTACTGGAACGTGTCAAATACACGTTAAAAACGCACATGCAGAAAACATATCCGAAATGGATCTGGAGTGCGTTTTTATGGTGTGAATCAGCGCTAAGGGCCGGATACATACCAGATGCTTTTCTGCATGTGTGTTTTTGATGCATTTTTGATGCGTTCCAGTGCATTTTTGATGCAGTTTTGGTGCATTTTTGATGCAGTCCAGTGCATTTTTCCCCTCTTTTTTCTTAACCTTAAATAAGGACATGCGTGTTCCAGTGCGTTTTTGATGCATTTTACAGCATTCCTGTACAATCAGATTGTATAGTGTATGGAAAGATTAGTTGTTCAGGTAGATGAGTATATACAATCATTGTACAATCAGATTGTATAGTGTATGGAGAGATCAGTTGCTCACACAGATGAGTAGATACAATCATTGTACAATCAGATTGTATAGTGTATGGAGAGATTAGTTGTTTAGGTAGATTAGTAGATACAATCATTGTACAATCAGATTGTATGTATGGAGAGATTCGTTGCTCACACAGATGAGTAGATACAATCGTTGTACAATCAGATTGTATAGTGTATGGAGAGATTAGTTGCTCAGGCAGATGAGTAGATACAAATGTTGTACAATCAGGTTGTATCGTGTATGGAAAGATTAGTTGCTCAGGCAGATGAGTAGATACAATCGTTGTACAATCAGATTGTATATTGTATGGAAAGATTAGTTGCTCAGGCAGATGAGTAGATACAATCATTGTACAATCAGATTGTATAGTGTATAGAGAGATTAGTTGATCAGGCAGATAAGTAGATACAATCATTGTACAATCATATTGTATAGCGTATAGGCACATGACTTGGCCAGAATGCACAATACACAGTCATGCATTGAGAAGAGGTCTTCATGGAAATTTTGGGTCCACCAATGATTGTAGACTATCACCATGAAATGCACACAATTAAATTTCGGCAATTATGAGATTTCACATCCAAGTGAAGGGGAACATCCGCACAATTGTTGATATGAGGAAGTTCTATGGAATGAATATTGAGCCGTTTCAAAAAGAAGTTAATGATTGGGCTAAATCTGGAAGCAATATACTCCACGTGCTAATAGAAAGCTCATTAAGATATTTTACTTGCAGATCAACATTGCAATGAGCAAGTGCCCAATGAGCCTTCTTCCGTATTTAAGAACGTGTTTTCTCACTTGCGCACAACGATTCCATGCACTTGGCGCAGGTAAACAGTTGTTTTATTTCTGCACCATGTCGCAATATGCGTGCGCCAAAATGCAAATGCGCTAATATTTTCGTAAATCACCCCCTATGACTCTATCTATGTTGGATTTCATATAATGGAGTCACTATTTTGTTTGCAGTATCACATTTAGCACAGCAAGTTAGTTATTATTTATTCACATAAGATCACTCCGCCAGGGAAGGCAGCTGGCTGGAACTATAATTGTACAGTGCAGGTTGCGGTGCAGAATTGCAGTATGTACCTGCACCCCAAAAATGATTAAAAAGTCCCTGCAATGCTTCCACCTCCTGGGCCCTTCTGTTGACCTGATGAGACGCAGGAAAATGTATTTATACATCCCCTATTCATGTAGGAGCGGGGATGTATTTTAGTAAGACCTATTTCTTTATTTGGTAGGCATTAACTATAAAGCTGCCTGAGCCCCCCTGTCGAGCTGATGGGGCCCGGGCCCGGCACAACAGGACCAGTTATACTGCCTTATCAGCAGCCCTGAGTACTGGGTGCTATTTAATATTCATGGACTATATATATTTTATACATGCATGTGTTTGGTTAATATTTTTTGTATAATTAGTGATCACAGCACTGCATTAATGAATTCATTTATTTGTTATATTAATTAGAATTGTTGACTAGTGTAGACACCGTGGGTTGTTATTGAGCAATGCTTTATACCCATTCCCTTGCACACGCTACAGTAGTGTTCTTTATCATGTTTTCAAGACTTTGAATCCTTCCTACCCAATGATGAAATACCTGGAACTTGGCTAAAACCCTTTTTGGCAGAAATGATCCATCATTGACTTCTTCCCCTTTGTTTATTTTTTGGAAACAATGCCTCCCCACTGGGTATTCAGGTTCTCCCATGTCTAGCCATTCAAGAGACTGACATACTGTGTATCCAGCCCAGCATTTTTCCTCACTCAAAAAATTGAATTTTGACACAGATGCAAATTATTTATCCCTAAACCCTTGGAGACAGAGACAACTCTTAAACTTTCTAGCCTCACTTCCCCCTGCAACTCAGTTTGGGTGTCCTTTTGACCTGCTTGGGAATGCTCCCAATCTGGGCTGACTAATTGTGTGCTCACCTTTTCCTATAAGCTACTTTAACAGGAGGACCTCTCCTCTGCCTTTTACTTTTTAGTGCAGGGGGAGAAGGATCTTGGTTGTAACTTCAGAGTAGTAAAAAAATCGCACATCTTGACTCGATCTATCAAAATCTCTGGAGTAAATACCAGGAATCCAGATGCAAAATGTTGACTGTTTGGTAATGGTCACCACAGGTACCTCATCCCTTTTCTCCTATTGTGCCCTCTCCATGCTGGCAATTTGGAAAAAGTGATGGAAATATTCTCTGTATCTTCTTGTCATGTTCAAAACTTGATAGATCTTGGCTATAGGTCCACACTATCACACAGACATTTACTGACTACTTTTTTTTCACTCCATCATAATACCATTCCGTTTGGGAGATACAAGCACACTGCCCTAATTCATATAGTAACTGCAGCCCGTGCCTGCATTCCCATGCTCTGCAAACAATCTGCTCCACCTATGATGAAACAATGGTTTGATAGGGTAAACACTACCATGCTTATTCAAGATCTCCCCAGTTAAGTTGAAAATACCATCACAATATTCCATAATATCTGGTTTTATTGGAAGGAATATAGAATCTGCCAATGGACTAATGAATCCCCTACCACTCCGATCAGTTCCTACCCCCAGATCTTTCCATCCTTCTTTTTCTTTACCCTTCCTACTCTTCTTTCTTCCAACCCTAGGACTGGCCTGCTTAGAAAACCCTTGACTAATATGCACCTCCCCCGTGGCCCTTACATTAAGTTAGGCCCTTCCTATTATAGCAAATCAGCCTGAAGCCATGTTTCCCTCTAAAGGCACTATCTCCCTTTCCCCTCATTACCCTGCTACTTTCTCCCTCTCTATTCTTAAAGTAAAATCCATTATCCAATTAATTATACAATATATTGATGCAATGCTTGTTGCTCTTATATTTTATGTATAAAATGTTAATGTTTGTATTTATGTTGTTCTAAAGCATTATAACACCCATTGTCAGAAATGCGGCTTTTAATTTGAATTAAAGAATAAAAACTTTTCTGCTGGTTCTGTAAGTTACAGTACATAAACCAAAACGTGTAAATTGCCTAAAAGATAACTATTTCTTAGACATTGTAGTAACTCCAATGTATGCAGGGTAAAGCACTGAAAGAAAAATGGAAAATGTCATTGCACAAGTGCTGAGCTGTCTACTAAACCCCCTCCTCTCATTAATGTGGGTTTTCAGGAACAGCTGTATCAGTTAGTGAATGAGTTATCCTGACGTCAATCAGTGAATGAATCATCCTGTCTAATCCTCATTTACTAGTGATAGAAAGAACATCCATTGTCCACATAATGTTTATTGAGTGAAGAGAGCAAGTATGTCTTAAAACGAATGTGGCTTCCAAATATTAGTTGTTAAAAATCAAGTACATTATATACCATTCACAATATTATTGCTCTTCTTGTCAATATATATTGCTAGTAATGGTAAGTATATAGTACTTCTGTGGTCTTTTTATTAGTTATGCAGTGAATATGGCTTGTGACATACTGTGTATACAGTGCTGCACATAAAATATGTTTACTTTACTTAAGAAGTGCGGACTGTTCACTGAGTTTAAAAAATACAGTGACGATGTGTTCACTCCATTTAACCAGGTGCTATCCGAAATTCTGTGATTTATAGTTCTCTAGCACCTAATTATATATTCAAAGTCAACACAAATTCACCCTTTTTACATGCTTTGTATTGTAAACATACATGCTTCAATTTTCAGGCCTCATACACACGGACGTTTTTTACAGCCACTTTTTTTAGCATTTTTTTGCATCTCTCTATGTTATTCAATGACCTCATAAAAACTCTGACATTTTTGAGCTGTAGAGGGCGTCGGCGTTAGTGAGCTGTAAATAGAACGCACTGGTCCGAGGTTGTAGTGTTTTGGCCGGCAAAATGCTCACTAAAGCCGTACCGACGTTAACCGGTGTTTTTGACACTGGCGTTTTCAGGTTAAAAAATAGCGGAGGAAAGGTGTTTTTTTTAAAAACGCCTATTGATGCCGACGCTCACTAATGCGCATTAACGCTCATTAACGCCGATGCAAAACGCTGAAAAAACGCTGATTTTTCCCTGATGTCGAGCCCGACGTTTTGCTTATTTTTTTTCCATATGCCCGTGTATGAGGCCTCATTCTATTTATTTATGAAGCTTGCAGCAAGTTTAAATACATTTTTCAAGTTGTCACACATACAACATTTTTTTTCTCAAGTATAATGCTTGTGATTAATAAGAAATGAGATGTTGATACAATATGTAATTTTATAGCTTGCTATAAAATGCATGAGACTGTGGGCTCCATTCTTTATTCAATTCCATAGTTTTCTTCAGAACAGTTTGCAGTATTCAGGCATATAATTTTAGAATGTATATGTTTGAAGGTTACCTAGGTTTGGACCTTGCTGAATTTAGACCTTAGCTGAATTAACCACCTCAAGTCCAGACACTTTCACCCTCTTCCAGTCTGGGCCATTTTTCATCTTTCAGCACTGTTATACTTTGAATGACAATAACTTAGTCATGCAACGCTGTACCCAAACAAAATTTGTATCCTATATGTGTATTTAATCACCACTGATATATAAGTAAAAAAGTAACATAAAAAAACACACCTTACTTAGTTTCTGTTTGAAAACTTTGCAAATAAATACTTTCTCGTCATAAATGTAGGCCAAAATATTTTCTGCTACACGTTTCTTTGAGTAAAATAACCCAAATCAGCGTGCATTATTTAGTCTGAGTAAAAGTTATAGAGTCTACAAACTATGGTATATATATATATATATATATATATATATATAACTTACGCCTCTCATTTCCTGACTACCTATCACATTTGTTGAGACCCTGAGCACCAGGACAGTTGAAAGACCCACAAAATTACACAATTTTAGAAAACAAATATTCCAATTTATTTTCTGAAAGACAGTAAGTCTTTTGAAGATGTAATTTTTTGCCAAAAGTTTTGAAAAATGCAGGAAAGAAAATTAAAATGTATTTTTTTACACAAAGTTCTCAATTAACAAGATATTTCTAACACACATCATAGGCATACTTAGAAATACAGCCCAAATACATTCGGCTACTCCTTCTGAGTGTGGTGATACCATGTGCATTAAACTTAAATAAATTGCACATTTAATTTCCTTGACTAAGAAAAAATATACTATAGTGCTGTATGATAGCTCATGGGTATATGGGATAATCAGTTTTCCGGAGTCACCTAGGAAGATGTCATGATGTTGGGGGCATGGCTAAGTGTTTCAGGACAGCAAGCGCCTCCCCTTTATCAAACCAAGAATCCCACTTGGTTTGTTAAAGGGGTGGTACTTGTTGTCCCATAAAGCATAGCCATTCCCTCAACATTTTGATGTCATCCTTGATGATTCCCGAAGACTGTTGAACATACAAAGAGATGGCTTGCGTTCCACGCTGCAGCCTGACAGCCTTCCTGCACAGTTCTCCAGCTGCTTCCCAGTCAAACTCTGCAGCAACCAGTTGATTGTCTGCCAATCTCTGTACACCAGGCCAGTAGCTTGCCTACCGAACAAATTGGAGCCTTTATACTGGGGATACCACTACCATAGTGACATACCTGTTTTCCATTACCTGCAGTGAATGCATTATTTTTATTTTACTTATTTCCTTTAATAAACAGCCTACATTTAGATGGGTGTACCCTCTTTTGTTTACTTTCAAATTTCTAATTTCCTGACTACCTATCACATTTTTGGAGACTCTGGAGCAGCAGGACAGTATTCAGAAAATGTGGAAAGAAAACTAAATTTTTTTTTACACAATGTTGGCAATTTAATAAGATACTTCTCACACACACAGCATGGGCTCACTTAGAATTACACCACAAAATACTTTCTTCTACTTCTCTTTCTACTTCTTCTACTGGTAAAAATACCACATGTCTGAGACGTTTTCAGTGTCTGGACTGATTATGTACCAGACATTGTATTACACAAATCAGCCAATTGTGTCAAAACCAAAGTAATGTAATGGTCACCTCTGTAGCAGTGATTGGAGAATATTACTTAGTTTAGCATTATCTATAGCAGTCCCAATTCCTATAAGCCAAGAAAACCTAGCCCAATGGTACATAATTGCTCTAAGGAACTGGTCAGGAAGTACAGGAGGTTGAAGAAAGGAAGAACAAAATTAATTCACATGGCTCCAAGAGTTCAGCTGTCCAGGCCATGATGGCTGCAAAAGCTATAATTTCTCACTCTCACCAGCTTCATTCCTGCAGCCATTGAGAAATACTGTCATAGCTGTGATTGGCCACAGCTATCACATGGTACAGAGCTGTTGTGAATGGCCCTGTACTATGTGATCTCTGTGACCAATAAAGGAGATCACACAGTAGTAAACAATGTCAGTTAATTACATATTGTTTACTACTGTCCAGAGATCACATGGTAGAAGGGTCACCAACAGCCACCCAGTACAGCCATCAGAACAGCCATCAGTGTTCCACTGTGTACGGTGGACACATCAGACACAGATCGCGCTACTGCTACTCCAAGCGAGGTCATACAAGCGGCAGATGCCGAAAGATGTACTGCTTCCTTCCAGTCATTTATATATTATGGCTGGATGGTAAACGGTTAAAGGTGTATAATTGTACCAAAGTAAAGCAAATGGGTTGTATAAAGGGAAGGGAAAAAGAACGGGGTGTATGTAAGCAACAGTCATTACCATTCCAGTGAGCCGACAGAGTAGGTATTTGAGATTATATTGTTACATTTTCAAAATGGCATCTACACCTTCAGTAAATCAATCCCAATAGACTTTTGACTTTACAACATGTTTTAAGTGTGTGCATCATGTATCCAAATGTGTCATTTATAGCAGTGGTTCTCAACACTGTCCTCAAATACCCCCAACAGGCCATGTTTTGGGAATTTCTGTTAGATAAAATAGCTGTCCAAAATACCAAGCCATTGACTCTGATTTAAAGCACCCGTGCAAGATAAAGGTAAACCTGCAAACATGGCCTGTTGGTGGTACTTGAAGACAGGGATGAGAACCACTGATTTATAGTATGTAAAAAATGTAGTAAGTCACTTTAAAATTTGAAAATAAAATTCTGGCTATGTAGGCAAAACTGGCTACATAGGCAAATCTGGATCATGAAAAGGGGTAATACTATTATTTCACTGACTAATGGATTAATCTAATGGGCGGATTTACTGAAGGAACACACATATTATTAAACACTATGCTCTTGTCAGCTTGAAGCAATGTATTGAATGAAAAATTGTACCTGAATTGGGAAAATCATGGCTTTTAGCACTTTGTTTGGAACCACAAAGCTGCTTACAAAATATGGGACAAACATGCTCTCTAAGTATTTTAAGTGGTAATAATGCTGTTCCTCAGGGAGAGTTCTACATCTGTCATGGTTAGGAGATCTGCATCCTTTCCAATAGATATAGTTTTTTTTTGATGAGTTCCTGTTTTTTTCAGGATATTTTGTGCAGCTATATTGCTGGTTTATGCTATTGGTGATGTTGTTAATAAATATCTGTTTATGAACATTGGAATACTTAAAATTAATAAAGAAACCAGTTTCAGATATGGCATTTATTTTTAAATTGTACACACACATTTCAGAACAGAGGTAGGATACATATTTGCATAAAATAGATAATAATGAACATTTTAATAGGGTGCTGCTGTTGCCTTAAATCTAGGTTGACTCCTGTACCCCTACAGTCTATTAACCTTTCCCAGCATAATGTCCCATGCTGGGGATATTTTAATAAATGCAAACTCTCTCCCTTTAGAAGCCAGAAGTCAACACTTTGCACAGTTGTTGACTCGCAGTCTTGGCTGTCACCGACAACTCGGGCCCCCAATGATCATTATGTGATAACTATATCCCCTATAAAATAGTGATCACATGTATGTTGGAGGCTTCATTGACAAAATCATTCTTCAACATGTAGATAAACACTGCTACTGTCAGGCTGCCATATGATCTGTAGTGTGGCTGTAGGTACAGCAGGTCCATATATTTAATAATATAGTTGTCAGATGCAATGACATTATTAAAATTTGTTATAAATTAATTTAAAAAAATAATTTTGTCTACCTCTCTCTCTATCTCTAAAAAACACAGGATGTTTTTTTTTTATTAAAACAGTATACTAAATAAAAGCCTTATATGTATAGTTAACAATTATGTTGTTATGCAAATTAGTTGTAGAGTTAAATTCAAGTACACATTACCAGATGCTGAGGTTGCTAAGTTTTGCCTGGCATCTAGGCATCAATGATCTCTGATCATATATAAATAGTTTGCAATTTACTAAAGGACTAAAGCATGTTCATTTTTCAAGGGCGTTTTCCTGTTTTGGTGGGTGAGGTGAAGCTGTGCTGACATCTATCATGTGCAAGTAGAAATACTTTTTTTTTAAAGCCCTTGCATGTGGCTGGGTATCCTTTCCAAACGTAGTTTTTCCATGGCATATAAGTACCCTCCATTTAGGACACTCGCTGCTATCTCCTGGAACTTGGGTGCAGGCTGGCAGGGAGCCCTCCTCACTCCAAGCATGCCACAGAAAAGAACAAGACAACCACACATAACTAACATACAAATCATCAACATTTATTCCAGTAATAACCACAGTTATAATCCTCACCTAGAGACCACCTATGAATTTCACTGTAGGGCTTAGTCATAAAGGTAGGGTTTGCCAAAAGGAGGAGATTTTTATACACTGCAGGCTAATGCAATCAAACACATTCTGGTGTTGCCTAAAGGCACAGACATAGCATCGGTTAGCATATACAGTATCTCACGAAAGTGAGTACACCCCTCACATTTTTGTAAATATTTTATTATATCTTTTCATGTGACAACACTGAAGAAATGACACTTTGCTACAATGTAAAGTAGTGAGTGTACAGCTTGTATAAAAGTGTAAATTTGCTGTCCCCTCAAAATAACTCAACACAGCCATTAATGTCTAAACCAATGGCAACAAAAGTGAGTACACCCCCAAGTGAAAATGTCCAAATTGGGCCCAAAGTGTCAATATTTTGTGTGGCCACCTTTATTTTCCAGCACTGCCTTAACCCTCTTGGGCATGGAGTTCACCAGAGCTTCACAGGTTGCCACTGGAGTGCTCTTCCACTCCTCCATGACGACATTTTGGAGTTGGTAGATGTTAGACACCTTGCGCTCCTCCTCCTTCCATTTGAGGATGCCCCACAGATGCTCAATAGGGTTTAGGTCTGGAGACATGCTT
>BLSH010311756.1:576841-587885 GCA_018402905.1 Glandirana rugosa
AAATGATCAGTAAAATACAACTGACTGTCCGGTAAACGCATACTAAAATATTATACACTGCTTACACAGGTGCGGAAATACTCGGACAACATAAGTTGCTGCGTGGACACAAGAACAATCTCTCTTTGTTCGACCCACTATTGCATAACGGATATCATCCACGAGAAGATGGTTGTTTTACCTGAGGTTATAGATTTCGAAAAAATTTGAGTATAAATCACAACTCGCTTGGGCCTGACATTGCAAGCCCAGGCATGGTTTGAAAGCCCACAGGCCCTGGGCCTGGGCTTGTGCCTGTAAAGTTTTTTGCAAACCCATACCCAAGACCCAAGACCTTAGTAGGCATGGCTGTGATGGCTTCTAAGGGCAAACCAGTGAAATGTTTGTTGATTGGCTGCCCTGCAGCTATTCAACATGCGTGATCAACTACCAGAACCCAGAACCCATACCCAAACGTTTTTTGAAATGTCCGTGTTCGGGTCCGGGTCCCGGACACCCGAAAGTTTGGTACGGACCCGAACGTTACAGTCCGGGTTCGCTCAACACTAAATATGAGTTTAAAAAAGCTTTAGATATTGGAGTCCATTTTGTTGGTAGAAGAGCACCTACTATAGGCAATACGTTATCACCCAGCTTGTTTCTCTCTAACAAGAACACAGGTGCGTCGTTGAATACAACAGGCTCATAAAGGCGTGGACACATTCGTCACATATTATAAAATCATACGCAAATGGCCTGTCAGTCAACATAAAATGACTAGTAAACTGCCAGACCAAGTGTGTTGTGAGGGAGGGACTCTCTCTCCTAAGTAATAGGAAGGTCTATGGTATTTTTATAATAGACACTAGGATCCTCAAAGAAATAAACTTTGAATTGGAAATTACACATTTTTAGGAGTAAAATTCACTTTCTCATAAAAAATACTTTGGCCTTTAATTCAGCGCCTTAATCCATCCTCATCATTATCTTCCACTAATTTTTTTTCAAGATAATGATAATTTTCTTAAATGCTGATTAGTTCCAATGTATGAATCATGTCTCAGAATTTTATATCCATGTTCTTTTGGTGATGGGGGTTCTATTAGCAGTTCTATGTTTTGTGGGTTTTTATATTTTATCAAGTGTTATGTTTCTGTATATAATACATTTTTGATGGTTTTATGATTGTAACTTTAGTATTAGTAGTTTATATTTACATTGCTTACATACATGTAAAGGTATACTAGCAGGTTGATTTGTCTGTATACCCACATATTCTGTTATGCTGGCACTCATCCTGGAACTATATACATGATATTATGAATATGTCTAATACATAGAACCTTATGTAATAGTCAGGATATAGCAAACCAATTTTATGTCTGTGCCTAAGTAACACCGGATTGTATTTGATTGTGTTAGCCTGCAGTGTATAAAACATTCCTCCCTTTTGACATACCCCACCTCTAAGCTCTAAGCAGTTAAATGTATTACGATGAGTGTTGTCTAGATGGAAACTACAGCTGTGGTCTTTGCTGGAATAAACTTTATTCTTTTGTGTGTGTCATTGTTTTTCTGGCTGTCTTGCTTTTTTCTGTGAAAATTGTAAAGTTGCCATTTTACAGCTTAGCTTGTCAATCAATCTCAAATGCCACTAGTTTTTTTACTGCAGCTGCACCAACCACATTACAAATTGGGCAGTGTTTGTCTAGAATGGAAACTTTTGTGAATGTTTAAAGCAAGCAACACTAAACATTTTTGAGCTTATACCAAAACTATCTTAGGTATTATGTAGTTGTATATGAATTCTCCCCAATTTGTTTGATTAAGAACCTTGCTTTGGTGCTGCATATATTAAGTCACAAGTTGAAATGATTATTTTATTGAGCAATTATATTTTAATCCCTTATAAATAAGATGGCACATGTAAATGTAACAAATTAGCAAAATGTCAAACAAAAAATACAAAATTCAAAAATTACTAGATCCTTATTACACTACTGTCATTTTTTTCCCCTTCCTGTTTCTCTGGGTGTATTCACAAAGAAGAAACTAATAAGTCCGGGAAGTGGATTGTAACTGTGTCAAACAGCATTGAAACTAAGGCTCTAAAAATCCGCCCTAAAAGTAAGTGCATTATTTTATCCTCATTTTTTAGTATACTTTAAAGAAGAAATTTGCCCAACTGAAATGTTACAATAAAAGTTGTAAACAGCCCCACATATCTTTTAGTTAAAAAATATTTTATACACTGAAAGCACAGTAAAAATATATCCCTCCATTTTTTTTATAATTACATGCCACCTAAATATGACTTGTGCAAACGGCCATTATTTATGTCACTAACTAGCACTAATTAAGCAAAAATTTAAGTAAACTTATTGTGGCAGTTAACATCAAATACACAGAATATTAACACAGATATAATAAATTACAAGTCAAATTAATCTCTTCATCTCATACTTAAAAGTGGTTCTCCTTTTAAAAAGTCTGTAAATGAACTCCTTCCCTATTTGTTTGCTTTTTTTCCTTGTTTGTGTATAATTTTTGACTGTCTTGTGGTTTTTTGAGCTTTTTGATGATAACGTGTGGACATTTAATGTGGATTTTTAATATTGTAATTAGGGAAAATACTTTGCCTTGGCATCTTATTATTTTTGAGCTTTTTGATTGAAAGTAAGTTAAATCTCAGAAATCGTCAATTGAATGGAAACTAACTGTATATTTCAGTGTGAAAAGTAATTTATATTACTCTGGAAAGACTCTAGTTAAAGGTATCATTATTATGAGTTTCAAACATAAACAGCACGTAAAGAATATCTTCAGTATAGGCCTGCACCATTAGAAAAGAACAACTGGGAGTTGCTCAAACCTTTCTAATTTATAGAATATCAGTTATCTGTTGTGATTGATTATCTTGATTGTATACATTGTCAAATGCTTAAAAGTGCTGAAATATTATGTATAGTGCTGTTTTATGTGCAATTTAATAGGAGGCTGGAGGGCAATACATGCTTACTTTCAATTCCCCACAAGTAATTATGCTATAAAATGCTAATTAATAGTTTACTATGTGCACTTGTTTTGAAGATAAATTTTGGATTACCTACATAGCCAGTTCTATTAAAAATTTAACTATGAACTTAACTTAATTATTACTGCTTAGCAACTAAAGGATACTTTTGTACGTTTCCTTTTTTGTACATTTTTATATTTTTCTTTATCTTGTTTTTTTTTATGGATTTTGTATATTTTTATTCTAATATTACACTAATTTTATTAACATTTTATTATATTGTTCTTTGAGTCTTTTGAGAACTGCAACCTGAACAGGAATTATAGTCTTAATTACAAGCTCTTAATCCTCTCTCTAGACTCTCTCTCTCTAATCCACTCTCAACATGCAAAAGTTGTAACTAGACATGTGCAGTTAATTTCATTCCAAATTAATATTCAGACACATTTTTCATTAGTTGGAGATTCAAATATATCCCAATATCCGAATTACGGTATAAACAAAGTTTACAGAATGTTCCGAATAATGGAATGAAATTCGTTGAATTTGAACTGTAAACATACTTCTGAGATCAAAGACTTTGTGTGTTAGTACCATTTTGAAATAATGCTGTTTTTGTTAAACCAAAGGTAATTTAAAGGGTCGTTGTAATAATTTGATGAAGATTGTGTTTTGTTTGTTCACTTTCTGCATTCAAATCGACAAAATATAACATTTTCATTTCAAACGATTTGAAAATTTATCGAACCAAAAAAAATCATTAAATTCAAAGAAAATTTAAAAAATTCTGAATATGAATTCAGAATATGGATTGAACGAATCAACCAATTTAACTAAACAAAATAACTAGATTAATGAATCGAAACAATACGAAACAAAACAAATTTTTTCGGCATGCACGTGTCTAGTTGAAAAGGGAGTTGAAAGGGAGTTTTGTAAACCCCCCTGAAATGTGTTGCCTGTTTTAAAAAAGCTGTGACCGATACATATTTTTGGAGCTATAAGAATACTGTGGCCCTCCTCTTTCTACTATTCCATGACTAAATATGGTTCATGGAACGGGATTTGCAAAACATTCTGCCTCCTTGCTAATACATGTTATGCACAATTGACTTATCCCAAATAAGTTATAAATGCAAAACTAATAGATTGCTAACTTAAAGGTCAGTCAATTGACTATCCTGTTATATTATGAGCATTTAAAACAATATACTGAGCTGGCCAGAACCAGCTCTTGAGGGAGTCTGTTCCACATTTTCACAGCTCTTACTGTGAAGAAGCCTTTCCAAATGTGGACATTAAATCTTTTTTCTCCCAAATGTAAAGAGTGCCCCCTTGTCTTCTGTGTTGACCTTATAGTGAATAACTCTACACCATGTTCACTAAATTGACCGCTTTAAATGGACATTTATACATGTTGATCATATCCCCCCTAATCTCCTCTTCTCAAGAGAGAATAAATTCAGTTCCTCTAATCCTTCCTCATAGTTGAGCTCCTCCATGCCTCTTATCAGTTTGTTTGCCCTTCTCTGCACTTTCTCCAATTCCCCAATATTCTTTTTGTGAACTAGTGCTCAAAACTGAACATGCCTATTCCAGATGAGGCCTTACTAATGATTTGTGCAGGGGAAAAATTATACCTCTCTCTCTCTGCATTCAATACCTCTTAATGCAATAAACTGTTTTGTTTGCTTGGCTTAGCTTGGCATTGCAAGCTTGGCACTATTATTAAGCTTATAATCTACCAGAATACCCAGATCCTTCTCCATCATTGATGCCCTCAGTTGTACTCCCTCTAGTATGTATGATGCATGAATAGTTTAGCCCCCAAGTGCATAACTTTACATTTATCAACATTAAACCTCATTTGCCACACTGTTGCCCAATTAAACAGCACATTGAGGTTGGCTTGTATGTTGGAGACATCCTGTAAGGATATTATTCCACTGTATAGGTTGGGGTACACCACTAATGACCTTAGACCAATCAGAATATGAATCATTAACCACTACTCTCTAAATATGGTCTTTTAGCCAGTTTTCTATGCATTTACAAACTGATTTTTCAAAGCCTTTAGACTTTACCTTACACATTAGCTGTGTGTGAGGAACTGTGTCCAACAATATTGCAAAATCCAAGTATACACAGCCACGCCTTTGTGTAAGGTTTTGCTTATCTCCTCAAAAAAAGAAATCAGATTTGTTTGACAACTTCTGTCTTTCATGAATCCATGCTGGCTATTGCTTAAAATGTGTTTTTTACTAGCAAATCTCAACTATGTAATTTTAATTAAACTCTCCAGTATCTTCCCAACTATAGAAGTTAAATGAACAGGTCTATAGTTATTTGGCAAATACTTTGACTCCTTTTTCAATATAGGCACCACATTGGCCTTAAGCCAATCCAGTGGTTCTTTTGCCAGTCATTAAAGAGTGCCTAAAAATGAGAAATTATGGCTTTGAAATGACATAGCTCAATTCTTTTAGGACCCAATTCAAAATGACTCATTAAAACTCTGGAGAGTCCCAAATAAGTTACAGTGATTAGAACATTTTCACCAGTATGTGTGATTCTTAAAGGCTTTTTTATTACCCAAACATCATTTACTGTATATGAAGAACACTGAACGATCATTTTACTGTTAATGTGCTGCATTAGCTAAACCAGGAAAATCATGGCAGGTCTTGATTAAGGCAAACAAAGGAATTTTATCTTGGCTTAGTGAATGTGGTGGAAATTCACTTTTCAAAGCATGCCCAATCACATGCAAAGGAAATAAAAAAATGCATTTTTGCTTGTATTTGACTGGATGATGGAAGTCAGCAGAGCTTCACCTCATTCATTAACCACTTTGCGCCCAGCATATAACAAGATGACAGCTGGGCAGGCCTCTCGTTGATCCGGATGGATGTCATATGACATCTTCCTGGAACGCCCCAGTGTGCGGCTGGGGGGACCGTGCAGTGCCGCAATATGTCACCGGCTGCACCCCGGACACAGCCGATGAATGATCAGTGTACCAGCTCACTGCCATTATCATGTGACTGCTGTGACCAACCACATTAGGTCACATAACAGTTTTAAACAATGGATGGCTTCCTTTCATGCCATCCATTATGTACAATTGTGTTGCTAGCTGTGATTGTCAGTTTGATAACATGGTACAGACAGGGCCAATCACAGCCCAACTGTACCATATTATTAGCTTTAGCCAATCACAGCTATTCAAAACAAAACAAACTGAATTAATCAATGTCATTCAGTAAAATGCTTCCTAATAGCAATATAATGCACTGCTATAAGGAATCATAATGTGTAAAAAAAAAAAATCCTGATCACTTTCCCCAAATTTAGTAATATTATATTGCTCTGGTGACAGTGTGTTAAAAAAATCATAAAAAAAAAAGAAAAAAAGTAGTACAAAAAGAAGAAAAAAAAATGAAAAAAAATATTTAATTTTTTTTTTCATACTGTCACCAGTCAGTGTCCCCAATCACCACCACACCAGTTATATAATAATGCTGCACTGAACTGGCGCCATTAGGTTAAAAAAAATTGATTTTTTTTAAAAAATGTCTTCATTTTAAAAAAAATGATGACACAAAAATTACAACTTCAAAAAACTTACCATGCCTCCTACTAAATACTTTGGACTGTCTATTTTCCAAAAAGTGGTCATTTGGGGGTTATTTGTACTGTCCTGACATTTTCGGACCTCAAGAAGTGAGATGTCAGTACATCAGGATTGATCAATTTTCAGATATATACCATAGTTTGTGGACTCTATAACTTTCACACATACTAAATAATATACATTGATTTGGGTTATTATCACCAAAGAAAATGTAGCAGAATACACTTTGACCTAAATTTATGAAGAACAATTATTTATTTGCAAAATGTTATTACTGAAACAAAGAAAAACATGTTTTTTTTCAAAAATGTCAGTCTTTTTTCGTTTATTTAGCAAAAAGTAAAAAACCCAGTGGTGATTAAATACCACCAAAAAAAAAAGCTCTAGTTGTGTGAACAAAATGATAAAAATGTTATTTTAGTACAGTGTTGCATGACCCTGCAATTGTCATTCAAAGTACAACAGCGCTGAAAGCTGAAAATTCGCCTGGGCAGGAAGGGGGTAAAAGGTGGTTAAGCTGAATGAAAATTCTTTCGCAAAGTGAAAATTCCCTATTTGCTTTTAGTAAATGAACCTTAAAGTGTCATGAGTTTGTTAAGAACAGAAGATGTCTATTGACTATTTTGTTATCTGTCTATTGTACATTAAGTAGCCTGACTCTAATCAATTGAGTTAATAGAAAAATGTGTTGCTGAGCTGTGAAAAGCAATATGTGAATCTTTGTGTTTTGGATTATATTGCCTTGATAAATCTTACAGTATACTTTTAAATCATGCATTTTACTGTGAACAAAAACAAAAGAGATTCTTCTTTATTTGTTAGAATGGTTTTCAAATATGAATGTTATGTTGGTTTAGAAATATACAGTATGCCTGTGGAGTCAATTTTATTTTAAGTCAAATGCCTGTCCACTGTAAACACTGTTAGCCAATTTAAGTATCAGTTTACATTTTTTATCAAGGGAATAGGATTTCTATATAAAAGGAAATATTTAAGATGTCACTATAATAAGTGTAAATACATGATTAAGAGTACAAAGGGAAAAAAGTAACGGGTGTTCATCAGACAGCCTCTTAGTATATCCTGCTTCACCAAATAAACAGTAAGTACTAAAAAAAATTGCATCTAGATTATTAAATGTTTAAAAATGATACATAGGATACAATCCCATCATACATTACATAAAAGCATAGTGGCAGTAGTCAGATTTGACTGAAGAGTTGCCTACGTGTTTTGTGGTTGCAGACACTTCAAGGTCTCTTCTTCTGATAGAGTGCCTGATATTGGCAATCAAATACACATAATGAATCAAAACATATTAAATACATACAGTACAAATTCATGAGCGGACCCAAAACTCCCTGACCGATGGAGATAGGGGACAAAGAAGAGAAAAAAAGGGGGGTATTAATATATAAATATATATACATTCTCACAAAAGCCCATTGTCATTGTACTGGCAATATTCACAATTAAAAAAGACTAATAGGACAAATTTACTAAAGGAGTAGAGCATGATGACTTTCAAAGTGAATTTTCATTAATCTTGTGAATACGTTGAAACAGAAAATGGAATTTGTAAATGAAAAACTTGGGTAAAAGTTGTGTAAATGTTGTCTAAAAATAATTATAAATAGACCTCTAAATATGCTTGCACAGCCATAACTTATAAAGAATGAATATTTGAGGCCATGCCTAAGCCCAATTGTAATCTGTATTCTTGCAATACTAGAAGGCAGCAGTATAAACTGCTGTCAACACCTTTTCTCAAAAGGAACACCAATGTTTTTAATTGTTCCACGTGTATGTTAAGCCTGGAAGTGCTCCTGTATTTGATGAGGTGTTTGGGTAATTAAAGTCCTGCATACAATGGGTAAATCCAGCATCAGACATGCAATTCTTAGCACAAATATAATAGTTTTCAGTGGTGGCCTTTGGGATCTTATCTGGCAGGCTCTTAAATTTCCTTTTATACTTGATATTTGACTGTGGACCATTATTATTGGGTTGGAACAAACAGTCCAAAATATGTACCTTGCTATAAAAGTTTGAATTACAGAAATGTGACATTGTGCTATTGTTAGGTATCTTCTGAGCTTGGCAGTAGAGTGGTCAAATTTAACTAGGACAAGTTTGTAATATCCATCACCTGAGAAAAACTGTTGTATCCTAATTAGTTTGTCTTATCTGCCACTCAGATCTGCTGCCTGGGGAGAACTACTTTAACTTGTCAAGTATGTAATAAGTCATGTAATAGGACTATGGTCATGAATTTACATTTTTATTATATGTTTTTTACCCTGCTTTTATTTGTTTTGGCAGGCTGGCTTCATGAACTGGGGAAAAGACTGGAGTCGCCCTTCTATAGCAATAATACACAAGGTGGTCCCACTATTCGAAGCACTTACATTGCATCCCTCTATTTTACTCTCAGCAGCCTGACTAGTGTTGGATTTGGAAATGTTTCTGCTAACACAGATGCAGAAAAGATATTTTCCATTTGTATAATGCTAATTGGAGGTAACATTTTTTTTCTATAAATTTGTACTAAAATTGCTAAATATTTTTTACATAAGCAAAGTCCCTTATTTTGTGCCTTTCTTGTTTAGTTTGTGAATAACGTGTTTTAATAAAATGGTTTCTGAAATGTTGAATATTCATTAACACTATTTTTCTATAAAATTGTTATTCTATAAAGCAGTGTTCCCCAACCCAGTCCTCAAGGCCCACCAACAGGTCATGTTTTCAGGATTCCCCTCAGATGAATCAGCTGTGGTAATTACTAAGGCAGTGAAACTGATTAAATCACCTGTGCAAAATGATGGAAATCCTGAAAACATGACCTGTTGGTGGGCCTTGAGGACAGGGTTGGGGAACACTGCCATAAAGTATTATAATTAATATTTAGTCAGAGCTTATGCTGAAAAAGTATAACACTGTTAAAACAACCATGATCATGTATTCTGATAAAATGTATAAGTGTAGCAAGAACCATGCATGATGCATACATCAATGATTACAATGGTATTGTGCATTTACCTGTCCATTTGTGTTTGTCATCCTGCTGGTAGGTAGCCATTAGATGTTCCATTTGTGTGGGATGCCCTGTTAAAAAGTATCCAGCACAGTTGATATGATTTCATGATGCTGATCTGCTGACAGGTGGCACTGAGAGGGGGGAAGTCACTAATACTGTAGAACACATTCAATGTGATGTCACACAACTGCCTACATAACTTCTGACATGTTTTGACTATAACAACAATCTTCGCTCTTGACAAAGCCCACAGAGTTAGAATATTTAATGGCTACATACTAGGGGGATGTTATACACAGATGGAATAATAAGTGCACAATACAATTTTAATCATTGATTATCTGTAGTACTACTACTATCATAGTATCAGTACTGCTGCCATGAGTACTGCTACTTCTACTATTACTACTACTAATACTATGGGAATACTTCAGCAAAAAATGCACCTAAATCTCCTAAAGTCTATGCACTGCATTGCACCAAATTAGCAAAGGATACTTACCCAAACTCACATGGTAGTCGTGCTGCATTGATTGGAATGGCCGCCACTGAAAACAATGCTACAGATGCATCTTAAAAAAAATAGAATATCATCAAAAAGTTAATTTATTTCAGTAATTCAATTCAAAAATGAAACTCCTATATTATATAGATTCATTACACACAGAGCATCTCATTTTTGTCCTCACCTGATTAAAACTGGAGTTGGGAGGTATCCCTTATCACTTGTCATCCCAGGCAGGTTCAGCCTCTCTTGGGTAGAAGTCCTTCCTGTACAGCCTCTAAATGAGCTATATGGTTAAAACTAGTGTTGAGCGAACCCGGACTGTAAAGTTCGGGTCCGTACCAAACTTTGGGGTGTCCAGGACCCGGACCCGAACCCGGACTTTTCAAAAAAAGTCCGGGTTCGGGTCCGGGGTTCTGGTAATTTTACTAAAAGTTCTGAAAATTGCTGTAAAAAAGTCCAGGAAAGTCCTAGAGGTCTGCAAAAGGAAGGAAAATGGGGGTAAGGGTGGGACAAGTGCCCTACAAAGAAATGGGGACAGGGAAATAACTAAAAGCATTTTTAAAAAAATAATTTCATAAAAAAAATCAAAAATGGAGGTGGATGTGGACCATCTTCAAACTGTGTCTGAAAAGTATTAATTAACGGTAGAAGCCATATCACTGTTCTAAAATCATCTTCAAACTGTGTCAAAAAAGTATAAATAAGCCGGGAGAACCCATATCACTGTTCTGCAAACATCTGGAAACTGTGTGTAACACTTTAACTAAAACCGGGAGAAACCATACTACTGTTCTGCAAACATCTGGAAACTGTGTGTAACACTTTAACTAAAACCGGGAGAAACCATACTACTGTTCTGCAAACATCTGG
>BLSH010311756.1:589298-638512 GCA_018402905.1 Glandirana rugosa
GTCATCGTGACACTATATGTTTTTTTAGTACAGGTATTTTTTTTAAACACTTGATTTTTATTTTACTGTAGTTGTAAACTTACTACTTATATTGTTATTGTGTTTCAGATGGGTCACGACTATTGTAGGGGTTTTACGACGAGATTAATGTCAGGAGGAATAAACCCTATAGAAGGTTTAGTTGTTTTTTATGGAGGAGCACACACGTCCACTAGGGAGAGGGTTATATTTTATTGAGTGGTCTATTAGTACGGAGGGTCAGAGTACCGACCGTACTGTGTGAAATTTATAGTCATGTGGTCGAGAGTCGGGGTCCGGGACAAAGTTCGGGTTCTGTCTGGACCCGAACCCGGACTTTGTCCCGAAGTTCGGCCGAACCAGCAGAACCCGGACTTCCAGAAGTTCGCTCAACTCTAGTTAAAACCCATCTCTGGTGGTGCAGGCCTGTCAAAGAAAGCTTTTAACAAGCTTTGGATGGCATCCATATGAGGAGAGAGCTGGTGTACTGATATTTAAAGTGTGTCATGCCAGCCATGAGACTGGGAGGCATGATTATCTGGTGAGTTATTTTATATTGGGAGAGGGATCACCTGCACACACGAGGAGGTATTTTTTGTTGATTTGGAAGATATCCCAAATAAGGAGGACTGTAATTAGAGCAGCATTTTGGGGATGTTATCAGCACTGGGTAGACTTTGTGTTATTGTTATATTCATCATTCAAATGTTGATGTCATTTTATTTTTAGTTCACAAATTTTTTTTATGGACATGATTTTTTTGTATATCACAGTGCTACTGTTACAGTGATAAATACTTGCACTTTGTTATTTTTGGTTTACTAATATAATTTAAGGTGGCAGCAGTGAAAACAATTTAATGATATAATTTAAAGTGTACTGATACAAATTGAGACACATATATGAGGAGTTGATTAGTCTCTCTGCAGCATGGAGATTATTTCTATTTATTTTGATATCACTCTGTGTGTAATGAATCTATATAATATATGAGTTTTACTTTTTGAATTGAATTAATGAAATAAATTAACTTTTTGATGATATTCTACATTGCACCTGTATTTCCATTGTCATGTGATTCTGTGCAACTCAAGTCACATTAGAAATTGCACTAATGTGAACCAAGTTGTGCAAAGTGTGCTGGTAAGTTTATGTGTTGCGAATTGAAGAGTTTGCCTAATTGGCTAATCTAAACATTACCTTTAGTAAATTCCCACTTGCATTTGATGTGAGCATCAAACTTTTTAAATGCATAATAGCACTTCTTATTTCCTGAGAACTGGTTTAGCTCAGTGCCCTAGACTTCTTAATCCCACCCACCCCCCCCCCCCCCCAGGCCCACGTTTCCCTTTTATTATTATTTGTATATGAGTAGATTCAAGGTTAGGGTTGGAAGTAGCATTTAAGAACCATTTTAGACAAGGATAATAAGTGCCATTCATAATAGCATCATTAGAGAAATTACTTCAGAGTGGATAAAAAAAAGCACATTTATCATGTCATTTTTTATAAAATGTTTTCCTTTAATATATACATATAAACAAAATGATATAGTTTCTGATACAATGCCTAAAAAAACTGCAAATAAGACTTACTAAAATTCAAGTTTTCACAAGCAGTGAAAATAAAAATAAACCAATAAACCAGCACACTGTGCAAAACATGCAACCCAGATTCTTTGGCTTAATACAAAATAAAAATGTAAGTGTTCATGTACTCTATAATCATCTATGTTAAAATTCATCAGCGCAAATTACCTATTTAAAATTTCATACAAGATGCAAATTAACCCATGTTAATCTATTGCAATGTATTTCCAAACATTTGTTTTTCTGATCTTTTTATTTTCACTAATTACTAACTAAGAAAGATTTTCTAAAAATAATGTAATTTATTACTAGAGGTAGCTACTGATTTAATGCATACATATGCTTCATACTCAAAAAGATCACAGAAGGCTGGCTACTTAAATGAAAATTATAAGATGTATTACACTAATTAGCTCAGCAGTATATAAATGCTCCAGCATTAACATTTTCCATTTCAGCAACATTCTATACATCAACAGGTAAAAAAACAAAAATAAACAACTCGAGCATTAACCTATGTGGGTATATATATATATATATATATATATATATACATACATATACAGAGAACACCCCTCACATTTTTGTAAATATATTATTATATCTTTTCATGTGACAACACTGAAGAAATTAGACAATTAGACTTTGCTACAATGTAAAGTAGTGAGTGTACAACTTGTATAACAGTGTAAATTTGCTGTCACCTCAAAATAATTAAACACACAGCCATTAATGTCTAAATGGCTGGCAACAAAAATGAGTACACCCCTAAGTGAAAATTGGGCCGATTAGCCATTTTCCCTTGCTGGTGTCATCGTTCTCACTCTCTCATACTGATCACTGGAAGTTCAACATGGCACCTTATGGCAAAGAACTCTCTGAGGATCTGAAAAAAATAATTGTTGCTCTACATAAAGATGGCCTAGGCTATAAGAAGATTGCCAAGACCCTGAAACTGAGCTGCAGCACAGTGGCCAAGACCATAGAGCGGTTTAACAGGACAGGTTCCACTCAGAACAGGCCTCGCCATGGTCAACCAAAGAAGTTAAGTGCACGTGCCCAGCGTCATATCCAGAGGTTGTCTTTGGGAAATAGACATATGAGTACTGCCAGCATTGAAGAGGTTTAAGGGGTGGGGGGAGTCAGCCTGTCAGTGTTCAGACCATACGCCGCACACTGCATCAAAATGGTCTGCATGGCTGTCATCCCAGAAGGAAGCTTCTTCTAAAGATGATGCACAAGGAAGCCCGAAAACAATTTGCGAAAGACAAGCAGACTAATGACATGGATTACTGGTACCATGTCCTGTGGTCTGATGAGACCAAGATAAACTTATTTGGTTCAGATGGTGTCAAGCATGTGTGGCAGCAACCAGGTGAGGAGTACAAAGACAAGTGTGTCTTGCCTACAGTCAAGCATGGTGGTGGGAGTGTCATGGTCTGGGGCTGCATGAGTGCATTGAGGCAACCATGAATACCAACATGTACTGTGACATACTGATGCAGAGCATGATCCCCTCCTTTCAGAGATAGGGCTTCAGGGCAGTATCCCAACATGGTAACAACCCCAAATGCACCTCCAAGATGACCATTGCCTGGCTAAAGAAGCTGAGGGTAAACATGATGGACTAGCCAATCATGTCTCCAGACCTAAACCCTATTGAGCATCTGTGGGGCATCCTCAAATGGAAGGTGGAGGAGCGCAAGGTCTCTAACATCCACCAGCTCCATGATGTCATCATGGAGGAGTGCAGGAGGACTCCAGTGGCAACCTGTGAAGCTCTGGCGAACTTCATGCCCAAGAGGGTTAAGGCAGTGCTGGAAAATAATGGTGGCCACACAAAATATTGACACTTTGGGCCCAATTTGGACATTTTCACTTAAGGGTGTACTCACTTTTGTTGCCAGCAATTTAGACATTCAGGGCTGTGTATTGAGTTATTTTGAGGGGGCAGCAAATTTACACTGTTATACAAGCTGTACACTCACTACTTTACATTGTAGCAAAGTGTCATTTCTTCAGTGTTGTCACATGATTTTGTGTCCAAAGATGCGCCAGGTCTTTTACAATCCTAGCAAGACCCTTGGCACAATGAAAACCATCCCCACACCTAAGTGTGGCACACTAAGCGAGCAACATATTTTCTTATCAAGCAGTGGGACCCAACTTATGTTCTTGCACACAGGCTCACTGATTTCATAAAACACCCCTGGTTGTGCTCTCCCCACTCCTGTCAGAACAGTGATCCTCCATAAAGCAGATGACATGGGATTCATCTCAGTTCAGACTGTACACAGACTGTACCCGCCCCTATTGACATTACCCGCTACTGTGATTTCCCACCTATAAGTTTGTGTTGGGTAGCTCTTTGTGCTGGGACAGGTAATTGGGGGGAAGGGGGAAATTGGACTAAGAGGGGGTTTGGGGGGGTGATTTAAGCTGGAGGGTTGTGCTGTGCTGATAGGAGGGGGTATGGGGGTGGTTTATGCTAAGAGGGGGGATTTGGGGCGGAGGACCTTTGTTGTGAAGGGGGTGGGGGAATTGGGCCAAGGGGGGAATTGGGCTAAGAAGGGGGATTTGGGGGTGGAGAGGTTGTTCTGGGAGGGGGAATTTGTGCTGTTAGGAGGGGGTGGGGGATTTAGGCTAAGAGGGTATTTGGGGGGGCCTCAGAGGGTGGATTGGGGGGATTCTTGCTAGGATAGTAAATTTGAGAGGAAAGGGAATGTGTGCTAGGAGCAGTGAGTTTTTGGGTGAGGGAGATTTGTGCTATAACGGGGAATTGAGGGGGATTTAAACTGGGAGATGGGATTGGGGGACACAAATATTTGTGCTGTGAGGTGGGATTTGGGCTAGGAGGAGGGGAACGTTTGCATTTTTGTTTGGGGAGAATTTTGTCTTGCAGGGGAAATTTATGCTTAGGGGGTGAGCGTGCTGATCAGTGCTGTTTTTTTGAGGGGGAAGGATCTATGCTGAGACATAATGCTTACACATGGGCGGCTCAGTTAACCATCTTTGCCGTGGGCACTGGATGACCTCGTCCTGGCACTCCCTGCACTACACAGAGTACTCAATAAATTTCCACCTCCCGACACAGCACATAGCTGAGGCTGGATTCCTTTACAAAGACAGCCTCAATCTGCATAGTGTGTAGCTGGCTTCTATGTCACATTTCTGATCTGTGAAACTTTCAGATTAGAATGGCAGCCTAGCTGCAGTAGCCAGCTAAACACTGTGCAGATTGAGCCTGTGTCTGTAAGGGAATCCAATCTCAGCTCTGTGCTGTGTGGAGGGGGGAGATCTGCTGAGTTCCCAGGCTGTGTGCCCTGCGGGGATTGAAGGGGGAGCTTTGCTGAGTGCCCTGCCAGCAGTGACTCTGACCTCTTCTCTAGTGACCTCTGTCCTCTGCCCCTACTTACTCTTCTACGCTCCCATGCTGACCTTGCATCTTCTGCTCTACTGACAGCCTGTACACTGCCCTACTGACTCTTGTACACTCTGAAAGGATGCTCCAACCTGACTTACAACAAGTTAATAATACCTTTCTATCATTAAGGATGTATTCCCTATATATTACTCCTATACTAAGCTGTACCAGCACTCTCCGTTTCTCTCTCCCAGACACAGACACACACTGAGCTCTGTGGGGAGCAATGTAGACCAAAGTTAACACATGGACACAGAATAATGCATTGTCTTTATTTTCTGGTTCAGTATCTTAAATCCAATATATTATCACAATAAGACCAAGAGATATTTACAACAAATGCCCACCCATTGCTTGTCATCATTAACCACTTGCCGACCGCATCACGTATATTTACTGCGGCAGTGTGACTCCACTGTGCAGATCGCCATCTGTAAATGGCGATTAGCGCAGCCACAGTTGCGGGCGGGCACGTGCCACTGGTGGCACGCTCTCATGCCTGCCGCACTCTTTATGAGTGTGGCCGCGGGTCGGGCAGACTCGATTTCTGCCAGTGACCCGCGATCGCCCTCTACAGAGGAAGAATGGGGAACCGCCGATATAAACACAGCGGTTCCCCATTCTGACAAGGGACATGACAGTGATCTACTGATCCCTGTGGTCAGGATCAGTTAGATCTGTCATGCCCCTGCCAGCCCAGCCCCCACACATTTAGAACACAGTGAGGGAACTTACTTAACCCCTTGATCGCCCTCTTAGTGTTAACCCCTTCACTGCCAGTGACATTTATACAGTAATCAGTGGCTATTTTTAGATCTGATCACTGTATGAATGTCAATGGTCCCAAAAAAGTGTCAAAAATGTCCGATATGTTTGCTGCAATATCGCAGTCCCGATAAAAATCGCAGATCGCCACCATTACCAGTAAAAAAAAAAAAAATAATAAAAATGCCATAAATCAATTCTCATGGTTTGTAGACACAATAACTTTCGCGCAAACCAATCAATAAACACTTTTTGCGATTTGATTTATCAAAAATATGTAGAAGATTATATATTGGCCTAAACTGATGAATACATTTGTTTTTTATATTTTTTTTTGGATATGTTTTATAGCAAAAAGTAAAAAATATTGTTTTCTTTTCAAAATTGTCACTTTAAGTTGTTTATAGCACAAAAAATAAAAAACGCACAGGTGATCAAATACCACCAAAAGAAAGCTCTATTTGTGGGAAAAAAAGACATCAATTTTGTTTGAGTACAACATCGCACGACTGCGCAATTGTTAGTTAAAGCGACGCAGTGCCAAATTGCAAAACGTTCTCTGGTCAGGAAGGGGGTAAATCCTTCCGGGGCTGAAGTGGTTAAAGACAAACCCACTTTTATAGAGTTGTTAATAAGTTATAGCACAGGACAAACTGAAACCAATGTTTAAGGGACACATCCCTTCAACAACCTCTCTTTTGTCATAACGTGACAATTTATAAATACTGTCTCCATCATCATCCTTGACATCTTTCCCATAACTGCATTATAAGCATGTATATAACTATAAAACCAATAGACACATTCAAATTACATATGGCAAGATAATGATACATAAATAAAGGTCATTTCAACTGTCCTCTCAACTGTATAGCAAATGTTCATGAGAAATAAGGAAACAAGGAGAACATGACAGTCCTTAAGTTCATAAAGTAATCATCAGCAAAATTGAACAGAACAGAAATGTCTCTCTTGTAAAGGACCAAAAATGCCCATACTGTACAAAGTCCACATTATTATAGTCCTCAAGTTCATTTCCTAAACTTTTAAACACCTTTGAGGATTCTGTAGCTTTCCATATAACCAGGAGAAATCTACCAACCCATAAGAGCTTACCTCTTGGTAAGGACAGAACTTGATATCCACAGACAAACTGGAAATGATGCTGCAAATTTAGGTCACTCGGGTCTTCAGGCTGGCACCTCAGATTGCTCTCTTTCAACCTTCAGCATTTTTAAGAGTAGAGAAGGGTCATACTGAAATGAGCCTTTAATAACAACAAGGATCCCCATGCAAGGATCCAGTAATTTCTTCAAGTAGAACATCTGGATAGAGGCGTAAAATAGGGGGCAGATATTCCCTTCACACTCCGCTGCTGATTTCTCATCCTCTGCCCTTCTAACCCTATACACTGCCCTGATAGCTCCCTGTACACTGTATTACAAATGAATGACAAACGAATGACCTCTGCACACTGCTCTGGAAACTGCTGTCCATATCCTCTGCCCTGCTAACAAACTGTATACAGCCCTACAGACTCATATACATTGCCCGGCTACCTTGCATCCTCTGCTCCCATGAATTTTTTTACTGCACACCCATATATTAGACAGGCTAAATCTGGTCCTGCTCTCCGGGCCTCTGCGTCCTCTTCTGGCCCCTCCTTATCCTGGGTTTCCCCCTCCCCTCTCTCGCCAGCTGCTGCAGGGGATGCAGTCAGGATTGAGAGTGGGGAAGGACCCAGTAAATGTGTAATTTACTGGCCCCTTCCTTGTCTGAATTAATAGTCAGTATCAACCAACTGTGTTTACTATGTTTCAGTTTGTGAATGAGCCGGAAACTCTTTACAGAGCTATTCCTGTCCATTCATTCAGCGCAGCTGAGGCTGCACAGATGGAAATTGAGGGCTATGTCCTCAACCTCCTTTCTCTGTCTCAAAGGTGAACCATCAGAGGTCTGTTTAGACCCCTGATATCTCACCAAAGCCCTCCCAACTGGGCTTCTGAAAACAAATTGCAAAAAAAGAACAAAAAATAGTATTGCAAAAACAAATAATAATAGAATTGTAAAAAATATTTAAAAAAATTAAATAACAAAAATAAAAAACTACTGACTCCAATGGTGGAACTTCCAAGTTAGCAAAGCTTGCGCTTGCGACTGGGCCCTAGCATTCCACCACTGGACTCGGAGGGAAGGGCTCCGGTCAAGGGTTAGGGGGGCCCTTCATGGTTTATTGCACCGGGTCCCTGAAGGTTCTATTTATGCCTCTGGAGTATTCTATGCACATACAAAGTACACAATGACCTTAGTTGCCATGATTACAAGAAAAAGACTTGTCAGCTTTGAAGGGTAACTAAAGATTTGCTGCAGATAGAAAAGGAAAGCTAAAGTATATTAACTTTAAATAGCAAAATGGCTTTTGTAGCAATTATGTATGCTATATGATTTTCAAACAGGTTGGTCCAGCCCTGGTGAAGCAATGGTGGAGCCATGGTGAAGCCATGGTGAAGCCCAGCTCTTGCCTTTGTTTTAGTTTTGCATAGATTTAGAAAAGCTAAATATCATATTTTAATTGCTGTCTCTAACCACAATGGGACATTTTAACTCTTGTCCTGTCCCTTTGACAGCCTGTCACAGCAGGACAAGAAAAAAGGGAATAGTCATGGTAGGATGTCACAGTATACTAGTAAAAGCCTGATGCAGTTTGTAGCTCTTCCCAGTTTTCTGAAAAGAATATATTTTTTGTTGGCGTCTCTATCCCAACTTGAGAGAAATCCCATTACTTCCTGCCCCAACAGCAAGTGAAAGGAAATCATTCCAATCGAGAGACATACCGCAATAAAAATATGACAGGAAGTCCATTACTGCCCCACACTCTCCAAATGAAAAAATATATTTTGGCTGGAAATGAGCTTTGAAGAAATCTAAAAAATTAAAAGTAAAGCAATCAGTTCATTATTTGAGAACTGCCCAAAAAATGAAACAGCTTTTTCTAAAATTTTAAATATAAACCAGCGGTCTACAACATTGTACAGTGGGTATAGAAAAGAATCACCTACTTTAAAATAATCACATTTTTTTGCTTTGTAGCCTAAAATGAAGATGGACACATATTTTCTTTTATCCAGCTGTATTTATCAACTTTGTGCAGCTTATAATATCCAAGTGAAGGATATAACACCAAAATGACAGAAAAATTAAAAAAAAATCAAAAACAGAATCACTGAGTTGGAAAAAGGATCACCCCCTTGTGTCAATATTTTGTTGAACCCCCTTTTGCTTTGATTATAACCCTTAGTCTGTTGGAATATGTCTCTACTAACTTTGCACACCTAGAATTTGCAATATTTTCCCACTCTTCTTTGCAGAACTACCCAAGTTCAGTTAAATTTGATGGTGACCGTTTGTAGACTGCAGTCTTCAAGTCATTCCCCAGATTTCCAATGGGATTTAAGTCTGGACAATGACTAGGCCATACAAGGACATTCACCTTTTTCTCCTTCATCCACTGTGTGGACATTTTTGCTGTGTGCTTTGGGTCATTGTCATGTTGGAAGGTAAACCTTCTTCCCATTGACAACTTTCTGGCAGAGGGCAGCAGAGTTTCCCTTAAGAATTTGACTGTATTTTGCCCCATCTGTTCTTCCTTCTATTCTGACAAGGGCAACCAGTCCCTGCTGCAGAGAAACACCCCCATAATAGGATATTACCATCTCCATGCTTTACTGTATCAATGCTGTTATTTGGATGATGAGCTGTATTGGATTTCACACATCGTTTGGTGTTGAGGCAAAATAAATACATTTAGTCTCATCTGACCATAACACCGTTTTCCTCAGAGAAAGGCCTCAGAATCCTCAAGGTGCACTTTGGCAAAGCTTAACTGTAACTGCATGTGGCCTTTCCTGAGGAGTGGCTTTTTTCTTGCAACCCTCCCATACAAGCCACATTTGTGGAGAATTTGTGATATTGTTGTCACATCCACAAAATGACCAATCTTTGTCATAACTTCCTGCCACTGCTTCAAAATTGCTGTAGGCTTCTTTGTAGCTTTTCTCACCAGTTTTCTCCTGGCTCTCTCATCCAGTTTGGAATGACATCCACTTCTTAATAACAGACTTCAGTATGCGCCTAGGCATTGATAAAGCCTTTGAAATTTTTTTGTATCCATCTCCTGACTTGTGCCTGTCCGCAAGATTATCCCAGAGATCTTTTGAAAGTGTCTTGCCACTCATAGTTGATTATTTGCTTCAGTTGCACTACCAGGGACTGAACTTATCCAGGAAAGCTATTTTCATGCTGAGCTAATCAAAATGATCACAGTTGAAAGTCAAATGGCTGTGTGTGCCACTGAGAATGTGCATTTGCTATACCTGATTGAGTTTACAAGTAATTTTTCAGAGGGGGTGATCGTTTTTCCAACTCAGTGATTCTGTATTTATATGATTTTTTTACTGACATGTTGTTGTTAAATCTTTTACTTGGATGTTATAAGTAAATACAGTGTACAGTATATTCAGCAGGTGATCCAGCCAGTAAGTCTGCCATTTTTCAACTTCCTTTAACAGACCAAGCTGTCCAGACAAAGTAGCAGTTAGAAGGTTGACACAAACCATTTAACATTGACAGGAGTGGTCACAATGGTCGGCTTTTATTCATTCATGTAAAATCTTTATCCCAAAAGAGAAAAACATGTTTGCTGTCACTGTCTAAAATGTGCTAGCTTCAATTTGTTAGTCAAGCCCATCTAATGATGCTAGTTTAACAGGACCCTCTCCCCACATGCCTGCTTTACTAGTTCATCCAGAATGCAGACACCCTAAGATAGGAAGTGTGTTACTGACTGGAACACCAGGTGAAATAAAGGAAAACATCTAAAACTAGAATGCAGTCACCACATTAAAGAATTGTTAAGCTGCAATGTATTACATGTCTGTTTTTGGGTGCAATACCACTTTAAATTTCTATAGACTGTATGGGAATTCTAAAAATGTTTCTGATCCAAACAAAAACCTGTTGACACAGGCCCTTATAGCGTTATTAATTCCTTAAGAATCGAATTATTTACTGAACAGAAACATAATTGCAGGGTTTTCTGATCATGTACAGTATATTGTGACCTGAAATTAACCTCCTTTTGACCTGCAGTTTATTTCCTTCCAAGCCGTATCAATCTGCTTCAAGCCTTAGCAACCATATTTTGATGCATTGTGAAGCACATCTTAAGTATAAGTTTATACACACCCTTGAATGTTTATCTGAGGTTGCGGTTGCTTTCATTTCGCTTATGACTTATAATAGGGACAATATAGCTGTGGAGTGATGTGCACAAATTCTAGGAGTCTGCAAAAAAATTGAATGCTATTATTGGAAAGGTTATGGGGCCCTTTTTATGTACAGCATTTTACTTTGAAAATAAAAAATAACTTTAACATTTGTTGACTCCATGCTCCCCAATAATTTGGAATCTAACAATATTTTCCAATTGGTTTAGCCTTGATGCACGCCTTGGTTTTTGGTAACGTGACAGCTATAATCCAGCGAATGTACTCCAGATGGTCACTTTATCACACAAGAACCAAGGATCTGAAGGATTTTATACGGGTACACCACCTTCCACAGCAACTGAAGCAGAGAATGCTTGAATATTTCCAAACCAATTGGTCAGTCAATAATGGGATAGATTCTCATGAGGTAATGTACAATTTATATTCTTCTTTAGCAAATTTAGAACAGTTTTTTTGGCAAGAACTGTTTAAACAAAATTTGCTTTATAAATAAATATTAAATAAATGATTTAATGGTGATAGTAAGATGTTTCACGGAAACCATAACTAGTAGAACAAAACTGTGCAATAAAAATTAAACACGTGCTTCTGCCTATCAATCCACAACTAAGTGTCTTCAATAACACATTTTATTTAGAGTTTAAAAAAAAATCAGTAGATAACAACATAACCAACATCAGCTTACTGGCCTTCTTGTGCTTCAACATCATATTCCCTTGGTATGACTATGGGTGTGGGAAGAGCGAAGTGTTCGATCTTTGCAGTGCTTTGCATTTTTGTATTTAAACACTGCCTATCATAAAGTACCCATTGACAGAAGATGACAGCTGTCTATTCCACATAATTTGTCAAAAGCTGATGACAAGCTCATGTCTGTTGCCAGCTGTACTTTGAATAGGACAGCAGTAAGCTGTTTGGGGGGAACAGCTGATCAGGCATGTTAGAAAACCTGTATAAAAGTCCCAGTGAGTGATCTACAATAGATAGTGAAGCAATAATCCAATGAGGGATTAGGTGTTCAACCAAAAGTCCTATTACATCCCGTGGTCCAAAGAAGTGGAAAGGTGGAAACAGGAAGCAGATCCTTCTTAACCAAAGTGAAATCAATCCACAAAATGTTCATCAGTTAGGTTTCACCCAGAAATGTGTGGAGCACCAACACCGATGATAGGCACACTAATGTGATCACACAGAGGTACTCTTACCAGAATGAGGGGACCTGTTATCACTAACAGATCAATTGCGTAAGCAGAAATAACCCTCTGCGGGGTATAAATCTGATGGCGTTCCTCTCCCTCCTGCAGGTAGTATTCCTCTGCAGTGTCACATAGTAATCATGGTTCAAGCATCATGCGATTGTTTTAGCTCCTTATGTGAGTACCCACTTTTCTATTTTTTAATAAATGTATTTGATGGAGTTACGCTATGAGGTCTTTTCCTTTTTATGATGCTTGGACCATGATTACTATGTGACACTGCGGAGGAATACTACCTGCAGGAGGGAGAGGAACGCCATCAGATTTATACCCCGCAGAGGGTTATTTCTGCTTACGCAATTGATCTGTTAGTGATAACAGGTCCCCTCGTTCTGGTAAGAGTACCTCTGTGTGATCACATTAGTGTGCCTATCATCGGTGTTGGTGCTCCACACATTTCTGGGTGAAACCTAACTGATGAACATTTTGTGGATTGATTTCACTTTGGTTAAGAAGGATCTGCTTCCTGTTTTACCTTTCCACTTCTTTGGACCACGGGATGTAATAGGACTTTTGGTTGAACACCTAATCCCTCATTGGATTATTGCTTCACTATCTATTGTAGATCACTCACTGGGACTTTTATACTGATTTATTGTTTATTTGTGTTGTTTTACATATGGTTCCATTTCATTTTATATGAGCGCAACTGTTTTACTATTTATCTTTGTTGGTGACATTATCGCACTAGTTGTTGCTGCTATTTTTTGTCTTAGCGCAATACTTTTCCACCATAGTATATATGTTAGAAAACCTGTCACAATTGTACCTGTACTGATAAACTGCTACCACCTCCCATTTCCTACTCCATCCTTTCTTAGAAGATTCCTGCTCAATCGAGCTGTGCTTAAAATGATACAACAATCCATATTGTGCTTTTTTCCTAAAGGCACTTAGATTGTGCTTTCAGCTTTTTGCTTCTGATTCTCAGAGCAAATGGAGAACAGGTGTGAGTCTTTTATTTACTAAAGGCAAATAGGATGTACACTTTCCAAGGGAATTTACCCTTAGCTTAGTAAATGAGGTGAGGTTCTGCTAATTGCCATCATCCAATCATGCGCAAGTAAAAATATTATTTTTTTATTGTCCTTATATGTGATTGGGTACACTTTGAAAGTGAATTTTACCTATGGCCACTAAGCTAAGAGAAGATATCCCTTGCAAACTGCAAATTCAACCCCTTTGGGCATCAACATGTGAGGAGGATATCCACATTATTCTGACTTGCCTTTTATATCATGAGGCCATTGTTAGGGACCAGTAATGGGACATATACTATAGTAATGAGGTATTCTTAAATCTGATTAAATGTAGATTGCTATTTTGGACAGTTTGTTTCAATAACCTTCGTAGTAAGCAGGCTGTATGTAGATTACTTAATAGAGCAAATACTTATGTGCACATTATGGAAACCCATTCATGCAAAACTGATATCTGATTAGTTACTGTGACTTTTCATATTAGCATTGTTCCTTGCAGCATTTTGTAGAATAAGCCTATGTGATAAGCATATGCCAAAGTATACCCAGGACTTGGGGTAACTGGGCACTTGATAGCTATGGTGTAGTGATATGCAAGTACTTAGAGGTGTCTATTATGTGTTATCAATGACAGCCAGCCAATGATTTGCTGCCACAGATTCACTTTAACCAAATTTAAATTAATTATTTTGTAAAAATATTTCTACATGGTTGGGTTATATCTTTATTTGTTCATAACTTACCAGGCCTACCTTTGATGGGGTAATTATACATTTAGAAAATCCTAGGCTAGGCTGTAGATAACAACACTAAGTCATCTTCTGTCTCATTATAGCTTCACTTAGTTAAAATAAATATTACAATGTGGTAGAGTAACCCAAAGTTCCCCTTTAAAACAGCATTTTTTCTTGTATGCTGCACAATTTTGCCCAAGTGTCATTATTGTCTGTTCTCTTTTCAGTAACATTTCTAGCTATTCTGATTGGCACAACTTGTCTGCATTCCAGAAATCAATTTAGATTTTCATTACAACAGTAGCTGCAGGATTATTTATTTTTAAATGATGACACAAGTATCCAAGTTAGAAATCCGTAGGAGAGATTTGTTACATCTCTAAATGGTTGAAAGCTTGATATCATGCTAAGCCTGAAATGATACATTTTTCTAAGCTGCATTAATTCCATGTCTGAAATTGACAGCTCCTGAAAGAGTTTCCAGATGAGTTACGTTCGGATATAACCATGTACTTGAACAAGGAGATTCTACAACTATCCCTTTTTGAGAATGCTAGCCGTGGTTGCCTCAGGTCTCTGTCTCTTCATATCAAAACTTCTTTCTGTGCTCCTGGAGAGTACCTACTTCGGCAGGGAGATGCATTGCAGGCAATTTATTTGGTGTGCTCAGGTTCCATGGAAGTTCTGAAGGATGGGATGGTGTTGGCTATTCTAGGTATGTACTGTAATAAATGTTTCAGTGCAATATCATGAAACCTGCTGTAAAATGACCAATAACATCAAACCTTTGGATTATATTCTAATTTTCTAATTTGCATGTGTGTTCTAGCTTAGTTAATTAGAACATATTAAAGAAAACACAGCTATTATATTGTACCCAAATCTAGAGTCTGTTGGTAATTAATACACTAAAAACAGTTACAAATCCTTTTGTATAGGTTTGTAATAGTTTATAATTTATCAGTCATAAAAGACACATATTGATCCAGTTGTATAGTCATTAATACACAAATACATAAATATGCATTTTTTAATGTCTGTTATGGCCTGAATTTAGCTTGATATAAGCACAATCTGTACAGATAGGGGGAGGCCAAAGCAGCACACATAGATAATCAAGTGTGCTGCAGTCCAAGGAATGTACTGATATCAGAAAAGAAAAGAGGGACAAAGAGATGCTCAACTCGCTTGACTCGTTGTCAAGTCACAAGGTAAGCAATTGGAGGGGAACTGTGAGTGAAAGTGAAACTGCTGCATGGAAAAAAAGCCTTGCTAAACAGGCTATACTGTGGGGCAGAGCAGTGTAAATATCAGGACTGGATGGATACAGATACAATTTCTTTGACAGGTACAACGATATTTATACAGTATATGTATTTCATCTGTGTATTTAGCTGTTTGCCAAGAGTTCAGATTTACCTGTCTGATGAGAAATATAGGGGCTGCTATTTCTGACCTCTTTCTAAAAATGCTTGTATTTTTGGCTGCTATACTTACCCTCTGCCCTCAATACTTTAGTTCACTGACCTGGAACAAGCCAAATACCTTATGTGCATATTTGTACTAGGTCTACTGCTCAAAATATTAAATCCATAAACTGATACCCTAAAGAATGTAATGAGCCAGGAATTATCCATGCTCTGTATGACAATCCTAAAGCACAAATACGAATGAGGGGACGTTACTCGGACCCCTTTGATGTCAGGAGAGGAACTAGGCAGGGGCGCCCCCTCTCCCCCCTGATATTCGCTATCGCAATTGAAACCATTGCGATAGCCATCAGAGCTCATCCTGATATCAGAGGAGTTATGTGTGGCTCAGAGGAACACAAGTGTGCACTTTTTGCAAACGATATGCTGCTTTTTCTTACCTCTCCAATAATATCCACCCCCAACATCATGAAAATACTTCACAAATTTGGAAAAGTGTCGGGTCTTAAAATTAACGCAACTAAATCTATTACTTTAAATGTATTAGCTCCCCCTAAAACAACATTTTCCACTTGTATGGGATAAAGCTATAATCCCATATTTGGGTATCCATCTAGCAAACAACATAGCCAACCTGCACTCAGCTAACTACCCCCCCATGTTCCAAAAGCTGGAGGAAGATTTACATTTCTGGTCGAGATGTGGTCTGTCCTGGCTGGGGAAAATGAATGCGGTCAAGATGACTTTACTGCCACGGCTCTTATACTTATTCCGCGCCCTCCTTATCCCAATCAAGAAATTAGCCCTATCCATAGTCCAATCAAAAATGATTAGCTTTGTCTGGGGGAAAAGTGGTCACCGGTTCTCTAAGGAGATCCTATTTTGCCTGAAGACCCAGGGCGGCCTGGGTCTTCCAAATTTGTGGTGTTACTATCAAGCGGCTCAATTGGCCCAATTTTCAATAATCTACTCCAGAGGTCCCAAGCCAGACTGGGTTTCCATGGAAAGATAGTCTGTCCCACATTACGTGATTGACTACCTGCTCTGGGGACCCCCTAAACAGAGACCCGCAATTTTAGCACCCACCCTGTCTCACTCACTAGTATTATGTGACTCTTTACACAAACAGACGGTTCTGATCTCATCCACAAAACCCCTCTCCCACTTTAATAACCTTGAGTATCCCGCTGGCATGAACATCTTTGCATTCTACTGGTGGTTTAACAAAGGACTTTTTTGTAATAGGACATTTCTTCTCTTAGACAGGTCCTATATTATTTATAGTTATTTATTATATTATAATTTATGATTTTGTTGTTTCAAACTTTATCATACCCGGGATGTTTACTAGACTCTTGTTTGGACAGATTTAAGTGAGTTATTCCTAAGAATTACAGGCCTACAATATAAAACGCCACATTTCTATATGAAACAATGTACCACTCTGAGATGCAAAAATCTGACTTAATCATAATGCCAGGGAGGTTAAACACCATATGGTCAAACAAACCAGACCCCCCCACAATCACCATATACGAACGCTGGTGCTCTGACATTATGGATCAGAGGGGAGGCATCTCTATAATATACTCTTCTTTGGTGGATAAAATAGAAGTGCCTGCGTATGTTAAGGCTTCTGATCTAGAAACCCACCTGGATTCCAAATAGTGGTTTCTCTCATTTCAAAGCTTCTACAGGGGCATAATGAATATATCCCTGATTGAAGCTAATATAAAAGTCTTCACGAGAGGGTACTATGTGCCTGCCAGTCTGGCTAAGATATACCTTGATGAGCCCCCCCTATGCTACAGGGGATGCAACCACACAGGCTCTATGCTCCATATCTGGTGTACCTGCCCCCACATCAGAAATTACTGGAATAAATTCTGCCACATGCTACGCAAAGTCAAAGGGTTCCAGGTACCTCAGGACCCAACATATGCCCTCCTGAATCGCAAAGAGAATAGCATTCCGAAAACTGCACAGACCCTGATCCTCTTTATGTGTCTGGGCGCCAAGCTCACGATAGCAAAAGCCTGGAAAAACCCAATCGTCTCGATCCCCGCGACCAAAAGGAAAATCTCATGGATCATGACCCAGGAACAAATAGTAGCTAAGTTATTGGACTGTGTGCCAAAATTTGAAATAGTCTGGGCCCTTTATATTGGGGTCCCGCTGTACCCGGGTCATCTCTCCAACTAAAGGGACTCTCCAGGAACCCCTTTCTTTTTCCCTCTGAGATTAGTCTCTTTCTTTACCCTCGCCTTGCTTACCCACATTCTCTCTCCTCCACTTTTAATTTCCTGTCACCTCTTCTAAACAAGACACTTCAGTATGCAAAATTGCCTATGACTTCATAGTTTCAATAAGCGGAACCTGTAATCAGTTGTTTGACATTTATGTCTTGAATGTGACTTTACCCAGATATCTTGGTGCCTTCACCCTTATCAGTAGAGTCTTGAATTCGAGATTACAATCTCATTACATAGAATGTTGCGATCCTCTCTCAGGGAATACGTCACATAGCCCCAGTCGGGGGAAGTAGGATTGAGGCAGGATTTTACCTGAGGCTCTAGCCCAGCTGAGTGCCACAGTCCACATTGTGAGCCCATTGGGGTGGGCTGGGGATCTCATGGGCAGCCCTCAATCTCTGACTCTCCCTGACAGAGGATAGCTCTTACCAAAGCAATCCACCTCGATCGAAGTCTGTCGCCAAACCTACTGTAATGATGGAAATATCTTTAAATGATATGATATAGGAGATATGCCTAGGATGGGTGCAGGTACCCCTCACCTTCTCCAGACTTAATTGTTTTACATTGTTTATCTTACTGGGCTTACTCAGCCCATGTATACGCTATCTAATGCTATGTTTATTTGTACTCTCTTGTTATCTCTAAAATTCAATAAATGTATTGAAAAGAAGAATGTAATGAGCCTATGGGCTGGTTCAAATCTGTTTTAAGTGCGCTGTGTTTTAGATCCACCTACATATGTTTTAGGCATGTAATCATATTAAGCTATGCAACATGTGTTTTCATGAAATTGCATCAAAGATGCAAGAAGCAGGATTTTTTAACGTACTGCACACAAAACACACAGGTGTAAACAGGGATTTAGGGCCACATCAGACAAGCGATCCTGTAGCTAATATCACCTTACCAACAGCAGGATCTCTGAGAGACAATCTACCTTTTCCTATAACAATGATCCCTCCAGAGGCCAAACTACCAGATGTTGCTCACTCACTGCTTTTTCTCTAGAGAATATGATTCTGTAGCATTCAAGGGTTTGTTTTAAAAGCTTTTTTTCCACATGGCATTTAAATATATGCAAATACTATATCTGTGCTCAGTTAGAGACATCCATTTTATTCACAATCCCCAAGCTGCTGGTAATTCTTGTTCCCCTGGACACATACCGTGAAACAATGAGTAATCCAGCATTTCAAAAAAGTCATATGCCCCCCAAAAAACAGGTGCTTTTTGCAAAAATGTCATCTAAATTCCCAAAGTCAATAAAAGTCCAACGTCTAAGACTTCTCTTACGTGATAAATGATTCCCTTTTCCCTTATAAAAATATTAGACTCGCACCAGATATTTTGACCCAGAAAAAAAAACAGTGGGTCATGCAACACTTGATGAAATAACAACCAGATTCTTCATATATGCTACCTCTTCACCAAATCAGTGTTCTCCTTCATTCCTTCATTATGCACCCTCCACAGAATATTCCCAAAAGAAACAAAACTATATAGTGTAGCATGTTAAAAAAAAATCTCATACATAAATACAGTTGTGCTCACATGAATTTATGATCATAAAGCGCAATTGTGAAAGTATTAAAGTCACCGTGCAAGTTCTCCCCTTTGTGTCACACACTACTTATTGCCCTTCCACCCCAGGGCTCAGTAATGCACAAATACAGCTGGCAACTCATTTAAGGCAGTATTGTCTAAAATGCTATTTATTAAGTGATACAAATGCTCACATTGTCTCAAAAAAGCAATATCTCAAACAGCAGAATAATAAGAATGGTGGCTACCGTACTTATAGTTTGGGTCTGTGTGTCTGACATGTCAAGGAAGTGATTTTAATTGATTGATTATTTTAATTACAAAACCTTATAAGTCTAAAAGCATGGAAGAATGTTCACATTTAGAAATAGATGGCTTACTCTGGATGAAACCAAAAGACAGAAAAACACTTACCAACAAATTTACAAAGTAACTACCTAATTTACCACTTATTGTCTCAAATTGTGGGACAATGTGAAATAATCAAGTAACTTGGCAAGCTACCTATCTCTTAATAACAACATTTTTAAAAATTGCAAAAATATATGGTCCTCTGTTGCACAATTCTTAGTAAAATCTCATTCTATAATCAACTATAAACTTGGTTGTATTTGGTCAACCACATAATCATCCTGCTTCAGTCCAAATCTTTCATCACGTCTTTCAAGACTGCTCTTTGGATGGAACTTTTAAACCTATTTTTTTAGAATGCCTTAAAGCAAAACATGTTTGGACCAAAGTTTACATTATGAGCTATACTGTACTAGGTAAATATATCCATTAAAATATTTTTTTTTAAGGTTTATTAAATAAATAGGCATGAGGCCGGCAAAGATCTCATTTTAACCACCTCAATACCATCAAGTCTCACCCCCTTCTTTTACAAGCCATTTTTCAGTTTTTAGTGCTGTGATAGTTTGACTGACAATTACTCAGTCATTCAATACAGTGCCCAGATTAACTTTATACGATGTAAACACGGCGGTTCCCTGCTCTGTTAGTGGGGGCATAGGAGATCTACTGATCCCTGTCACTAGGATCAGTTAGATCTCTTATGCCCATGGTAGCCCAGTCCCCCCACAGTTAGAACACGCCCAGGGAACACACTTAACCCCTAGATCTCCCCCTGCAGATTAACCCCTTCACTGCCAATGACATTTATACAGTAATCAGTGGACATTTAAATTAATGATCGCTGTATAAATGTCATTGGTCCCAAAAAAAGTGTCAAAAATGTCCGACATGTTCGCTGCAATATCGCAGATCACCGCCATTACTAGTAAAAAATACCAAAAATATGAGGAAGAATATAAATGGGCCAAAACCGATGAAAAAAAATGTTTTTTTATATTTTTTTTGGATTTGTATTTTAGCAAAAAGTAAGAAATTTGGGTTTTTTTTGCAAAATTGACGCTTTTCTTTTGTTTATAGCGGTGATCAGAAATGACGCAGAGGTGATCAATACCACCAAAAGAAAGCTCTATTTGTGGGGAAAAAAAGGACGCAAATTTAATTTGGGTACAACGTTGCATGACCACGCAATTGTCAGTTAAAGCGACACAGTGCGGAATCACAAAAAGTGCTCTGGTCCTAACAATTTGGCATTAACGGCTAAAGCAGAAAAGGCTATCCGTTGGAGCGGTCAGAAATTTTATACGCAGAATGACAAAATGAGGACATTGTTAGCAGCTCGGCTTTCCCCCTGCCCGCGCCAATTTGCACTACCCCAAATTCTAATTCAGGGTCAGGGTCTATCCACCAATCCTACGAAAATCCTGGATACCTTCCATCGATTCTAAACAGATCTGTACAGCTCCCCAGCACTAAGCCATAAAGCAACTGATGTAGCATTCCTTGATGACCCTCCCATCCCTTCATTGACAGCAGAGCATAAACAAATTTTGGAGGCCACTATCTCAGAGGAGGAGGTAATGGGGATGATCAAGGAATTAAGGAGGGGTTCCACTCCAGGCCCTGATGGTCTGTCGGTGCCATATTATAAGGCCTTCGTCGAGACTCTATCCCCACACCTAACAAAATTCTTTAACTCCAAGACCCAGGGCTCCCCTCTAGAACCGCAGCTTAACTCTGCCTTTATCACGGTGATTCCAAAACCGGATAAGAATCCAGAGGAAGTGGGTAATTACAGGCCAATTTCACTAATCAACAGTGATGTTAAAATCTTGGCAAATAGGCTTGCTTCCTTCATCAATTCTTACATTCACAAAGATCAGGTAGGCTTCATCCCAGGGAGACAAGGCCCAGACCAGATACGCAGAGCAGTGGACTTGATTTCCATTCTGCAATCTAACTGGGAAAGAGGCCCTAAACAACGAGGTATGATCCTCTCACTGGACCTACAGAAGGCCTTTGATTCTGTCTCTTGGCCCTGCATCTTCGAGCTCTTGGAGAGATGGGGCTTCAGCCAGCGTTTCATGGGCCTCATTAGAGCTCTATACTCTTCCCCTAATGCCCACATATGACTCCAGGGATACTACTCAAAGGCGATAAACATAGCTAAAGGGATGAGACAGGCATGTCCCCACTCTCCAGTTATCTTTGCTATCGCTATTGAAAGTCTGGCGATTGTGATTAGTCAAAACTAGAGTTGAGCGAACCCGTACTGTAAAGTTCGGGTCCGAACCGAACTTTGGGGTGTCCATGACCCAGACCCGAACCCGGACATTTGGAAAAAAGTTTGGGTTCGGGATCTGGGTTCGGGTACTTTATCACGCATGTTGAATAGCTGTAGGGCAGCCAGTCAAAAAGTGTTTCACTGGTTTGCCCTTAGAAGCCATCACAGCCATGCCTACTAATGGCATGGCTGTGATTGGCCAGTGCATCATGTGACCCAGCCTCTTTATAAGCTGGAGTCACTTAGTGCTACAGTCACATGCTCTCTGAGACTCTGACTAGTGTAGGGAGAGGATGCTGCCGGAGCTGTGAGGGACAGATTGCAGATATATATAATAACATCTCATCGATCTGATTGTAGACTAGGTAGAGACTACTACTACTGCTTTGAGGGACAGATTGCAGATCTCATCCTGCATTACAGAACGATCTGCTTTGAGGGACAGATTTCAGATCTCATTGTGCATTACAGAATGATCTGACTGGACTAGGTAGAGTCTACTGCTTAGAGGGACAGATTGCAGATCTCATCCTGCATTACAGAATGATCTGACTGGACTAGGCAGAGTCTACTGCTTAGAGGGACAGATTACAGATCTCATCCTGCATTACAGAATGATCTGACTGGACTAGGTAGAGTCTACTGCTTAGAGGGACAGATTGCAGATCTCATCCTGCATTGCAGAACGATCTGACTGGACTAGGTAGAGTCTACTGCTTAGAGGGACAGATTATTGTTCTAAAATCATCTCCTACTCCTATAGGGTCAGGTTCCTACTGTTGCTGTAAGGGACAGAATATTGTTCTATAATCATCTCCTAGTTCTAAAAGGAGAGGTTCCTGCTGGTCCTGTAAGGGACAGATAACTGATCTAAAATCATCACCTACTCCTATAGGGTCAGCTTCCTGCTGTTGCTGTAAGGGACAGATTATTGTTCTATAATCATCTCCTAGTTCTAAAGGGAGAGGTTCCTGCTGATCCTGTAAGGTACAGATAATTGTTCTAAAATCATTGCCTACTCCTATAGGATCAGGTACCTGCTGTTGCTGTAAGGGACAGATTATTGTTTTATAATCATCTCCTAGTTCTAAAGGGAGAGGTTCCTGCTGGTCCTGTAGGGGACAGATATTTGTTCTAAAATCATTGTCTACTCCTATAGGGTCAGGTTCCTGCTGTTGCTGTAAGGGACAGATTATTGTTCTATAATCATCTCCTAGTTCTAAAGGGAGAGGTTCCTGCTGGTCCTGTAAGGGACAGATAATTGTTCTAAAATCATCGCCTACTCCAATAGGGTCAGGTTCCTGCTGTTGCTGTAAGGGACAGATTATTGTTCTATTATCATCTCCTAGTTCTAAAGGGAGAGGTTCCTGCTGGTCCTGTAAGGGACAGATAATTGTTCTAAAATCATCGCCTACTCCTATAGGGTCAGGTTCCTGTTGTTGCTGTAAGGGACAGATTATTGTTCTATAATCATCTCCTAGTTCTAAAGGGAGAGGTTCCTGCTGGTCCTGTAAGGGACAGATAATTGTTCTAAAAGCATCGCCTACTCCTATAAGGTCAGGTTCCTGCTGTTGCTGTAAGGGACAGATTATTGTTCTATAATCATCTCTTAGTTCTAAAGGGAGAGGTTCCTGCTGGTCGTGTAAGGGACAGATAATTGTTCTAAAATCATCGCCTACTCCTATAGGGTCAGGTTCCCGCTGTTGATGTAAGGGACAGATTATTGTTCTATAATCATCTCCTAGTTCTAAAGGGAGAGGTTCCTGCTGGTCCTGTAAGGGACAGATAATTGTTCTAAAATCATCACCTACTCCTATAGGGTCAGGTTCCTGCTGTTGCTGTAAGGGACAGATTATTGTTCTATAATCATCTCCTAGTTCTAAAGGGAGAGGTTCCTGCTGGTGCTGTAAGGGACAGATTATTGTTCTAAAATCATCTCCTAGTTCTATAGGGAGAGGTTCCTGCTGCTCCTGTAGAAGAAGAAGAATTTATTATTAATTTTCTTTGTATTAATAAATACTTAAATAGTGCTACATAGTACATTTGCGGACAGAATGAGGAGAGCGTCAAATAAGGGATGTGGTTGTGGTGCTGCTGGTATCAGTGGTGTTGGTGAAGCTCCTGCTGGAAGGAAAGGATGTGGTCGATCTGTGCCAGCTACATGCACGAGTGAAACACCTTCCACAGGTGCGAGTAGCCGACAGAACCTTCAACGTTATATGTTAGGCCCGAATGCCGCTCAACGAATGGTGAGGCCAGAACAAGTACAGATGATAGTAGATTGGGTGGCTGACAATGCCTCCAGTTCCTTCACATCGTCTCCCTCCCAGTCCCTTGATGAAAGCTCAGAGTTGGCACCTGAACCCCATGGCCATCTGTCTTTCACCTCAGCCCCTTGTAAATTAGCCAAGCAGTCTGAGCCCCAAGTCATGCAAGAGACTCTTATGCTTTTTGATGACTCTCCTGGTGTGCTTTCCGTGGGATATCCACATAGCCCTGCCCCAGCAGTGGAAGACATGGAGTGCTCCGATGCCCAACCACTTCTGTTGCAGGATGAGGACATGGAAACACCAGCACAGCACGTCTCTGATGATGACAAAACACAGGTGCCAACTGCTGCAGCTTGCCTCAGTGTGCAGACTGACAAGAAGGGCAGTGGTGAAAGGTGGGTGGAAGATGATGTGGAGGAGGATGATGAGATCCTAGATCCCACATGGAATGAGGGTCATGCGAGTGACATGTGCAGTTTGGAGGAAGAGGTGGTGGTCGCACAGAGGCACCAGCACAGCAAAAGAGGAAGCAGGTTGCAAAAGCGGAGCGAGCGTCCCCTAGACAGTAGGCCGCTTACTACCAACCGCACCCAGGGACCTAGCACATCAAAGGCAGCTCATAGGCATTCCTCCGTGTGGCAGTTCTTCAGACAATGTGCTGACGACAAGACACGAGTGGTTTGCCAGCTGTGCAATGATAGCCTGAGCCAAGGCATAAATGTTCTAAACCTGACCACAACCTGCATGATCAGGCATCTAAATTCAAGGCACAAGCTGCATTGGAATAATTACCTCAAAATCCAAGAAAGGTCTTGGCCTCCTCCTGCTTCCTCTTCTACTGCTGCCTCGGCCTCTTCCTCCACCTCTACAGTGACAGTGTCACCTGCTACCCAGCAAACAGAGCATGTGACAGCAACGCCACCATTTCCGCCACCGTCCCCAAGCATTTCCACATGGTCCCATGGAAGCTTACAGCTCTCCATCTCCCAAACACTGGAGAGAAAGAGGAAGTACCCCCCTACCCACCCGCGATCCTTGGCCCTGAATGCCAGCATTTCCAAATTCCTGGCCTTTGAAATGCTGTCATTCCGTCTGGTGGACACTGACAGTTTTAAAAACCTAATGGCGGTGGCTGTCCCACAGTATGTGGTTCCCAGCCGCCACTACTTTTCCAGGCGAGCCATCCCTTCCCTGCACAAACAAGTCGGGGACAAGATCAAGTGTGCACTGCGCAACGCCATCTGTGGCAAGGTTCACATAACCACTGATACATGGACCAGTAAGAACGGGCAGGGATGCTATATCTCGCTAACTGCACACTGGGCAAATGTAATGGCGGGTGGGCCTGAGGCGGCTAGCCATTTGGCGCATGTCCTTCCGCCAACCAGGATTGCAGGGCATTTGTCTTTGCCTCCTGTTGCCTCCTCCTACTGCGCTTCCTCCTCCTCATCCTCTCAGCCTAACACCTTCACCACCAACTTCAGCACATCCAGGGGGAAACGACAGCAGGGTGTTTTAAAACTGATATGTTTGGGGGATAAACCCCACACTGCGCAGGAGCTGTGGACGGGCATTGAACAACAGTCCGATGAGTGGTTGTTGCCACTGAGCCTCATGCCCAGCCTGGTGGTGTGCGACAATGGGCAAAATCTCGTAGCGGCTCTGGGGCTAGCCGGTTTGACGCACATCCCTTGCCTGGTGCATGTGCTGAATTTGGTGGTACAGAAATTTCTAAAAAACTACCCGGATATGTCAGAGCTGCTGCAGAAAGTGCAGGTCATCTGTGCGCACTTTCAGTGTTCTCACCCTGCTGCTGCTCACCTGTCTGTGCTGCAGCGGAACTTCGGCCTTCCCGCCCACCACCTCATATGCGACGTGCCCACAAGGTGGAACTCCATCTTGCACATGCTGGAGAGACTGTGCGAGCAGCAGCAGTCAATAGTGGAGTTTCAGCTGCAGCACGCACGGGTCAGTCGCTCTGCAGAACAGCACCACTTCACCACCAACGAGTTGGCCTCCATGCGAGACCTGTGTACCGTATTGCGGTGTTTCGAGTACTCCACCAACATGGCCAGTGCCGATGACGCTGTTCTCAGCGTTACTATCCCACTTCTATGTCTCCTTGAAAAAACACTTCGGCCATGATGGAAGAGGATGTGGCACAGGAGGATGAGGAGGAGGAAGAGGGGTAATTTCCACGGTTATCAGGCCAGTCATTCACAAGTGGCTCGGAGGGTGGGCTCCTGCACCAGCATAGGCCATGTAAAAAATATTCAAGCCAGGGCACAGTTCTGGAGGATGAGGAGGACAAGGAAGATCATCATGAGGAGGAGGAGGAACCGCAGCAGGGTAGCACCCAACGCAGCTCGTGGGCATCACTGGAGCATGGCTGGGGGGATACAGAGGACACAGATGATACACCTCCCACAGAGGACAGCTTGTCTTTGCCTCTGGGCAGCCTGGCACACATGGCCGACTACATGCTGCAGTGCCTGCGCAACGACAGCCGAGTTGCCCACATTGTAACTCGTTCTGATTACTGGGTGGCCACCCTGCTGGATCCCCGTTACAAGGACAACGTACCATCCTTAATTCCCTCACTGGAGCGTGAGAGGAAGATGTGCGACTACAAGCGCACACTGGTAGAGGCGCTGCTGAGGGCATTCCCAAATGACACCGGGGGCTCAATGGAAGCACAAGGCGAAGGCTAGGGAGCACGAGAAAGAGGCTGCCAACGCAGCTGTGGCACCGCCAGCACCTCAGAAGGCAGGGTTAGCATGGCCGAAATGTGGCAAAGCTTAGTCAGCAGCCCGCCACAACAAACAGCAGCACCAGCTGATAGGCAACGTCTTAGCAGGAGGCAGCATTTCAGCAACATGGTGGAACAGTATGTGTGCACAGGCTTACACATACTGACTGATAGGTCTGCCCCATTCAACTTCTGGGTCTCCAAATTGGGCACATGGCCTGAGCTTGCCCTTTATGCCTTGGAGGTGCTGGCCTGCCCTGCAGCCAGTGTATTGTCTGAACGTGTGTTTAGCACGGCAGGCGGCGTTATCACAGACAAGCGCAGCCGCCTGTCCACAGCCAACGTGGACAAGCTAACCTTTATTAAAATGAACCAGGCATGGATCCCACAAGACTTGTCTGTACCTTGTGCAGAATAAACATTTAGACCAGACTCACACTGCCATTCGTATACTTGTTTTTTGAATAGGCCTCAATATTTTGGGGGCTACCCCAATTATAAACAAACAAAAAAAACAGTGTTGGTTACCTCCTCCTCCTCCTCGACCACCGCCACTTCCACCTACACTGCCACGGTCACGACCTAGTCAACCTCTAGGCTCCTACTCTACATCCACCCCCCCTTCCCATTTTTATTTTTTTATTTGATTTTAATTTATTTTCCCTATCCCCATTTTTTTGTAGGGCACTTGTCCTACTCTTACCCCCATTTTACTTCCTTTTGCAGCCCTCTAGCACTTGCCAGGACTTTTTTACAGCCATTTTTGTGCCGAAAAGTTTGGGTCCCCATTGACTCCAATAGGGTTCGGGGTCCGGGGTAAAGTTCGGGTCAAGTTCGGTACCGAACCAAAACTTTTTCGCGAAGTTCGGCCGGAGCCGCCGAACCCGAACATCCAGGTGTTCGCTAAACTCTAATCAAAACCCAGACTTTAAAGGGGTAACCTGTGGGTCACAGAATCATAAATGTGGTCTTTTCGCTGATGACATCCTCTTGTTCATCACGTCCCCCCACACCTCACTTCCCAACTTGAATAGCACACTAGATCGCTTTGCGACAATCTCAGGGGTCAAAGTAAATTGCTCCAAATCTCATGCGATGAACATTTCCTTATCACCTGAAATAGTCGCCTCACTACAACACTCATTCCCCTTCAAATGGGAGCAACTTTCGCTTAAATACCTGGGAACCCACCTAACAGCCAAAATTGAGCATCTCTACTCTTATAACTTCCCCCTTTGTACCGCAAACTCGAGGATGACCTGAAATCGTGGTCGAACGGCAAGCTCTCTTGGTTGGGTAGAATAAATGCAATTAAAATGACTCTCCTGCCACGGGTACTCTTCTTGTTCCGAGCCCTGCCTATAGCAATTAGGAAAGATCACCTGAGGACATTCCAGAGTAAGATCTTGAGATTTGTATGGGGAATAACCGGTTATAGGTTCCCTCAATCCAAACTAAACTGTCATAGGAAAAAGGGGGGACCGGGACTTCTCGTACTACATAAATATTACCAAGCAGCAAAATTAGCAAAGCTTTCCATGGTCTATACTAAACACGAGAAGCCGGACTGGATCCAAATAGAGAGGCAGGCAGTGCCAAAATATACTTTAGATTTTCTTTTATGGATCCCTCCGAAAAAGAGACCCCATATTCTTTCTCCGACATTGTCCCACTCGTTTGCCCTATGGGACTCCCTACGGAGCCGCCACAAGCTCATCTCACCATTGAACCCCTTAGCACACATTTTTCACAATTCGGACTTCCCTTCAGGGCAAGATATATTAGCATTTAACTGGTGATTGGAAAGGGGCTGTACCGTATAGGGCATATCTCTTGGCCACTGTATAAGCAAACTTGACCTCCCAAAAGGTTCAGTTTCCAACAAATCTCCCATTTCCTCCAGCAAATTTGAAAAGATATTCCCCTCCCACCCAAAATCACGACATAGGAACTCTGGTGTGCACAAGCCATGGAGTAAAGAGGGGGCATCTTAATAGTCTACACATCCCTCACATCTCCTTCTGCAAAAAGTTCTTATATGGACCTTTGGGAGGCTGATTTTCAATTCTCGTGGGACTTGGAGACCTGGCATGGTTCTTTCGCTAATTCTTTCTGAGGTATCCTGAATACCTCTCTTATGGAAGCGAGTGTTAAGGTTATCACTAGGTGGTACCTCACCCCAGCTAAACTTGCCCACATCTATCCCTCAGTGGACCCACAATGTTTTAGAGGTTGCTCACTATTGGGCACTTTGCCGCAAATATGGTGGGAGTGCCCGAGGATACGTCAGTTTTGGAGGAAATTTTTTAATCTGATTGAAAGGCTGACCAACACTCGGGTATCCAGGTCCCCCGAGATAGCTCTCCTTAATGCTTATTTCCCAAATCTGTCCAAATCCAATAGGAGGTTAGTGCATTTCATCTTGCTTGGGGCCAAGCTTACTATTGCTAAGTCATGGAAACAACCACAAGTTCCATTCGCAGCCACCATATGGAAAATATCCTGGATCATGTCACAAGAGAAGCTATCAAGCATCCTATTGGTTTGAGGACATCTGGGGACCCTGGGCAACTTACATAGGCATTTCTTTCATACCTTGTCAGTCACGACCCACAGATGATGCGGAAGCAGGTAGACCTTAGGTGCTTTCTTGTTCTTACTCTTTTACTCTCTGGTTGTTTCACTCTCTTTGTTCTCTCTATCTCTCCTTTCATTCTTTCCCCTCCGGTTAGATACCTGTGTTAACGCTATGTGTATGATATCACCAAACGTCAGCTGACACTATATCAGTAGATTATCGATATGTACATAACCGGTTACTTACTTCCTTTTTGATCTCACAAATTAATCTAAGGGGCTGGTAGCATGCTGACTTTGCGTGCCCCCCCCTCCAGGCACAGCTTGTTCCCATCTTGGGGTTTCGGGAGATGGGGGAACCATGCCTACCAAGATGGCCCCTCTATGGAGTATCTTCAGAGATTTCTCTGGTCTTCAATCAGCTAGAAGAAGATAACTTAGAGAGCCAGGGAATCAAAAAGGTTACATGCTGAACCAATGCAATTTTTTTCTTTTTCTTTTGAGTGATTATCAATCTTTGGCTCTATTCGACATATGGTATCTTTCTATGTACTGTCTGAAATAAAAATAAAAATCTTTGAAAGTAACATATCAATTGACCCTCTTTTGAAGACCAATTTGCAACTCAGGCAGACCACAACAGGTTGTAGTAGAGAGAGGAATGTACACTCTGTTTAATAGAGAGAGAGACAAACACACAAAAACAAAAAAATAGAATTTAGTTAGACCTGACTGCAATTAATTCTGAGGCTTCTCCTTAAAACAAACATAAAAACTATGCTTTAAGGTCCTCTGTGTTTTTCCCCTAAAGTATTTTGCCAAATCTGGGTCATACCGTTTGCTCATTTTTCCTAAAATACAAAACTAAAAACCATTAATAACACCTCACTCTAACTCTCAGAGAAGTTCCTTCTGGACTCAACTAGTAGTGGATGCTTGGTACAGACTTCCAGCAGAGGTAATGAGTTCATCAACAGTAAGTACTTTCAAACATGTTAAGACACACCCACATATCTACACTCTGACAAAAAAGTTATGGAAAAGCTTGGTGGGTTTCAAAAGTACTTAAAGTCTAGAACAACAGCATGTAAACATATGACCTTCACACACATTAACAGAACATGAGTCAATTTGGAAGCAAAAACAAAACACAAGACATACTGAATCCATAAGATGCCATAAAGTGCAAAATAATGTATTATCATTTACTTTTCTAGTGTCAGAGTGCATGAAATGTCACTGTTGCCTTAGGAGTTTATGTGAAATCTCCACTAACAGCTGTAAAATATTGAAATTATGAATATATTTCAATAAGAAGTGTGTTCCAGTTGGAGGGAGGTGTGTTTAAACTATTGAGTGTGGTGGTGAGGATGTAATTAGCTCCACTTAAAAGGGTTGCCTTTTCCTGATCAACATCTCACATGGGCTGTAAACAGCAACCTTCTTTGACTCACCCAATCAGGCTGTGCCCAGTGGAATGTGGTTAGGTACAATGACCAATTAGAGAGAATTATATTAGCCACAGTACAGAAAGGAGGGGGAGGATATAATGTTTTGTCATCAAGTTAAGGGCCCTTTTCCATCTGTGGACACACAACAGTTACCATGCCCCAACCTAAATGGAAAGGTAAATTAAATCCATGCTTGTACATGGTATTGTGAATATGGTTGTTGTAGGTATTTTGTAAATGTCATGTAAGCCAGGGGACTTATACTGTACATTGTGTTGTAAATACTGTCTAGTGTGTAACTTGTATACATTATATAACCCTTTCAATAAATGTGTATTGCGGATGGAACTACCTCTTTTGTGTAAGAATTCTCAGATCTAGATGTGTATATGTACATACTACTACAATAATGGAGGTGTATGCACATAAACGCATAAACGAGGCAACAAGAAGGCAAAGACAAACGTTCCAAATGTTAAAGGAGATTATACATAAATTATTTTAGGTGTGGACAAATCTCGTATTCTCAATTAGCCACAAGGGGGCGACTGTTGCCTTAGGAGTTTATGTGAAATCTCCATTAACAGCTGTAAAATATTGTAATTATGAATATACAGTATATACAGTTGTATGCAAAAGTTTAGGAACCCCTGACAATTTCCATGATTGTCATTTATAAATATTTGGGTGCTTGGATCAGCAATTTCATTTTGATTTATCAAATAACTGAAGGACACAGTAATATTTCAGAAGTGAAATTAGGTTTATTGGATTAACAGAAAATGTGCAGTATGCATCAAAACAAAATTAGACAGGTGCATAAATTTGGGCACCCTGGTCATTTTGTTGATTTGAATATCTGTAACTATTTAGCACTGATTAATTGGAACAAACAATTGGTTTGGTGAGCTCATTAAGCCTTAAACTTCATAGACAGGTGCATCCAATCATGAGAAAAGGTATTTAAGCTGGCCAATTGTAAGAAGTTGTTCTCTTTGACTCTCATCTGAAGAGTGGCAACATGGGGGCCTCAAAACAACTCTTAAATGACCTGATAACAAAAATTGTTCTACATTATGGTTTAGGGGAAGGCTACAAAAAGTTATCACAGAGATATAAGCTGTCAGTGTCCACTGTGAGGAACATAGTGAGGAAATGGAAGACCACAGAAACAGTTCTTGTTAAGGCCAGAAGTGGCAGGCCACATAAAATATTGGAGAGGCAAAGGCGAAGGATGGTGAGAATGGTCAAAAACAGCCCACAGACCACCTCCAAAGACCTACAACATCAACTTGCTGCAGATGGTGTCACTGTGCATCGTTCAACAATTCAGTGCACTTTGCACAGGGAGAAGCTGTATAGGAGAGTGATGTCAAAGAAGCCTTTTCTGCACACACGTCACAAACTGAGTCGCTTGAGGTATGCAAACGCACATTTGGACAAGCCAGCTTCATTTTGGAATAAGGTGCTTGCTACCCACAGTAAAATTTTGTGGAGGTTCCATCATGCTGTGGGGCTGTGTGGCCAGTGCCGGTACTGGGAATCTGGTTAAGGTTGAGGGTCGCATGGATTCCACTCAATATCAGCAGATTCTTGAGAATAATGTTGAGGAATCAGTCACAAACTTGAAGTTACGCCGGGGCTGGTTATTTCAACAAGACAACGACTTAAAACACTGCTCAAAACCTCAAAACATTTATGCAGAGGAACAAATACAATGTTCTGGAATGGCCACCCCAGTCCCAAGAGCTGAATATCATTGAACATCTGTGGGGTGATTTGAAGCGGGCTGTCCATGCTTGGCAATCATCAAACCTAACTGAACTGGAGATGTTTTGCAAGGAGGAATGGTCCAAAATGCATTCATCCAGAATCCAGACACTCATTACAGGCTATAAGAAGCATCTAGAGGCTGTTATTTCTGCTAAAGGAGGCTCTACTAAATATTGATGTGATTTTTCTGTTGGGGTGCCCAAATGTATGCACCTGTCTAATTTAGTTTTGATGTATGTTGCGCATTTTCTGTTAATCCAATAAACCTCATTTCACCACTGAAATATTACTGTGTCCTTTAGTTATTTGATAGATCAAAATGAAATTGCTGATCCAAACAGTCAAATATTTATAAATGACAATCTTGGAAATTGTCAGGGGTTCCTAAACTTTTTCATGCAACTGTATAAATATATCTATATCTATATATATATATATATATATATATATATATATTAGTGGTAATATCTTACTATGCCTGTATGTATGTAAAAAGCTTTTCGCAGATGCTTTGGGCCTATACTCGTTTGTCTAAACAATGGGACCCAGACCCCTTTGTTCTATAAACATTCACTTCAAAGGATCCTTGATAATAAATTTAAACTTGCAAAAGGAGAAAAGGAAAAAAAAGTATAAATGTAAACTGGTACCAGTACTGAGCTCAGTACAAATGGAAACTAAAATAAAAAGCATGCGCGTTAATGTGATCACAGTTCTTTTTGATGGCCATCCAGCAATAGTGTGTACAAACCCCTGGGGAAAATAATCTTTGTTTACCCATAGACAGTTCAAACACCTCCAGTCCATCGCACTAACACACACATTAATTGAAATTGAGTCCTTATTCTGGATAGACAAAGCTTTGTAATTGCAAATGAATTGCTAGGTGTTTCTGGCCCATTGGAGAATAAGAAAAGAAATTTAAAACAAATGAAACCGGAGTACCTAGCCTATTATACTGTACCTTCCTTTAGGTGTGTGTATTTATGCACGTGTTCAGCTATCTACATACCCCTGCTTTATATGTAAATACACTTTCAGGAACTCACTTAACCTGAAAAAGATAACTCACAGAAATAGTTATTACTCTATCCTTTAAGCAAACAGTACAACATTCTAACGTGTACATTGATAAAACGGTCTCTGACATTCCCACTTTGATCTGATGAACCAAAAATGCCATAGCCCTCTAAGACATAACTTATCTCTGGTATTTCATCCCCTGTTTTATTTTTCCTGTTTGATTCCCAATGGGCAAGTTACTCCCTCCATCTTTCCAATTTAAGGATTCAATAAAAGTTCTTTTAAAGGTTTGGAATTCTTTCACAAACTCATCTCTCTCCAGTTTCCGTTGCTTAATCTCATACTGTAAAGCCTCATTCTCGGCCTTAATATTTGGGGAAGGGGTGTATGATTTCGTATTTTCATATTTATTACCCCTAGGTCATGTTCCCCAGTGTGATGAGTATACTTCTACATCACGGCTCTTGGTTGTATATTTATTTTGTTTCAATATCTTTTCACCAGAAGACAAACAAAATTGAGCAATGTGCCCAAATAACCTACAAGTGTAGTGTTTTATCTCCTGTAAAGTATTAAAGCGTCTCTTAACAATTGGTGTGGTTTTAGACTGAGAATATTCAATGGCTAAAACTTGATTATCAATCTTTTCTGTCTGCATACAAGCTATGGGGGCACTTTTAAAAGAGCTCCCACCTTTTAATGAGTTGTTCAGACTAGCACCTACTCCAGATGGGGGCAATTTCCTGTTGTATGTAGAAATACTCAGACCAGTTGTATTACAATCTATGGTATGAGGAAATTGCACCAGCTGCTCTTGGCTGGATGGTGCAGACACTCGTTTACATTTACTCTCTGCCTCTATCCACCTGTGTGCCAGCTGATCAATCTCTCTCTGCTCTTTTTGGCAGTCTACAGTTGGTTGCTGGTGGCTAGCATTCAAATTGATCATAGCCATTTTTAGAGTACTGATGTTACTTTTGGTTATTTCCAGATCCTCCTTGAGGGATGTGTTTTGCAACATTAAATGTTCATATTGCTTAGCCAACCAGAATGCGGGAAGAATTAGTGCAGTCTTACCCTCCCATTTGCTGTATTTTTTCTCTGTTAGCTTTACATTAACATACTCTTGTGCCTGGTGCCATGGGCTTTTAGATTCCCCCATTGCTCTTATTATTTCAGAGCTATTTTTAACTTTAGCAATCTTGGCCATCAATTTCTCCATGATGTACAAAAAGTTCAATGACTATACAACAATCCACCCCAGAACACCACTACAATATGCACCGGAGTGGAGACACAAACATTACAATAACACTAGTATCTTCACTGAATAGAGTATACAGTATGTACAGTATACACCCCCACAAACAATAGTGGAAGTGAACCTCCAGGCCCACAATAGAAAACCCTATAGGTAGACAATAGAAAGGTAAACACTAGCAGGGTTTTGCCAATAACTCCCCCAACAAATTAAATTCCAAACTTAGCAGTATGTTCATCATTAAAAAAAAAAATAGTCTAAAAGCTGATAACAAGTACCGTATGCTCAATGTGACTCATTTAAAAAAAAACACCAAGTCAATAAATACAGCTCCGTTAAACTTTATCTGATTCACTGACCAGGCCTCCAAAATTACATACGTTAAAATACTTTATCCTTTCACAGAAAGAACAGAACGTATCTACTTGCAAGTTACTGCAATAAATTTCCACTTTGACCAAAATAGGAATATTACAACTTGCACATTCCTCAAAACCAACAAAAACAGCACTCTGTAACTCTTAGTTTTACGTTCCTTTAAAAAAAAAAAAAAATACAACACCTGTTAGTGGATGCAAAATCTACATACAAACCAAAAACCTGTTCAACCTGTTTCAACCAGAGACAAAAGGAAAAGAGCAAGTCACATTTTGTGTCTTAAAACATAAAAAAACCTCAACAAGGAAAAGAGACCAAAACTTGCAAAATTTTTCAACACAACAAAGACCACACTCTTTCAGTGTATTTCTAATAAGACACACATGTACTCACCCTAAAGCAAAATCAAACAATGATTTCAGAGAAATGAAGCTTGGTAAGCACAAACGAAACAAATAAATATGAACAAAATGTTCCCACTTAGCATGTCCTCCCATTAAATTGACCGGTATTTAATGTTACTTCTAGCACACTTTTTTCTATAATTATGGGATATTAAACAAAATACAATCTGTGGTGTATCCTCCCTCCATAGAGTTATTCTAATACCCATTAATAAAACAAAACTTACCTATGTTTTTCTAGATATAATCGCTGTAACCCCCAAACTACTGACAAAAACCGACTCAGTTTAATAATCACCACAATAACCTTAATCTGCATTGCGCAAATCTCGGTATTGTTGTATTAAATACTTTCAGTTCTGGTCTCAACTCCGTTGGTTGCCAATTATGTTATTCGTACATTATATTTGAGATTTAATATCTCTTCATATATGATTTGGGTTAAATGAGAGTTCTTTGACCATAAGTGAAAGCATTAATACAATTACAAAATGTATTAGTAAGTATTAAGGTCTAAAGACTATACAGCAATCTATCTATTATACCTTGCATATGAAGAAACACATAGGTTAAACTCCACTGTCTAATATCAGTAGGATCAGATGCATTTTGCTTTTGTTTGGCATGTGCACCAGCAGTACACAGAGGGGCTTTTTAAATGTCCACTCAGAATAATTTCTCCATCTTGTGGCCTTTTTCCTACAATGGCAAGTAGGTAGTTAAATTACTATCATTTATATTTCAATAGTGCTAAACAAACGGTCCCTAGAGTCTGGAAAACCTGCCAAAAAATGTCCAAAATGTTCCCATACTCTATTTCAAAATGTATTAGAACATGGTATCCATTGATAGAACAGAAATAAGCATTTGTAGTGTGTAAACAGTATAATATCCATTAACTTTTGTATCCTGTGTGTAAGGCTAGATTCTGACCTTCCCCAGGTCCAAACCCCCCTCCTGCCCCTCGCCACTATCAACTATTCAAAATAGATACCTCTCCCAAGGTATCGTTCTCTAACTTCTATTTTCTTGTCTCTAATTGTTATAGAATTCCTCTATATCTAGAAGACCGTGTTAATAGTTAGGCATAGGCATTTTAATTTATAAAAAATAAATTGAGACTTAAATTGTTTGCATTTACCTATATTTGTTCCTATATTTATGTTACTGTATGCCATTGCATAATCATATACACTCCTATTTGCTGATTTTTTTATATTTTACTTACAGTATGTAAACTACTAATAAAAAGTTTATTGTACATAAACAAAAAAAACACTCTCAATAAAAACTGTTCTTACAGTTGTCTGGAATATTATATAATATATTTATATTATTAGCATAAACTTAAAAATACATTAGTTTGGAAGTGAATATTCATTTTCCTACATGACCATGCTACTTTAGTAAATCGAAACCAACAAGTTTTATATTTTTTAAATCGGTTTAGTTTGCAGAAATACCTTCATTAATATATATTTTTAACAGATATTCTAAAGAAGCATTTAACTATATAGCTTTTCTCTTATTAAAAGCATGCTTTCTCAGTTAACAGCATAGACTTAAGAATAATAGGTCTCTTTATTCATTTAAATTACAAAACTGCATTAACCAGTTCTCACATTATGTCATAGTGGTCTGGAATACTATATTATTAGCATAAACCGAAAAGTACATGATTAGTTTGGAAGTGCACTGCCTGTAATGAAAATCACAATGATGTACAGTATTTAAAAGCAAACCAATCATTGTCATGTCCCAAATGACCAGTTCTTGAGCTAGAGACAAGGTATGATAGCATAATGCAGCATAATTTTGTGATGATTGTGTGCTCCTCATGGAGCTGACAGCTGCTCATTAGCTCTTCAGCTATAGAACCACAGCTATTTTTAAATGAGTCATAATCAGTACAATATGGGGATATCTTAGCAGTGAAATGTAGAAATAATGGGAATTAAGGAAATTGGAAAACATTATATATGATATTATATTTTTCATAAATTATTTCCTTTTTTAAACAATCTGGAATGGTTCAGTTATTATAATATAAACATATTGTTCAGTGCAAGTCTTTGTTTTGATTAGCAGCGCATTGGTAACATCATCTCACTGTATCAGCTCATGTGTGTTTACATCAGTTTTAGCCAAACTCCAACAAAAAAGTATTTTGTTTTGGATGGAGCTGGAAAGAATTAAAGCCTCTGTCAGATTTCTGCAAATTTAAGGCCAATTGTGTAAAAAATTAGGTATATGGAATAAAGAAGTACAGGCCAGTGTACAGAATGAGGCAATGCGAAAAAGAGTACACAGTGAACTGCATGCAAAAAAACAAAATAATATCCAGTGTGTGATCTGCCTGCCAACACTAGAACATGTTTCCCACCAAATAAAACAAAATTTTAAAAAATGAGGGCAGCACTGATTGAGCATTATAAACAAATCACTCCTGTAAATATTTAAATTACACAAAAAAAAGAATAATATAACAAATATATCAATATAATGTTATAAACAGTGAATCACATTCAGTACCCATATAAACTCATAAAGTGTACAAAAAGCATGTAAACATTATATAAACCATGAAAAATGTGCAAAAATACCTCTCATAAAGTGCTGTCTTCCATATTAATGTTATTCAAAAAATATATCCCCAGTGCTCTTCACTGATGTTTACAGAAATGTGCGCCCTTCCATACTGTGCTCCAACCTGCTCATCTTCACAGAAGACCTCTTAAGCTACAGGAGGTCAGAAATTGCTCAAAAGATCACACAAAGAGTGCAGAGAGGAGAGAGAAAAGCCGGCGGAAGCGCCAGCTTGTTGACATGTGATCGCGCCGTCATTGGACGGCGCGATCACGTGGTGAAAGGCCGCTCACAGTGGCCATTCACCGCGATCCGTGATCAGTCGGGTCCCCCGGACCCGGCGGTCACAGATGTTCCCGTGTGCGCGCCCCAGGGGGCACGCGGGAAGCGCGATTCTGGAGGACGTCCTCTCAGGATAACCCGACCGCACTGTAGACGTCTTTTGTCTATAGCGCGGTCGGGAAGTGGTTAAAAAAAAATATTCGAAATACTACATTTGTGGCCAGCGGTGCATTTCTTGCACAAAAATAAAAAGTGCGTCTACATTGCTGGTTTTAAAAAAAAATATTCTAAATACTACATTTGCGGCATTTCTTGCACAAAAATAAAATTAGAAAACAAACAACAGTGTTGGCTATCTCCTCCTCCACCGCCACTTCCACCAACACCGCCACGGTCACCGCCTCCTCAACCTCCTACTCCACATCCACCTCCTCCTCCATTTGTTATTTTTTTATGTGATTTTACATTATTTCCCTATCCACATTTGTTTGCAGGCCACTTGTCCTACTCTTATCCCCATTTTGCTTCCTTTTGCAGCCCTCTAGTCCTTTCCAGGACTTTTTTAGAGCCATTTTAGTGCCCAAAAGTTCGGGTCACCATTGACTTCAATGGGGTTCGGGGTCAAATTCGGGTCAAGTTTGGGGCCGAACTCGAACTTTTTCGCGAAGTTCGGCCGAACCCGAACATCCAGGTGTCTGCTCAACTCTAATCATGAGCCTTTAAGTACTTGATGGATATAAAAGGGTAGAGAACTTAAAATCCTTCTCATGCACAGCCCAGCTTAAAAAGAAAGAGAAAATCTCATAGTGCTCATTTTAGTATTTACTTAAAGTTTCCACACAAATAAAAGGTACACACATAAGGCTTAAAATACATTCATCTCCAAATGTTCCAAAAGATAGTACACACAGCACTGACAATGTATAACACTCTGCACTGATAAGTCTTGGCATACAACATCCTACATTGTGATGATGTAATCGGCTTCACTTCACTGACGCATTGCATCCAATAAGGGGCTTCTTCAGAGGGTAAGAGTCCCAATGCCATACACACCCTTATATAGCCACCTTGCCCCATAGGATAATCATGGTTACAAGTAAATATCGCTCCAAGGCAGAGCCAGAGCACCTCCTCTCCACCATCTTAAAAATTGACTTGGATCAGCTGGTACTTCTAACTACTCTAATTAAATAAGTAAGGCTGAATAAGTATGTTTGGAGACAATGGAAGCATGTATGTTAATGATGCACAGTACTTGTAACAGTAACCCCCTTTAATAATAAGGGTGTTCCTAAATGTCTGCCCTCCCCTTGTGTGAATGAGTAAGGGTATGTAGTTCCCCTACTCATTCAAAAAAATAAAAGTTGTAACCTAGAAATAAAGACAACTAAATGTTTGACAAGTCCTTTATTTAAAAATCCCAAAAATGTCCTCATTGTAAATACATTATCAATCACAATGCCCAGCTGTCACCACTTGACATCTCGCTGAAAGAAAAATCCTGATGACCCAGCACATACAACTGATCCTGTCAGTAACACTAGCCAAATAACAACTGCCTGAGCTGTCATCAGCTATTTGTGGGAAGGGACAGTAGTGACATTATTAACCAAATATGGCCATGACTATATAAGGTCAATGTTAATGATGTTGCTGCAATCCCCACCCCTTTGCCTAAAAGACAATGACAGCAGAAAGCTGTCATATATAGAAGCGGTAGAAATACCACTTCTATATATGATGCATAGCTTTTGCTGAACAGGGAATTGAATGGGCTAAAATTCAGGTATTTGTCCAAACATCATAACAGCTATCCATACTATTATCCATATAAGATACATATTGTATTTATATTATCTGTGGCTATTGAAGTAATTAAAGCTTTTGTGCCTAGAGTTCAGTATTTACTCAGCTTGCAAAAAAACATTCATTGCATAGGTTGGATAGTCCTCATTTGTTTTTCCTGTGTGCATTCCCTTCTGCAGCCAGATATTTTTATCAAATATTTTGTGCATTTTAGATTTTAAAAAAAATATAGTTTGAATTCTGCAACTAAAGTAGTAGTTAACAAAATTTAAAGAAGACCCACTACCATCAAGCTCAACTTAGCAGTTCTTACAAAACAAACCCAAGCTGATTCAGTGGGGAATAATATATATAAAATAAACGTGATTCTAGCTTCTTCATTTTTTACTGTATAATCCAAAATCCATTGAAAAGAGAAAATAGATAAGTAATTATACAATTTGAAATTAAATCTAAAGACAAAAGAGTAGATATGTGTATCTATCTTGCCTAATCACTGCTGGAGGTTAATTGATTTGCATTAGAAAGACTGAGCTAGTCATCTTTTATCTGTCATGCAGTTTGTAACTTTTACAAGAACACACTATATGTAGCATAGGAATCATAGAAATAGTTTAGCTTTTCTAAAATGATTCCTTAATGTATTTTTATCATTGTAATCATAGATTAATACTGTTGTGTTCCATTGGGAGTATTCAGACTGAGCACGGGGGGTTTGTGCATGAGGAACTCACACACGGCAAATTAAGTTAAAGTGGTTCTAAAGCCCAAGTGTTTTTTTTGAGAATGCATTAAGGTATAAATTCCTCCACTTTGTGTCCCTCCCTTGCCATCCCTGAACACTTACCTGATTCTGAAATTGATTCAGTGCCGTGCCCATCTGCAGCACCACTGCTATCTCTTCCTCTTCTCACATGAGACTCTGAGAGCAGCTGAAACCATTGGCTCCTGTTGCTGTCAGTCAACAGGGTGCGGCCTTGCCATGCTGTGCTTGTCTATGGACACACACAGCCCAGCTCTGGAAATTGCCTGCAAGGATACCTCCTCTGCATAAGGCTTGCTGAGGGCTCACTCATAAGAAGAAGGGGTGGAGAGCACCAGCAGTGAACTCCAGAAGAGGGGGTAAGGGTCCATTCTGTGCAATACCCATTGAACAGAAAAGGTAAGTATAACATTGTTTTAATTTTAAACTTAAAATCATAACTGCATCCTTCAGTATCCTGAGTTAACTTCATAGACAGAACTGTGATTTGAGGAAAGATGATCATGTAGCTTTGTCAGGTCATGTAAAATGGCTTTCTTCCTTTTTTATTGTTTACAACTATCTAATCATTTTATTTTGCTTCACCATCTTTAGACTCCAGTGCCAGCAATACACATTTGCAAATTTGTGAACCACATAGAAGTATTTTATAAATGTGCAGAACATTTTTTTAAAGCAGCAATATGGTAGCAATACAACTGCTTTCTATATAGACCTCTAACAGTACATCTAGACTTCCTAAAGTGGTTAATGCTTTACTTATTTTATAACTACATGGATGTTCTTCCTGCTGACAACACCCTGTCTTTTTGATAGGCTACTGAGCATTACTCTGAGAGTTGGGGCAAGGGGCATGTACATTATCCTCAGCTCAAAAATGTAACTACAAGTAGGTGGAAAGAACCCCAAGCAGTACAGGAAGTCTCCCAATTCTGACAACTCTGCAGTATACCTCCACCAGGCTAAATTAGGATAACAAAATGCAGAAAAAAATACTAAATGTTGTAGTATACCACACCTGTCACAAGCCTTTTTTATGCACACAACTGCTTCAATTGCAACAACTAGAAACAAAAAGTAAAGAAAAAAACAGAACTATAGACAACACAATTGTTATTTTACAGTTGTTTCTGAAGACAAGGTTTGGTAAAAGTACAAATGTTGCATTATGGTCCAAGAATTGTACAGTTTTTGTCCGAAATTGCTATTATGAGATAATGGGTTTTATCTTCTGTTTCCTATTGTTCATTTTTGTTATTTTCATTATAAAATTTAAAAAAATACACAAATTATTTTCTAAAATTCTTATCAATCTATACAGTATCTTATGATCTCCAAATATTGATTTTGCCACTGTAGAAGAGATGAAATCACATACAATCATTGGATGTCAAAGAATACATTTTGCTGTGCCCTGCATTTACTGGAAATATTCCAGGCAAGGTAATAGGTTTGCTGTAAGGAGAGGCCCTAAGCAGTCAATATTCACTTTCTCTAGGCAGGTTTAGGAGTCACAAGGACATGTGCTACCAAAAGATTTCATGTGACAGTTTTGAAGTCTGATGATTGGTTGTTCAGTAACTGAACACCACATTGTGATATCACCTGTGGAAAATAATGTGTTCTCCCTTTCTCTCGAATTTCTGGACATTTTTTTGGTGTGACAGAACAGCACAGGAAGGATAAGCAGAAGGAAAATACTGACTGTGTTCAGCCCCTCCTCTGAAGTAAACATGTTATTTGCCTAGTATGGACATAATACAGGTTTGCTTTAATTACCTAATCACGGTTAGAGAAATGAAAAAAGCAACAGAAATTTCCTCTAAACTTGATTGGTTATGAACTTTGCTATAGTTTAGCTGCAGGTAATATTCCAGTACAAATAAAGCTAAAGAGACTTCCTGTGAACTAGAAGTAAAAATAATCCATGAATAGATATCTACAATGCAAGTCATACTATTAGTCTGCCAGAGCAGTATTTTTTTGATGTGGCTTTTTATACTTACAGGTAAAGGAGATTTAATTGGAGCAACTTTATCAATTAAAGATCAAGTAATAAAAACCAATGCGGATGTGAAAGCTTTGACCTACTGTGATCTACAGTGTATTATCCTCAAAGGCCTTTATGAAGTTCTGGACTTTTATCCAGAATATGCACATAAATTTGTAGAAGACATTCAGCAAGATCTTACATATAACCTTCGGGAGGGTCATGAAAGTGATGTAAGTTTATATGTTAATGACCATAAATCATAAACACATACAGATATACTGTAAATCTTCTGTCTAGCTTGATTACTTGCTACATCATTTATAGCATTATTTCAAAATGTTTTTAATATGTTGTTCTTGTTCCCATTTAGTCTTTTTCATTACTATTCTTCTATTACAGAATATCAAAATGTCCATGTTACTCTAAGATGACACAAAATTGACAAAATACAATAACAAGTAAAAATGTGTTTTAGGTAGAAATTCGGTATTGATTTACAAGTAAATATGACTATATCACATTGTGTCTCAGAGTTGTTTTAGGGTTTTTTCTCTTGTGTTTGAGTGAAAGTGGGTTTGTTTAATATCATGATCAGCATGGTAATTTCTTAATCTGCATTAAATTGTATCTTCAGTTTAATTTTGGGGTGAAATGTAATATACAGTAATTAGTAAAATTAATTTGCAGACAAGAGTACTGTATAAGTGAAAAATGGGCATGAATTAAGTGCTACAGCTTAATAAATAGTTTACATTCATTTCATTATTTAACCCACTCATTACCATTCATTGCTATACATTTTTAACCTCAGGTGACCAGACCATTTTTCTATTGATATTTTAACTTTTTTACTCATGTTTCGCTATTTTTTAGTTTGTGTTTTGCCAGTCAGTAATATACCCTCCAAACCATATTTCCCCTGCAAGCACAGCTCCCATAAAATAAAAAGATGTGCTGCTGATTTTGTACACCCCACCATAGTTGAGCAGCTGTTTATCAAATCAATATTTTCTAAAAAAAATACTCTAAAATCATTATTACCACAAACACAACATAACTTACAAAATTCCTAAGAAATCTAAAAGAAAAACTGTATTAAATTAATCAATTACAAATATTTGTACAGTTTCAATTTTGTCCTTTTAAAAAAAAATAAAAGTAAAGACTGTAAATAAGCAACTGACACTAAAAATCTGGAGGTTGACTTCCCACCTATGCGGTATGGTAACAGCCAATCTGCAGTGTTGTTTGTGCATTGTGCTAAAATTATCCAGGCAACACAGCACATTACAGCATACAGCAATGCGTCATAATACACTGCCCACACATAAAGTTGAATAAATGTGATTTTTAAAAACTAAAGTAAAAACGTCACTGGGATATGCTGTAACAATGCACTGCAGTGCATATGCACAATACACATGGGTGACATGCATTAACTAATGTGTTTGGATGTGTATTGAATTACCACAATGTATGTAGTTCACATGTGTATGTTATGTTTGTGTAATTTATGTATGTGTGTGTGTGTGTGGTGGGGGGAGGTTATATTTCTGGTTTATTATTTATTATTGTATTTTTTTTTATATTGTTTGAACATTGAAGAAATATCATGGGTCTGTTCAGTTTTGAGATAAAGAAAGAGATCGAGAGCTCAGTATTAAGTGCTTTCGTTAATTCTCAAACTGTTGAGATAGTAAGCATGTTGTCCATGTTTACTATCTCTTGATTTATGAATGAAAATGGAAGTGTTTAGTATTGAGCACTTGTGTTCATTTATGAAATTGCAGGAGCTATCTGGAACATATTTACTAACCTTCCACTTGCCATTCTGAACAGATCAGATCCTGTGCACCACTGCATGCTCCACTCTGTGCCCCTTCCACAACCTGTTGTCTTTGCTGGCACAGATGGGGGGAGAGCAGCATGGGAGTTGATTGTCAATACTTTGTGACAGGTAGGGCAGAGTATGGGTCAGCAGTGTCCGTGTCGGGGGGTGGGGGCTCAGATTTTAATGAACAGCTGTAATCAGAAGCTTGTCAGCCACTGATCACAGCTATTCCCTAATTGGCAGACTCTGGAGGACCACTCTGCTATAAGCCACAGAGAGATGCAATGTCCAACCAGTGTCTTGAGAACCAATTAATTTGTAATTTATAATTTTACTTGCAGCCTTAAACATGCTCTTAAAATGTAGAAAAGTATAGAAAAATTACAACCCCTCTTAAGTTGTATTGTTATCTGCATCCCTTCTATTTGATCTTGTCGCCTGGTCACAAGTAGAGAAATACAGTAGTTAAATGCATTGCACTGCACTGTGCTGGGCAGCCTTGCCCAAAGCAATCCACCATATAGACAAGGCAATTTACTTTGTGTCCTATGTGTTTAGTTTACACCAGCACATTGTGCATAGGTCATGCACTACTTTTTTCAACAAAGTGTGTTGTGGTGCAGTAAACCACATTGTAATGCATTGCAGAACATAAAGGCGGATTAAATGTCCTTTTGACATTTCAGTGAAGTTTTTCAACAAAATGTAATTAGTGCAATGCTTCATAATCAGCAAATTGGCACTGTTCCCTTCACAGCACACAACAGCGGCCACATTACAAGACAGCTGCTGGTGTGACTAGACCCTAAGAAGGGAATTTTCATAAATGTTTCAGAGATTTATCTTTCTTCCTGTTGCATTTTAGGGACAGGAGGGAAATTACTTTCTTCCTCTATCTCTCAGGAATTCCAGTTATTCCCACCAGCCTCAAAGCCAAATGAAAGTATTAATTTTTCCCAGTACATTTCCTATAATGCAGAAAAAACAACTAGGAAAACCAGCAGTGTAGGGAAAAACATCTAGGAGAAGACAGGTACACAAACTATCGAGGGGATATCTTGCCAACAGAGACACCATGACATATAAGAAGCTGGTGGGTGATTCAGATGAAGAAGCTCTAAAACGCAAATCTAAAACTTGGATATGCGATTTTATTTAGCTTTACTGTGCTTTGCTTATATAGATATGGCCTTGAGCATCTTTAGACAATTAAGCATGTTAAGCCTGACTCGAAAAAGAATGAGAATCTCGTTATTTGCTTCTTAATATCTATGAAGGAGGAAACTACATATTTATGTCTTGTTCTCCATGACAAAACTTAGAACTGCCAGTCTGGAAGTTTAATGAAGTCTTATGGGAATAAAGGGTTGAGTGTAATCCAAGTATCAACAAATGTCACATTTTTAGGAAAGGATGTATAAACATTTTCAACATCGATCACCTATTCTTCAGTCTTACATTTATAATAAATCATATTTAAGTTGCGCCAAAGAGGAGGAAATTAGAGTCCTGGAAATAATATGCCATCTTACTGTGTATTTTAACCACTTCAGCCCCAGAAGGATTTTGCCCCCTTCCTGACCAGAGCACTTTTTGCGTTTCGGCACTGCATTGCTTTAACTGACAATTGCGCGGTCATGCAACGTTGTACCCAGACAAAATTGACATCCTTTTTTTCCGATAAATAGAACTTTCTTTTGGTGGTATTTGATCACCTCTGCGTTTTTTGTTTTTTTACGCTTTAAACAAAAAAGTGCAGCAATTTTGGAAAAAAATAATATTTTTTACTTTTTGCTATAATACATGTCCAAAAAAATATAAAAAACAAATTTATTCATCAGTTTAGGCAGATATATATTCTTATACATATTTGTAGGAAAAAAATCACAATAGGGGTATATTGATTGGTTTGCGCAAAAGTTGCTGCGTTTACAAACCATGAGAATTCATTGCTACTATTTTTTTTTACTAGTAATGGCGGCGATCTGCGATTTTTATCGGGACTGCGATATTGCGGTGGACAGATCGGACATTTTTTACACTTTTTTGGGACCAGTTACATTTATACAGCGATCAGATCTAAAAATAGCCACTGATAACTGTATAAATGTCACTGGCAGGGAAGGGGTTAACCTGCAGGGGCAATCAAGGGGTTAACTATGTTCCCACAGCATGTTCTAACTTTGTGGGGGCGGGGCTGGCAGAGACATGACAGATATAACTGATCCCGATGACAAGGATCAGTAGATCACTGTCATGCCGCCTAACAGAACAGGGAACCACCGTGTTTACATTGGTGGTTCCCCGTTCTTCCTCTGTATCAGGCGATCATGGGTTGCCGGTGGACATCAAGTCCGCCCGCCCATGGCCACACTCAGGGAGCATGCAACGGGCATGAGAGCGCGCCAGCAGCAGCGCGCGCCTGCTACTCGAGCCCACGTGAATTGCCGTTTATAAACGGTGATTTACGTTACGCTGCCACAGTGCAGCAGTAAATGTACGCGAGAGGGTTGGGAACCAGTTAAGGAAGGTCAACCATAATAATCAAGATTTCAAGAGCTAGTTATGCCAAACTGAAAGTCAAAGAGTACTTATTTAGGAAGCCAGGGAAAGGACTTTTATTGAGAAAAAAATGACAGCATTTGTTAAAGGATAAGTTCACCATTTGTAACATGTTACATATTGCACCCATATGCATGTAATATGTTACAGGTGCACTAGCCTCTGAACCCCCCTCCCGATCCCCCCTTTTGATTTCGAGCTAGGGAACTTCTCCCCCCGCTCGCTGTCACAATTTAAAAAAAACACAGCCATGCGGGGCTCTGCCCTCACAGGTGTGTAATCCATTCACAGTGTTCTGTAAATGTGAAAACTACAAGTACTGACACCCTTTGCAGCTGTCAGATTGTAGTTCCCAATGAATTACCAGGGTGCTGTTGAGAGCTCTAGGTTCAGTTCATTGAGTCTTCCTGTCAGAGTGTAACTGCCTACTTATAAAAGGTATGACAGACTGTCTGTAAGAGCCCTTCATTGTGCAATGCTTAGCAACTATTCAGACTAGATCGATAGGTAGATAGATAGATAAAAATTGTATCCCTCTCTGCTATTAAACTTCTGCAATATGATTACAGAGTGGACCAATAACTACCAACACAGCTGTATTTATGCTAGAAAAACCCTAAAAATATCCCCTTAGATTACCAGTGCATGCTTTAACATTTGGAAATTGATTCATTGAGAACTTTAGAGCTCTTGGATACACAACAGAACTACCTTGTACTGTAGATAGCCTAATAACACAAGAAGATGTGTATAAACATTGCAAGGTCCTTGCTCAGGTGGAAAACTCACACATGTGAGTGGAAGTTTCTTTCACTTCATTTTGATTTACTGTTGTAAAGAATTTTATTGCAGTTCTTTGGTCATGATTTACTAAGAAACTCTTGCATCATATACAATACATATAAAATGTATCACTGTATATTGTAATCAGATTGATGAACTAATAGGATTGTAGCTCCTTAACCTAAAGACATGATTTACTAAAGTTGAAGCTGAGATAGAATGAGATGAAGCACACCATTTAAAGTGTTTTCTGTTTCAAATGTTTTATTGGTTTACATCAGTTATAAAAATACAAACGTACAAAGAGCCACATAAATATTGGAGGGGATCTATGTGGAAACAGGTCTGAAGGATAAGCAAACATTGTCATACAAAACAAATCCGCAATCACAAATTAAACTCATTGGACGGGTGCATTCAGATTGGTATAGAACATCGAAAGATGGGTTATTTGTTAAAGACAGGAGAGACATAAGATCAAGGAGTCGCCCAATATTCCAGACGCCCCACTGGGAACAATCTGCGTCTGGACCAGAGGGCGATTGTAGGATAAAACACAGTTTTAAAGTCGGACTTCCTGGCTGAGGGTGAACCCTAACATGGGATAATTGAAGCGGTAGTAGCAGAAACAGTGAGGTAATGAATATCTGAGGGGAGGGAAAGAAAATGGGATAAGATGATTTCCTGAGTGTGGTCGTGTGCAATCTCCGACCATCGATTAAAGATCTACAATGTATAATGGGAAGCAGACCTGATCTTTCTAAGGGAGGTGAGGTGGCAGTCTTAACTAACACTAAGAAAAG
>BLSH010311756.1:643727-658463 GCA_018402905.1 Glandirana rugosa
TGTACGGAACATCTACTAACCTATTTTGTGAAATTTACCTCCGCGTACGCGCTTCGGCAGGTACGACCAGCGTATCCTAGCCTCGAGGCGTGGCCCACTCTGGCGGCACCGACTGTGGCTATCGAAGCCCGTGAGGAAGGGCAGGTGCGGCTGTCGAGCCTTCGGGCACTGGGAGCTCGTAGGTCACCCTACCAGGAGCCTCCGGGGGCGAGGTACCACTTTTGGTTTTGATATGCACTCCGGGACCGAGTCCGGAGGAGTTTCTACCGCCGCCTGCGGAGGTCCGCTTGCTAGCCGAGAAGAGTCGCTAGGGGCTCCTCTGTCCATGGTGTGTCCCTGCTCCCGCTTAGACTACCCCTTTGATATAGGTGGGGTTGTGCCATCAGAGCTGAATGAGAGTCCTGGGGCTGGGAGAGTGTGGGGGTGGATATAGTTTCCCCATCAGATTCGCCCTCGTCCCTGTGTGGTACCTGTCTCCTCGGGGATCGCTGAGAAGAGCCGATCGTTCGCCTGGAGGCGTCCGCCGCCATCTTTGAGGAGGCCTGAGCCAGGGCCTCACGTATAGTTTTGGTTTTCACCATGGAGCGGGGGCCTCCGAGGACCATCCCACTGGATGCTCGAGGGTCACGGGCTTCCGAGCTGTCGGCGTGGACGGGAAGGAGTGCCCGAAGCTATCGGTGTCAGCCACGGCGGTCTCACCCGGTGCGGAGCTCCGATCCTATGCGACCAGCATGGACGGCTTCGCGCATGCGCCTCCATTTAAAGTGTTTTATCCAATCATCTACAAGGCATGTGAAAAAATGAAACTTTTTCACTTGATTGGATGCTTAAAAAGAACACAGATGCACTCGGGGAAAGTGAATTATAATATTAAAGGAACATGACAGTCAAGTATTAAAAACACTCTGGGGAAATTTAATGACACATTTATGGTTATTTTCTAGTAGTAGTTTCCTTTAGTAGATTCCTAATATAGGCAAGCAGCATTGCCAGCACGTGTGTCAAATTCAGGTAGTTCTAACTACTTCCACTTTAAGAACCTGTTGCTATAGCAGGGACATATTCTTAAAGAAATACTACCAATTCATACAGTAGATTAGGAAACTGCTGGTAATTAAGACCAGCTCGGATTTGGCATACAGGCAGACACCAGTGCTCAGAGTAAGGCATGTCTGTGCTGGGAACCTGGCATGCTTGTGACAGCTTCCCATAGAGGACTCTATCACTGACCTCATTCAACTGTTTGCTGAAAGCTAAATGCAAACAAAGGGGCAGGAGATACGGATGATGACATTATCCAAATATGACAATGCCCATATTTGCAAAATGATTTGAGTCACGGAGGAGATGGACCTGAGGGGGGGACATGGTCACACCACTTGTTGGGAGACCAGAGCCTGATGAGGAACTGAAAATGTAGTTCCTCATCAGGTCTGTCTTAATTTTAATTGCCAGAAAATGCCACTGTGTGTATTCCAAAGTTGCCATTGGACTGAATAGCAGCTATGAATCTGCCCATTGCGGTGCACTGTTAATCAACAGCAAAACAGACCTGATAGGGAACTAGTTTCTCAGTTCCCATTTAGGTATTGCAATTTCTAAGATGCAGCTCTGCAAAATTCTTGAGGCTGGGTTCACACTGGAGAATCCAGCGGCTCACAGCAGGGGTACTGTGCCTTTCCACTCATCATTTCAGGTCCGATATCAGCCTGAATTTTGTGCTGAATTCTGACCTGAAACAGACCAAGAGATGCACAGGACTCCTGTGCAATTGACACTGGAGCCACTACGGAGATGTGTGAACCAGCTCCATAGAGAGACAGTCACAATCTCCTGCTATGCGAATTGGATGGGAGTAAGCTGCATCCAATTCACAATAGTGTGAACCCAGCCTAAGGATGTCTATGACACTCTTTATTGACACCCTCCACAATAGTTTAAGTATGTATTCAGTCAAAAATAATAAGCTGGATTTCTAAGTTCTCTTTTTATTAACCTTCAGCAAATCAGACAGAGTATTAGAGTCCTATCATCCTAACATATTTCAGACATGGGGAGCTGGACAGATGTTCTTCAAGGAGGCTTATACTGAGGGAAAGGTACAGGAAGGGCTTCATAAAAAAATGATGTTAATGTTTAGCCCAGTGAATGGGCTAGGGTCTGGGAAATGATGTAAGCTGAAGAGCTGGATTATACAAATAGTGGGATCACCTTATGACTATGCAGTATGTTACAGGAACAACTGTAGCTGAACAGTATACATATTTGGGCAAATAAAAACGGTACAGATACATGAATAAACAGCAATTTAACCAGGATTCATCCTTAATAATGTACATCAAGCAAATTTTCTCCGGATGCACAATGTATACATTGGAAAAAGATGAAAACACAGACACAATTTTAAACTGGCAAAGTTTCTTAACCTGAAATCAAATTTAGGAAGTAACAGTCCTTTCTGTTGAAATAACATAAAAAAATAGAAATAAAGGACATGGAAAAATAGCAGCTTTATTGGCAGGATAAAAAAGTATGTTTCAAAGGGAATCAGAAAAAACATTATTACTGAGTCAATGCTATTAACAGACTGCATCGTATATGTTATTTTTTTTTTTTTTGCCCATAGTTTGCCTTTAGCATTGCAACTTTCTATTTCACACTTTTAGTTAAAAATCAAGCAAAATGTAACAAAATAGGGCCAAGTTACATAGTCAGTGAGGTTGAAAAAAGACAGCTCAGTGTGTGAAGTCTTTCTTCATAGCTAAAATCCTCCAGTCATTTTATTAGCTTTGTTGCCCTTCTCTGGACCCTCTCAAGGTCCAGCACATCCCTCCTGAGTACTAATGCCCAGAATTTAACGGCATACTCAAGATGCGGTCGGACCAGAGGCTTGTATAGTGGGAGAATTATTGTTTTATCTCTGGAGTTAATCCCCCTTTATTAATGCATACCAATATTCTGTTTGCTTTGCTTGCAGCAGCCTGGCATTGCATGCCATTGCTGAGCCTGTCCTCTACTAGGACCCCTAGGTCCTTTTCCATCCTAGATTCACCCAGAGGTTCTCCTCCTAACGAGTAAACTGCGTTCCAATTTTTAGCACCCAAATGCATTATTTTACATTTTTCTACATTAAACCTCATTTGCCATGTAATTGCCTTCTTGCAAGGTTTCCACATCCTGCGTAGAAGTTATTGCCCTGCTTAGTTTTGTATCGTCTGCAAATACTGAGATTGAGCTAATTATCCCATCCTCCAGATTGTTTATGAATAAATTAAATAGGATTGGTACCAGGACAGAACCCTGGGGGACCCCACTTTCCACACCAGACCATTCCGAGTACTCCCCGTTTATCACCACCCTCTGGACTCTTCCCCTTAGCCAGTTTTCAATCCAGGTACTCACCCTATGGTCTATGCTGACAGACCTTAGTTTGTATAGTAAACGTTTATGGGTAACTGTATTGAATGCCTTTGCAAAATCTAGATACACCACATCTACAGGCCTTCCTTTATCTAGATGGCAACTTTCTTCCTCATAGAAGGTTAGCAGATTGGTCTGGCAAGAACGATTCTTCATGAATCCATGCTGATTACTACTAATGATACTGTTTTCATTGCTAAAATCTTGTATATAGTCCCTTATCATCCCCTCCATGAGCTTGCAGACTATTGATGTTAGGCTAACTGGTCTATAGTTCTCAGAAATGTATTTTGGCCATTTTTTATATATTGGTGCTTTTCTCCAATCAGTTGGTACCATTCCAGTCAGCAGACTGTCGATACAATTAAGAACAATGGTCTGGCTATCACTTGACTGAGTTCCTTAAGGACCCTTGGGTGTAATCTATCTGGTCCTAGTGACTTATTAATGTTAAGTTTATCAACTCTATTTCTAATTCTGTCCTTTGCTAGCCATGAGGGTGCTTCCTGTGATGTGTTAATGAGATTAACATTTACTAGCCTATGTGTGTGCAAAAGTGTAAAAGTTAAAACAAACAGGTGTCACCAACATTTTTAAATAGGCTGTTTACTGTGTTTATGTGGTCTGCAAGCTTTATCAGTTATACACATGTGAAGGAATTAACAAAATAAGACCTCTGTGTTCACAAATACCATAAGAAGTTGGTGCTGCTCAAAGCCTGTAGTATTAGTCACCCAGGTTTACACTCTGTATTCTGGTGCTGGAAGAGATAGAGCACATCTCAATTGAAGATATAATGTGGCATACAGGCACCACTGCACACTGTATTCAATTCCATTGTAGGGTATATGAAACACAGTCTTCAGCTCAAATCCCTGCCCATCAGTCATGCCCCTCTGACATTGTTTTCCCACATTGGGCTTAATCATAAATTAGACCGGTATGTCATATAAAGCTTTTCTGTAGTCACACATATGATTGCTGTGCAGGCTGCCACTAGGAAAAATGCAGCTTTCATAATGCAGTAGAGGGTCTATGTTTCTCTATGCAAGCTGTGCTGTTTACCAGAATGGTGGACTGGATAAGGGTATAAGAGCACATAGACACAAAACTTCTCAACATGTAAGCCACCAAACTGTGCCTTGGCTTCTCTGTGATTTCAAGGTTGATAGTTTAAAGATGTGCTTGTCTTTTATAATCTACCGGAATAGAGCTCACATCATGAGGGAATTGAGGCTGCCCGTCTTTACCTTCTTCTGAAAATCCTAGTTGTGTAGGCTGTCATGCCGATTCTCTGACCTAAGTCCAAGTTGCTGACCAGAATAAGCATGTAGATCGACAGTTTTGAACTTTCTTACTGCTTACTTGTTCTGAGTCAGTGACTTGAACTGTATTTCTTGCATAACAGCTAGTATGTTCAAATATTTATATAAAACGGTGCACTACCTATATACTAGTCTATGTGTGTACAAGGGTATATTTATTGGTTACTTTGATGTAGTGATTTTGGTATCCATTTGCATATTTATTTATTTACTGATTGATTTATTCATGGTTTACACATGCACTAGCACCTGTGGTTTATTTATGGTTTATATATGCACTACCACTTTTTAGGTATTTGCACAATTTAATATTGATTGCTATGAAATATTATTTTTTTGCTATGGTATCGATTTATTTATTCTTTTGTACACACATAGGCTAGTATATACAAAGCACATCTGTTTCTATAAGTAGTTCTTTCAACTTCTTGTATTCAAAAATTCAGTATGCTGCATCCAAACATATAAATACTTCAGCAAGGGCTGCCTGTATAATTTCACATACCAGGTTTGCTTTAAGGAGAGAAATTACTACTTTATAAGTGAAGTTGTTCAATGAGTCTATTTTTAAAATGGAGAATGTGACTTACACAAACATTCTCTGGTGGATAACCATCCTGGGCCATATATTTTAAGTGGAAGTGATTGGTTCCCCACCAACGAATGTTTGTTAAAATCACATGCTCTATTTTACAAATAGGTTTCAGTTCAACGCTTAGGAACAGTACCATATGAGTGCAGTTCATATAAGATGGATTACATTCTGCGTATTCTCTGTTTTAAATTAACTAAGAATTATTTTCTTTTTTGTTTTATTTTAGAGAATGTCAAGACTCTCTTGCAAATCAACTTTGTCACAGGTACAAAACATAGGGTGGTGTCCTGCAATCAATGTTAGAATTCAACATTAACAGCCTTATTCATGAAAGTTTTTTTTTACTCTAATATATAATATATTTTTTAAAAAACATTTTTCTCTTTCTGCCATATAATTTTCATTTATATTTATATGATTTGAATTGCTATGGACACGAAATATAAAAAAGTTTATGCCAATATTAAACATTTTATAAGGGTACTACTAAATTTAAATATTTGTGTTTTTATTCCTTACCAATTAACTAATGTTAACATAAATACAGTTTTTTTGAATCAAGGAGATTTTTTCAATTTTACATAACTATATCATGAAAACTTTATTTGGGTTTATACACATAAGGCTTTTATGAATATGGCTTTAAAAGGACCATACCCCCCCCCCCCCCCAATCTGTTTACTAATACCTTTGTATGGTATATATTTCTTATTAAGGGATGGATGTATATAATATTCTTGCTGCAGGATTACATTTAGATCAAATGTAGTTTTTCATGAAGATATACATCATGCTGGCCATAGACAGGCTACATTTTAATTGCTACTGACTTTGATTAAGAATCAGTATTTTCTTCCAAGAACCTTAGAGTTTATGGGGTTGAAGTATTTAAGAATATAATTTGTACACACCATAGTGAAGGTTGACTTATATTATTGACTGAGGTTAATCTTTGTTCACATCATTCATCCAGTCAAGCTACTAAAAAGCCATGCATCCTGAATGGCCTAAAATGAATTCAACAGCCTCTAATAAACTAGGTTAGTTAAGTGCCTCTTATAATCCAGACATTCAAAATCCTGAGGACAGTGCAAACATTTTGCTGGTACAGAAAATTATGTGGTGAAAAAAAAACTTCAGTTGAAAGGAATGCTTTGCTTTCCTTATAGAGTTCTCTTCAAGTCTTTGGAGAACACCAGAAAATTCAGATTTGCTGGGTTAGGTGAAATATCAACCTGTCTATGGCCAGTGTCATACATCAGCCTGTAGAAGTCACTATCATGTACTTCCATTGTTTTTATTCTTGTATCCATAACCACTTTATGTTTTTTTTCCAAAGCTTAGTTTCTGTGTTTTCTTTTTGTTTTGAAAAGTATCAAAAGACAGAGAATAAATAGATTTCAATTAAGACAACATCCCTCCCTTTCCTTTTCTTTCCTTTTCTTTCTGTTTGGCCAAAACATTTTTGGCTGGAAATACACTTTGTCTAACGATCTTGCCCTGTATCTCACTTGAGTATGCCTTTGGCTCTTGGAAGCCTTGCAAGGCCTACTGAAAGCAAGAGATGCAACAAATTTGAGCTTTATCTTGGCTTGCAGAGGTGAACAACAAGGTAAATAGGAGTGCTTGTAAGTCACACAAGTGCATTGTTTTGCATTCAGCATTTCTCTGACATGTTGGAATTTTGTTTTACATGCTGACAGGAGGAAGATTTTTACTGCCATATACTGTATATTTGTTGGCAGAAATAAGAAAAGAGGCTAAGTGGTTTATAATTTGAAAAAAAATTGATCAGACTAACCCATAGGATTGCTGAGAGAACAGCCCATCTATGGCATTCTAGGTGTTGGTCCAGATGAATTTTTGATAAGCGGTTTGCTATTAGCGAATATAAATATGTTTAGCAGTTTATTTGAGTCAGAACTCACCACTGTATCTGTCATGGTAAAGGGTCAGGCTCAGAGACCAGTAGCTATAGCAGTAGAAGGACTCCCGCCGACAAGCAGGATTGGTATACAAGCAGGCCACCCTGCAAATAATGCTCATCTGAGGTGTGGAGTATAAGTACTAACCGATGTTCACCAGAGCTCCTGATTGTAGAGATGGGTTTAGCTGCATGTTAGTTCCAGGTCACAGTCCTCAGGATTGCCGCACCAAGAGGTGAGCAAGTCGGAATCAAGTAGTGCATATAGCAGATAAGGATCAAACAGAAGAGTAGTCAGTAAATGAGCCAAAGGTTGGTAACAAGTAGTTGCAGGTTGGGATAGAGCTAAAGCGCAGTAAAGGAACAAGCCAAGGGTCAGTAGCAAGAGAGAGCACAATAATCTGGCAAACAGGAAGTGTAGAGACATGGCTTGAATCAGGAAGTTCATGGGAGGAGCAAAGAGTTCAAGATTCAGCATAAGTCAAGACAGGATTGTCCAATGGATTAGACAGGGTTCTGCCCAGCAACCCAGGTAGCTCAGTGAGAAGAGTCATTAGCAAACACAGCAGAGGTCCCAGGTTCAAGTCCAGGCCCTGACAGTACTCCCCTCCTCCCTGGACAGCTTAGGGCCAGGTTTGTGAGGAAACCTCTTGTGGAATTGTCTTGTTATTCTAGAGCATGAACGTTCTCCTCAGGCTCCCAAAAAAAATGTCCAGCCCATATCCTTCCTATTTGACCAGATATTGTAATTTGTTCCTAAAGATCCTGGAAACAAGAATTTTCTCCACCACAAATTCTTCTTCACCCTGAACCTCAACAGGTGGAGGAGATGGAAGAATTCTTCCAGAAAAAAGTATTTTCCCAAAATGGTTTGAGTAGTGATGTTAAAAACAGGGTGAATCTTCATACTGTCTGGAAGTTTTAAGTAAAAGATAACCGGTTTGATTAGAGCAGATATCTGCAAAGGTCCCACAAACTTTCAACCCAATTTTACAGGTAAAACATGGACCTTCAAATTTTTGGTTGATAACCAAACTTTGTCACCCACCTGGAAAGTAGGAAGGGATCTGCATTGTCTATCAGCAGCCTTCTTGTAACATTTCTGAGCCTCCCTCAAAGTCCCAATCAATTTCATCTGAATCTCCTGCAATGTAGGTAATCTGTTGGTAACAGAAGAAATTGGAGTTGAGATAGGGAATAGAGTTGAGAGAACCCGGACTGTAAAGTTAGGGTTTGTACCTGACTTTGGGGTGTCCGTGCCCCGAACCCGGACATTTGAAAAAAGTCTGGGTTCGGGTTCGGTATTCGGGTATTTTTTGCACCTTTTCAATAGCTGCAGGGCAGCAAATCAACAAGCGTTTCACTTGTTTGCCCTTAGAAGCCATCACAGCCATGCCTACTAATGGCATGGCTGTGATTGGCCAGTGCATCATGTGACCCAGCCTCTATATAAGCTGGAGTCACGTATGCCGCGTGTCACATCACCTCAGGCTAGTGTAGGGAGAGCATGCTGATGGCGCTGTGAGGGATAGATTACCGATCTAATATGATCTCATCCTGCATTACAGACAGATTCTTGGCGTTGCTGTGAGGGGAAAGCTTAGCATTCTAAAACCATCTGATACTGGACTAGGTACAGTTTACTAGTGCTGTGAGGGATAGATTACCAATCTAATATCATCTCATCCTGCATTACAGACAGGTTCCTGGCGGTGCTGTGAGGCAAAAGATTAGCGTTCTAAAACCATCTGATACTGGACTAGGTACAGTTTACTGGTGAGGGACAGATTATTGTTCTAAAATCATCTCACAGTGCTATAGGGAGAGGTTCCTGCTGCTCCTGTGAGGGACAGATTATTGTTCTAAAATCATCTCATCATAGTGCTATAGGGAGAGGTTCCTGTTGCTCCTGTGAGGGACAGATTATTGTTATAAAATCATCTCATAGTGCTATAGGCAGAGGTTCCTGCTGCTCCTGTGAGGGACAGATTATTATTCTAAAATCATCTCATACTGCTAGAGGGAGAGGTCCCTGCCGCTCCTGCGAGGGACAGATTATTGTTCTAAAATCATCTCATTGTGCTATAGGGAGAGGTTCCTGCTGCTCCTGTCAGGGCCAGATTATTGGTCTAAAATCATCTCATCATAGTGCTATAGGGAGAGATTCCTGCTGCTCCTGTGTGGGACAGATTATTGTTCTAAAATCATCTCATCATAGTGCTATAGGGAGAGGTTGCTGCTGCTCCTGTGAGGGACAGATTATTGTTCTAAAATCATCTCATAGTGCTATAGGCAGAGGTTCCTGCTGCTCCTGTGAGGGACAGATTATTGTTCTAAAATCATCTCATAGTGCTATAGGGAGAGGTTCCTGCTGCTCCTGTGAGGGACAGATTATTGTTCTAAAATCATCTCATACTGCTAGAGGGAGAGGTCCCTGCCGCTCCTGCGAGGGACAGATTATTGTTCTAAAATCATCTCATTGTGCTATAGGGAGAGGTTCCTGCTGCTCCTGTCAGGGCCAGATTATTGTTCTAAAATCATCTCATCATAGTGCTATAGGGAGAGGTTCCTGCTGCTCCTGTGAGGGACAGAATATTGTTCTAAAATCATCTCATACTGCTATAGGGAGAGGTTCCCGCTGCTGCTGTGAGGGACAGATTATTGTTCTAAAATCATCTCATCATAGTGCTACTGGGAGAGGTTCCTGCTGCTGGTGTGAGGGACAGATTATTGTTCTAAAATCATATCATAGTGCTATAGGGAAAGGTTCCTGCTGCTCCTGTGAGGGACGGATTATTGTTCTAAAATCATCTCATAGTGCTACAGGGAGAGGTTCCTGCTGCTCCTGTGAGGGACAGATTATTATTCTAAAATCATCTCATAGTGCTATAGGGAGAGATTCCTGCTGCTCCTGTGAGTGACAGATTATTGTTCTAAAATCATCTCATAGTGCTAGGGAGAGGTTCCTGCTGCTCCTGTGAGGGACAGATTATTATTATAAAATCATCTCATACTGCTAGAGGGAGAGGTTCCTGCTGCTCCTGTGAGGGACATATTATTGTTCTAAAATCATCTCATAGTGCTATAGGGAGAGGTTCCTGCTGCTCCTGTCAGGGCCAGATTATTGGTCTAAAATCATCTCATCATAGTGCTACAGGGAGAGGTTCCTGCTGCTCCTGTGAGGGACAGATTATTGTTCTAAAACCATCTCATATCATAGTGCTAGAGGGAGAGGTTCCTGCTGCTTCTATGAGGGACAGATTATTGTTCTAAAATCATCTCATACTGCTAGAGGGAGAGGTTCCTGCTGCTCCTGTGAGGGACAGATTATTGTTCTAAAATCATATCATAGTGCTATAGGGAAAGGTTCCTGCTGCTCCTGTGAGGGACGGATTATTGTTCTAAAATCATCTCATAGTGCTATAGGGAGAGGTTCCTGCTGCTCCTGTGAGGGACAGATTATTATTCTAAAATCATCTCATAGTGCTATAGGGAGAGGTTCCTGCTGCTCCTGTGAGTGACAGATTATTGTTCTAAAATCATCTCATAGTGCTAGGGAGAGATTCCTGCTGCTCCTGTGAGAGACAGATTATTGTTCTAAAATTATCTCATACTGCTAGAGGGAGAGGTTCCTGCTGCTCCTGTGAGGGACAGATTATTGTTCAAAAATCATCTCATATTGGTGTAGGGAGAGGTTCCTGCTGCTGGTGTGAGCAGTACATTTCTTGCACAAAAATTAAAAGTGCGTCTACGTTGCTGTTTTCCAAAAAAAAAAAGAATTTGTTATTCTTTTTTTTGTATTAATAAATAGTACTACATAATACATTTGTATCCATAATGAGGAGATATAAGGGACGTGGTCATGGTCATGGTCGTGGTGCTGCTGGTGCTGCTGGTGTTGGTGGTGTTGGTGTAGTTCCTGTTGCAAGGAGAGGACGTGCCAGGAGAGGTCGATTTGTGCCAGCTACATGCACAAGTGAAACACCTTCCTCAGGTGCTAGTAGCCGACAGAACCTTTAACGTTATATGGTAGGCCCGAATGGCGCTCAACGAATGGTGAGGCCAGAACAAGTACAGGCGATAGTAGATTGGGTGGCTGACAATGCCTCCAGTTCCTTCACATTGTCTCCCACCCGGTCCCTTGATGAAAGCTCAGAGTTGGCACCTGAACCCCATGGCCATCTGTCTTTCACCTCAGCCCCTTGTAAATCAGCGAAGCAGTCTGAGCCCCAAGTCATGCAGCAGTCTCTTATGCTTTTTGATGACTCTCCTGGTGTGCTTTCCATGCGCCATCCACATAGCCCTGCCCCAGAAGTGGAAGACAATAGAGAGCACCGATGCCCAACCACTTCTGTTGCAGGATGAGGACATGGAAACACCACCGCAGCATGTCTCTGATGATGACGAAACACAGGTGCCAACTGCTGCGGCTTTCCACAGTGTGCAGACTGACAAGGAGGGCAGTGGTGAAGGGTGGGTGGAAGATAATGTGGGGGAGGATGATGAGGTCCTAGACCCCACATGGAATGAAGGTCATGCGAGTGACGAGTGCAGTTTGGAGGAAGAGGTGGTGGTCGCACAGAGGCACCAGCACAGCAAAAGAGTCCCCTAGACAGTACGCCTGCTACTACCCACCACACCCAGGGACCTAGCACACCAAAGGCACCTCAAAGGCATTCCCCGTCGTGGCAGTTCTTCAGACAATGTGCTGACGACAAGACACGAGTGGTTTACATACTGTGCAATGAGAGCCTGAAGCGAGGCATAAATGTTCTAAACCTGAGCACAACCTGCATGACCAGGCATCTACATGCAAAGCACGAGCTTGCAGTGGAATAAGCACCTCAAAATCCAAGAAAGGTCTCAGCATCCTCCTGCTTCCTCTTCTTCTGCTGCCTCAGTGTCTTCCTCCACCTCTACAGTGCCAGTGTCACCTGCCACCCAGCAAACAGACGATGTGACAGCAATGCCACCATGTCTGCTACCGTCCCCAAGCATTTCCACACAGTCCCATGGAAGCTTACAGCTTTCCATCTCACAAACACTGGAGAGAAAGAGGAAGTACCCCCCTACCCACCCACAATCCCTGGCCCTGAATGCCAGCATTTCAAAATTCCTGGCCTTTGGAATGCTGTCATTCCATCTGATGGACATGGACAGTTTTAAAAACCTAATGGCGGTGGCTGTCCCACAGTACGTGGTTCCCAGCCACCACTACTTTTCCAGGTGAGCCATCCCTTCCCTGCACAAACAAGTCGGGGACGAGATCAAGTGTGCACTGCGCAACGCCATCTGTGGCAAGGTCCACATAACCACTGATATGTGGACCAGTAAGCACGGGCAGGGACGCTATATCTCGCTAACTTCACACTGGGCAAATGTAGTGGCGGGTGGGCCTAAGGTGGCTAGCCATTTGGCACATGTCCTTCCGCCACCGAGGATTGCAGGGCATTTCTCTTTGCCTCCTGTTGCCTCCTCCTGCTACTGCGCTTCCTCCTCCTCCACTACCACCTCCTCATCCGCTCAGCGTAACACCTTCACCACCAACTTCAGCACATCCAGGGGGAAAGGACAGCAGGCTGTTCTAAAACTGATATGTTTGGGGGATAAACCCCACACTGCGCAGCAGCTGTGGACGGGCATTGAACAACAGACCGATGAGTGGTTGTTGCCACTGAGCCTCAAGCCCGGCCTGGTGGTGTGCGATAATGGGCGAAATCTCGTAGCAACTTTGGGCCTCGCCGATTTGACGCACATCCCTTGCCTGGCACATGTGCTGAATTTGGTGGTGCAGAAATTTCTAAAAAACTACCCGGATATGTCAGAGCTGCTGCAGAAAGTGTGGGCCGTCTGTGCGCGCTTTCGGCGTTCTCACCCTGCTGCTGCTCGCCTGTCTGCGCTGCAGCGGAAACTTCGGCCTTTCCCGCTCATCGCCTCCTAAGCGACGTGCCCACAAGGTGGAACTCCACCTTGCACATGCTGGAGAGACTGTGCGGGCAGCAGCAGGCAATAGTGGAGTTTCAGCTGCAGCACGCATGGGTCAGTCGCTCTGCGGAACAGCACCACTTCACCCCCAACGAGTGGGCCTCCATGTGAGACCTGTGTAACATATTGCGGTGCTTCTAGTACTCCACCAACATGGCCAGTGCCGATGACGCTGTTCTCAGTGTTACTATCCCACTTCTATGTCTCCTTGAAAAAACACTTCGGGTGATGATGGAAGAGGATGTGGCACAGGAGGAAGAGGAGGAGGAAGAGGGGTCATTTTTATCAGGCCAGTCATTCACAAGTGACTCGGAGGGTGGGTTCCTGCACCAGCATAGGCCAATTAAAACATTTTCAAGCCAGGGCACAGTTCTGGAGGATGAAGAGGACGAGGATGATGTGGAGGAGGTGGAGGAACCATGTTCACAGCAGGGTGGCACCCAACGCAGCTCCTGGGCATCACTGGAGTGTGGCTGGGAGGATATGGAGATAACAGATGATACACCTCCCACAGAGGACAACTTGCCTTTGCCTCTAGGCAGCCTGGCACACATTAGCGACTACATGCTGCAGTGCCTGCTCAACGACAGCCGAGTTGCCCACATTGTAACTTGTGCTGGAACCTGCTGGATCCCTGTTACAAGGACAACGTGCCGTCCTTAATCCCCTCACTGGAGCGTGATCGGAAGATGCGCGACTACAAGCGCACACTGGTAGACGCGCTGCTGAGGACATTCCAAAATGACACAGGGGGCTCAGTGGAAGCACAAGGCAAAGGCAGAGGAGGAGGAAGAGGTTGCCAATGCAGCTGTGGCACCGCCAGCACCTCAGAAGGCAGGGTTAGCATGGTTAGAACATAGTCTTTCTAACATTTCAGAGATCAAGGGGAGTGGATAACGGTTTTTAATAGTGATGTTATTCAAGTTCCTGTAATAAATGCATGGACGCAAGGTGGAGTCTTCCTTTTCAACAAAGAAAAGGCTGCTCTTACAGGAAATGTTGAGTGTCTGATTAAGCTTTTCTCTAAATTCTCATCAAGCCATTCCCTGAACACCTTTAATTCAGGTACTGACAGATTAAATAGGCTGCCGAAGGGTATTTCTGCCCCTGAGAGCAGCTCAGTTGGGAATTGTATATAGAAAACCAAGGAATGCCAAAGATGACAGGATATTTGGGTGAGGTAGTCAGCCTCAAATTGGAGTACCAGAGGAAATGTTTCATGGGTAAGAGGTCCTGGCGATAAAAAAATTGTCAACAGTCTCCATATCAATAGGGGCGCTGCTGGGCCCCAGGTGGTATCTGCGATCCAATGTCTGAATTTTGCTGAGTACTCAGCAACAGAGCGCCTACCCTGCCACAAACTATGCAACTTTGCTTCAGCAGTAGTGCAGCACTTGGGATCATCAAAAACCTAGTTAATCGCTGTCAAAAAAATTGTGTGATGTTTTGTTCTATATATGGGAAGGCCCAAGCTAGAGATTCCTCAG
>BLSH010311756.1:658473-674398 GCA_018402905.1 Glandirana rugosa
ACTCGTCGTCCTTGGAGTGGGAGATCGTCATACTACTCTACTAAAATCTTGTTATTAGACAGGGAGTGTCCTCGTCGTCCTTGGAGAGGGAGATCGTCATAGACAGATTATTGTTCTAAAATCATATCATACTGCTAGAGGGAGAGGTTCCTGCTGCTCCTGTGAGGGACAGATTATTGTTCTAAAATCATCTCATAGTGCTATAGGGAGAGCTTCCTGCTGCTCCTGTCAGAGCCAGATTATTGTTCTAAAATCATCTCATCATAGTGCTAGAGGGAGAGGTTCCTGCTGCTCCTATGAGGGACAGATTATTGTTCTAAAATCATCTCATACTGCTAGAGGGAGAGGTTCCTGCTGCTCCTGTGAGGGACAGATTATTGTTCTAAAATCATCTCATCATACTGCTAGAGGGTGAGGTTCCTGCTGCTCATGTGAGGGAGAGGTTCCTGCTGCTCCTGTGAGGGACAGATTATTGTTCAAAAATCACCTCATATTGGTGTAGGGAGAGGTTCCTGCTGCTGGTGTGAGCAGTACATTTCTTGCACAAAAATGAAAAGTGTGTCTACATTGCTGTTTTCCAAAAAAAAAATAATTTGTTATTCTTTTTTTTGTATTAATAAATAGGGCTACATAATACATTTGCATCCATAATGAGGAGATATAAGAGACATGGTCATGGTCGTGGTCGTGGTGCTGCTGGTGCTGCTGGTGTTGCTGTTTGTTGGTGGTGTTGGTGTAGTTCCTGTTGCAAGGAGAGGACGTGGTAGATTTGTGCCAGCTAAATGCACAAGTGAAACACCTTCCTCAGGTGCGAGTAGCCGACAGAACCTTTAACGTTTTATGGTAGGCCTGAATGTCGCTCAACGAATGGTGAGGCCAGAACAAGTGCAGGCGATAGTAGATTGGGTGGCTGACAATGCCTCCAATTCCTTCACATTGTCTCCCACCCAGTCCCTTGATGAAAGCTCAGAGTTGGCACCTGAACCCCATGGCCATCTGTCTTTCACCTCAGCCCCTTGTACATCAGCGAGGCAGTCTGAGCCCCAAGTCATGCAGCAGTCTCTTATGCTTTTTGATGACTCTTCTGGTGTGCTTTCTGTGGGCCATCCACATAGCCCTGCCCCAGAAGTGGAAGACATTGAGTGCACCGATGCCCAACCACTTCTGTTGCAGGATGAGGACATGGAAACACCACCACAGCATGTCTCTGATGATGACGAAACACAGGTGCCAACTGCTGCAGCTTTCCACAGTGTGCACACTGACAAGGAGGGCAGTGGTGAAGGGTGGGTGGAAGATGATGTGGAGGAGGATGATGAGGTCCTAGATCCCACATGGAATGAAGGTCATGCGAGTGACGAGTGCAGTTTGGAGGAAGAGGTGGTGGTCGCACAGAGGCACCAGCACAGCAAAAGGAAGCAGGTTGCAAAAGCGGAGCGACCGTCCCCTAGACAGTATGCCTGGTACTACCCACCACACGCAGGGACCTAGCACACCAAAGGCACCTCAAAGGCATTCCCCGGCGTGGCAGTTCTTCAGACAATGTGCTGACGACAAGACACGAGTGGTTTGCATACTGTGCAATGAGAGCCTGAAGCGAGGCATAAATGTTCTAACCCTGAGCACAACCTGCATGACCAGGCATCTACATGCAAAGCACAAGCTTACAGTGGAATAAGCACCTCAAAATCCAAGAAATGTCTCAGCCTCCTCCTGCTTCCTCTTCTGCTGCTACCTCTTCCTCCACCTCTATAGTGCCAGTGTCATCTGCCACCCAGCAAACAGACGATGTGACAGCAATGCCGCCATGTCCGCTACTGTCCCCAAGCATTTCCACACAGTCCCATGGAAGCTTATAGCTCTCCATCTCACCAACCCTGGTGAGAAAGAGGAAGTACCCCCCTACCCACCCACGATCCCTGGCCCTGAATGCCAGCATTTCAAAATTCCTGGCCTTTAAAATGCTGTCATTCCATCTGGTGGACATGGGCAGTTTTAAAAACCTGATGGCGGTGGCTGTCCCACAGTACGTGGTTCCCAGCCACCACTACTTTTCCAGGTGAGCCATCTCTTCCCTGCACAAACAAGTCGGGACGAGATCAAGTGTGCACTGCGCAACGCCATCTGTGGCAAGGTCCACATAACCACTGATATGTGGACTAGTAAGCACGGGCAGGGACGCTATATCTTGCTAACTGCACACTGGGCAAATGTAGCGGCGGGTGGGCCTAAGGTGGCTAGCCGTTTGGCGCATGTCCTTCCGCCACCGAGGATTGCAGGGCATTTCTCTTTGCCTCCTGTTGCCTCCTCCTGCTACTGCGCTTCCTCCTCCTCCACTACCACCTCCTCATCCGCTCAGCGTAACACCTTCACCACCAACTTCAGCACATCCAGGGGGAAAGGACAGCAGGCTGTTTTAAAACTGATATGTTTGGGGGATAAACCCCACACTGCGCAGGAGCTGTGGACGGGCATTGAACAACAGACCGATGAGTGGTTGTTGCCACTGAGCCTCAAGCCCGGCCTGGTGGTGTGCAATAATGGGTGAAATCTCGTAGCAGCTCTGGGCCTAGCCGGTTTGACGCACATCCCTTGCCTGGCGCATGTGCTGAATTTGGTGGTGCAGAAATCTCTAAAAAACTACCCAGATATGTCAGAGCTGCTGCAGAAAGTGTGGGCCGTCTGTGCGCGCTTTCGGCGTTCTCACCCTGTTGCTGCTCGCCTGTCTGCGCTGCAGCGGAACTTCGGCCTTCCCGTTCATTGCCTCCTATGCGATGTGCCCACAAGGTGGAACTCCACCTTGCACATGCTGCGAGCAGCAGCAGGCAATAGTGGAGTTTCAGCTGCAGCACGCATGGGTCAGTCGCTCTGCAGAACAGCACCACTTCACCACCAATGAGTGGGCCTCCAAGTGAGACCTGTGTAACATATAGCGGTGCTTCTAGTACTCCCCCAACATGGCCAGTGCCGATGACGCTGTTCTCAGCGCTACTATCCCAATTCTATGTCTCCTTGAAAAAACACTTCGGGCGATGATGGAAGTGGATATGGCACAGGAGGAAGAGGAGGAGGAAGAGGGGTCATTTTTATCAGGCCAGTCATTCACAAGTGGCTCGGAGGGTGGGTTCCTGCACCAACATAGGCCAGGTAAAACATTTTCAAGCCAGGGCACAGTTCTGGAGGATGAGGAGGACGAGGATGATGTGGAGGAGGAGGAGGAACCATGTTCACAGCAGGGTGGCACCCAATGCAGCTCCTGGGCATCACTGGAGCATGGCTGGGAGGATATGGAGGACACAGATGATACACCTCCCACAGAGGACAGCTTGTCTTTGCCTCTAGGCAGCCTGGCACACATTAGCGACTACATGTTGCAGTGCCTGCTCAACGACAGCCGAGTTGCCCACATTGTAACTTGTGCTGATTACTGGGTGGCCACCCTGCTGGATCCCTGTTACAAGGACAACGTGCCGTCCTTAATTCCCTCACTGGAGTGTGATCGGAAGATGCGCGACTACAAGCGCACACTGATAGACGCACTGCTGAGGGCATTCCCAAATGACACAGGGGGCTCAGTGGAAGCACAAGGCAAAGGCAGAGGAGGAGGAAGAGGTCGCCAACGCAGCAGTGGCACCGCCAGCACCTCAGAAGGCAGGGTTAGCATGGCAGAAATGTGGAAAAGCTTTGTCAGGAGCAAGCCACAACAAACAGCACCACCAGCTGATAGGCAACGTCTTAGCAGGAAGCAGCATTTCAGCAACATGGTTGAACAGTACGTGTGCACATGCCTACACGTACTGACTGATGGGTCTGCCCCATTCAACTTCTGGGTCTCCAAATTGGGCACATGGCCTGAGCTTGCCCTTTATGTCTTGGAGGTGCTGGCCTGCCCTGCAGCCAGTGTATTGTCTGAATGTGTGTTTAGCACGGCAGGAGGTGTTATCACAGACAAGCGCAGCTGCCTGTGCACAGCCAATGTGGACAAGCTAACGTTTATTAAAATGAACAAGGCATTGATCCCACAAGACTTGTCTGTACCTTGTGCAGAATAGACATTTAGACCGGCTTCACACAGCCATTGGTATACTTGTTTTTTTTTAATATGTCTCAATATTTTGGGGGCTACCCCAATTATAAAAAAAAACCAACAAACAAAAAACAGTGTTGGTTACCTCCTCCTCCTCCTCCACCGCCACTTCCACCTACACCACCACGGTCATGGCCTACTCAACCTCCTACTCCACATCCACCTCCTCCTCCATTTTTTTCTATGTGATTTTAAGTTATTTCCCTATGCACATTTGTTTGCAGGGCACTTGTCCTACCTTTACCCCCATTTTGCTTTCTTTTGCAGCCATCTAGCCCTTTCCAGGACTTTTTTACAGCCATTTTGTGACCAAAAGTTTGGGTCATCATTGACTTCAATGGGGTTCGGGGTCCGGGGTCAAGTTCGGTACCAATCCCAAACTTTTTCACGACGTTCGGCCGAACCCGACGAACCCGAACATCCAGGTGTCCGCTCAACTCTAATAGGGAGATCAGTAATAAAAACTGGATGATACACGGCATTTAAATAAAAATGACTTTGAGAAGTGGAGCTATGTTTAGAATTGTTTTAAGCTGACTCTGCTGTAGGAAGATAATCCACCCAATCATCCTGAAGATAACTGATAAAACATTGAAGGTACTGCTCCAAGGTTTGATTGATCTTCTTGATCTAACCTTTAGACTGAGGATGTAAAGCGAGGGACAGATTAACTGTTACAAATACAGCTGAGCAAAAGCTTTTCCAAAATGTTGAAGTACACTGTACTCCTCTGTCAGACACCACATCACCAGGAATTGCATGTAGTTGAAATACTTCTTGAACCATTAACTCTACAGTTTGTTCAGCAGAAGAGGCCCCCTTTCCTAACAGATATAAAATGAGCCATCTCAGATGGTCAACGATGCCCAAGTGGTCATTTCTTTTGAGGAAGATGAATCTAACACAAAGTCCATAGAAATGTACTCCCATGGTCTTCATGGTACAAGGAGTGGCCTAAGCAACCCCAAAGGAGAAGCTCAGGGAGTCTTATTGCATTACAACTTTCTTATAGCCAGATCACCAAAAGGACAGAAGTTTTTCAGTTATAGAATCCCCAAAATGCCCCGCAAGTTTTGAATCATGAACCAACCTGAGGGCTTCAATCCGAACAGATTCAGATACATAGAGCCAATGTGCATGAGTCCAAAAGCCATTCTTGTCCTCAAGGTTAATGCCCTTAGGAGGATGATTGAGAGTGGGTCATTCTCATACCCCTCTTTGAGGAGACTCAAAAATGTCTTGGAACTCATTGAACCCAGAAAAGAATAGAGGGCAATGTGCTTGTCTAGAAGACAATCTCTTGGCAGAATGGATGAATTATAAATGTTTATTATCAGTGAGAACAGTTACAGGATGATTAGCCCCTTCCAGCAGATACCTCTATTCAGAAAAGGCTTCCTTAATTGCCAGCAAATATTTATTCCCAATGTCATAATTCCTTTCAGCTGAATACATTAAATGAGAGAGGTAAGCGCAAGGATTAAGCTGCATCTTTACTCCGCTTCACTAAGAAAGGATAGCTTCCATGGCAGAGTCTGAAGCATCCACTTCCACGATAAAAGGTAGTTCGGTATCAGGATGTACCAATACTGATTCAGAAGTGAAAAGAGTCTTTATTTTGCCTTGGATGATCACACAAAGGGCACCACTTTCTTTGTCAGCTGTGTAATTGGTTTATCACCTGAATGTTCTGTAGAAGTTGGCGAACTCAACAAACCGATGCATCTCCTTAACGTTTCTAGGGGCAGGACAAGCTACAACTGCTTTGATCTTCCTGGGATCCATGTGCACTCCTTCTGGAGAAATAATATACCCCAAGAACTGGATCTTGGTGAGTTCAAACTCACTTTACTCCAGTTTTATGTGCAGGCGATTCTTCCTTAACATTTCAAAGACAGTGCAAACATACTTGCGATGCTCTTCGAGGTTATCGGAAAACATGAGAATATCATCCAAATAGGCAATCACAAACTGGTCCACCAGATCTTAAAAAAACATTGTTGATGATGTGTTGAAAAGTTGCAAGTGTGGTACAAAGGTCAAATGGTGTAACCAAGGACTCAAAATGCCCATAGCTGGTTCTAAAGGTGGTTTTCCATTCATCTCCTTGAGGAATGAGGATAAGGTTATATGCCCCCTGTAAAATCTTTTGTAAAGATTTTGGCAGGACATAGTCTTTCTAACATTTCAGAGATCAAGGGGAGTGGATAACCGTTTTTAATAGTGATGTTATTCAAGTTCCTGTAATAAATGCATGGATGCAAGGTGGAGTCTTCCTTTTCAACAAAGAAAAGGCTGCTCTTGCAGGAAATGTTGAGTGTCTGATTAAGCTTTTCTCCAAATTCTCATCAAGCCATTCCCTGAACACCTTTAATTCAGGTACTGACAGATTGAATAGGCTGCCGAAGGGTATTTCTGCCCCTGAGAGCAGCTCAGTTGGGAATTGTATATAGAAAACCAAGGAATGCCAAAGATGACAGGATATTTGGGTGAGGTAGTCAGCCTCAAATTGGAGTACCAGAGGAAATGTTTCATGGGTAAGAGGTCTTGGCGATAAAAAAATCGCCAACAGTCTCCATATCAATAGGGGCGCTGCTGGGCCCCAGATGGTATCTGCGATCCAATGTCTGAATTTTGCTGAGTACTCAGCAACAGAGCACCTACCCTGCCACAAACTATGCAACTTTGCTTCAGCAGTAGTGCAGCACTTGGGATCATCAAAAACCTAGTTAATCACAGTCAAAAAAATTGTGTGATGTTTTGTTCTATATATGGGAAGGCCCAAGCTAGAGATTCCTCAGTCAGGAGGTTAATAACAAACATTACCTTTTTTCAGAAGGAAATGCAGCAGGTTCCACTTGGAAATAAATACAACATTGGTTAAGGAAACCCCTGTAATGGTGGCAGTCTCCATTGAACTTGGGTGGTAGAGGCATACGTGCGTCAGCATCATCTCAAGAACTTAAGTCTAGCAACCATCTCTGCAGAGCATGGATTTCCTGTTGACCCTTTACCACACTTTCAAGTTTGGAAATTTTTTCTTGGTAGGTAATGCCAAACTCTTGAAGATCTGCAATTTGCTGCCTAAAAGGAGTCACAGCATTTGCTATAGTTGCCTCTAAGTTTGGGCCAGATTATTCCGTCACGTTCAGGGGTCAGGCTCAGAGACCACTAGTTATAGCAGAAGAGGGACTCCCACTGACCAGCAGGATTGGTATACAATTAGGTCACCCTGGCAAACAATGCAGGGTCACCTGAGGTGCGGAGCCTAAACACTAACCAGTGTTTACCAGACCTCCTGATGGTGGAGATTGGTTTAGCTGCATGTTAGTACCAGGTCGCTGTCCTCAGGATCACCCAGCCAGGAGGTGAGCAAGCTGGGGTCCAGGAACGGATATAGCAGGTAAGGATCACACAGAACCATATTCAGTAAGCAACCCAAAGGTCAATAACAAGTAGTGGAAGGTTGGGATCAATCTGAAGCATGGTCAAGGAGCAAGCCAAGGGTCAGTAACGAGTGGTAGTAAAGATACAGACAGCAGCAGGAAAGATAAAAGTGAGATACTGGCTGTAGAGAGCACAACAATCTGGCAAACAGGAAGTGCAGAGAGATGGCTTAAATCAGGAAGTTTGTGGGAGGAGCAAAGAGTTCAAGGTTTAGCAGAAGTCCTCAGAATCACCCAACCAGGAGGTGAGCAAGCTGGGGTCCAGGAGCAGATATAGCAGGTAAGGATCACACAGAACCATATTCAGTAAGCAACCCATAGGTCAGTAACATGTAGTTGCAGGTTGGGATCAAGCTGAAGCATGGTCAAGGAACAAGCCAAGGCTCATTAATGAGTGGTAGTAAAGATAAAGACAGCAGCAGGAAAGACAAAAGTGAGATACTGGCTGGAGAGAGCACAACAATTTGGCAAAAAGGAAGTGCAGAGAGATGGCTTACATCAGGAAGTTTGTGGGAGGAGCAAAGAGTTCAAGGTTTCACAGAAGTCAAGGCACAAGGCAGGGTTGTCCAATGGATCAGACAGGGGTTGTCCAATGAATCAGCATCTCAGGTAGCTCAGCAAGGGGAGACATTGCCAGATACAGCTGAGGTTCCATGTTCAAGTCCAGCTCCTGACAGCATCTAGTTGAATTGCACAGCCCCTTACAGCAAACTTGTGTTCAATTTAGTTACAATGGAGCCATTACTGGCCTAATAAAGAAGCTCTATAAATTCTCATTAAGATAGCTCTAAAGAAGGAAATACATGACTTGCTTATTAGATGATTTATGTCACTGGAGTAGGGATGTTTTTCCTATAAATGCTTTCTGTCAATAGTCATAGATCACCTTGTGGGAAGAAGGGAAACGTGGCAAAAGGCACTGTACAATCAACCAGTAGTGAATTATTAAAGTGGATCTGAACACAGAAAGTGAAGATTAGCTTTTTATAGGGAAGAAGAATGTAAATTGTGCCTAAGCAGTACCCTGAAAAATCTATCTGTACAGTGTCTCACAAAAGTGAGTACACCCCTTACATTTTTGTAAATATTTTATTATATATTTTCTGTGCAAAATGTTTTTATTGAAATAGAAAAGCAGGCATAATCAAACAACTGAATAGAAAATTGTGTGACATTGCATAACAGAAAACGGAAGCAGACATCTGAGATGCTTGTCAACTAAAATAATGACAGTAATCATATAAGTTGTGGTAAAGAACCAATATGTTCAATGATTTACCATCCGATAAAGGTGTCCACCGTATGACAGTGGACCTACTAGACAACAAAGCTCTACTGAAGCATTGTAATACGTATTACTGTGTCTTGGGCAGCTAAGCAAATAAAAAGTAGTCTCTGTGCTTGTTATGCCCAAGAGGGGTAATACAACAACGGACGCTTGACAGGTCACAAAAACGCTGTCCGCAGAGGCAAGGTTTGACAGTCACCCTGGCCCTCAAGCAGATCAGCAACTGCTTAACTCTGATCATGCCAGTAATAAAAACATAAAAAGAAGAAGAAAAAGAAAAAAAGACAGAGAAAAAGAAAGAAGAGTGGAAAGACGGAAAGAAAGTAAAGGAGAAAGTGGGAAGAAAAAGAGTGGGTCTGCGGGGGGAGCACCAGGGGGCCTCCTAGAGTGAAAGGAGTGATTGATCGAACGGAAGAGGGTTGGGAGTAAGCGATCCAGGGTTGCCAGATCCTACAGAATTTATCATGAGTGTCGGATACAATGGCCGTCAACTTTTCATTCAGCATTATATCTTTCATATGATTTTTGACAGCCTCAAAACTGAGAGTGGGAGTTTTCCAGGATTTGGCGATGGTCAATTTAGTTGCAGTAAAAAGATGCTGAGCCAACTGTCTCTCTGGGGCATAACAGCTCGACAATTTTTTTACCCAAGAGGGCTTCGTAAGGGTCACGCCTAAGGTTAACATGAAACATATTACGCAAGAGGGTGTAGATCCTAACCCATAGCCTGCATGCCTTCGGGCAGGACCACCAAATATGGGCCATAGACCCCTCCTGTAGGCAGCCCCGAAAACAGCAGGGAGAATAATTCGGGATAAAGGTGGCCAGTCTTGCCAGGACCTTGTATGCGTTTTCCAATAGGAGGACATTTCTAGAAGATTTGAAGAGGGTGATGGTCATACATTGCCAATCCTCTGGGTCTAATTGTCTGCCAAGTTCCTTCTCCCATTGCATATGATAGGATCTCAATGGAGGCCGTCGCGCAGAAATTATGGCTACATCAACCAGGGAGATAATGCCTGAGGCGTGGGGACTGACCCTGCATATTTTCTCAAAGGGCGTCAAGATGTAAGGGGTTGGATGGGACTTAAGCAATTGTTGAAGGAAATGCCTAAGTTGGAGATAGCTGAAATATTCCTATAGGGGGATGTCATGCGAGGAGCGCAAGGTATCAAATGTTAGGATCCTAGTCGGGGTCAGGAGAGAGTGTACATCCAGAAAGCCATTAGCCGACCACCATGTGAATTGCGCTGGATTATCCTGGTCCGGGGAAATAATGGGCAATGGAGTATCTTCAAAAGAGGGAGATGTGGAGAGATTAGACCAGCAGAGTATTTGACTGAGTCCCACAGTCTCAAAGTGTGGGCCAAGCCATGACTCAATAATAAAAGGCGGAGGACAGGGGGGAGCCAGGGAAGAGAGCATGTTGGGATGGGGTCGGAGTCCAGTACATCCAATGCAGCCCAGAATGGTAGCTGAGAAGTTTTGTGAAGATGGGTGAGTGGAGCAATGTTTGCTGCCACAGCCACATAGTATGCATGTAGATTGGGAACCGAAAGGCCACCGCTGATCCGCCTGGCATACAATATATGCTTATTGATTCAGGGACGGGTAGTTCCCCAAATTAATTGCAACAGTTTCCTTTGATTAATACGGAGGATATGTGGAGGAACCAAGATAGGTAGAACCCTAAAAAATTATATCAACTTTGGAAGATAAGTCATACGCACTGCAGTTATTCTGCCAAACCATGAAAGTGGCATGTGGGACCAAGTCTACAGTCAAGCATGGTGGTGGGAGTATCATGGTCTGGGGCTGCATGTGCTACTGGCACTGGACAGCTACAGTTCATTGAGGGAACCATGAATGCCAACATTGTGACATACTAAAGCAGAGCATGATCTCCTCCCTTGGGAGACTGGACCGCAGGGCAGTATGCTAACATGATAATGACCCCAAACACACCTCCAAGATGACCACTGCCTTGCTAAAGAAGCTGAGGGTAAAGGCGATGGACTAACCAAGCATGTCTTCAGATCTAGACCATATTGAGCATCTGTGGGGCATCTTTAAATGGAAGGTAGAGGTGTGCAAGGTCTCTAACATCCACTAGCTCTGTGATGTCTTCATGGAGGAGTGGAAGAGCACTCCAGTGGCAACCTGTGAAGCTCTTCTGAACTCCATGGCCAAGATGGTTAAGGCAGTGCTGGAAAATAATGGTGGCAACACAAAATATTGACACTTTGGGCCCAATTTGGACATTTTAACTTAGGGATGTACTCACTTTTGTTGCCAACAGTTTAGACATTAATGGCTGTGTGTTGAGTTATTTTGAGGGGACAGCAAAATTATAATGTTATACAAGCTGTACACTCACTACTTTACATTGTAGCAAAGTGTAATTTCTTCAGTGTTGTCACATGAAAAGATATAATAAAATATTTACAAAAATGTGAGGGGTGTACTCACTTTTGTGAGATACTGTATATCTGTAGTGAGAGATCATTAAAGTTACTGCTACCTGTGACTTCTAGTCTCATAAATTTTGGAGTAGGGTTTGGTGATGTCTCTTACTGGTGCTACCTACTATTTCTCCTTGCTTTGAAAAGAAGTTGTAACTGGAGATCTGCAGTGCAAGGATCTCCCTGCTTCTGTTGTATCTATTCTGTGGATTTGTGCTTTCTGCACCTGTTCTGCTGCTGCATTTTAACCACTTCAGCCCCGTAAGGATTTCCAGCTTTAGGACCGGAGCCCTTTTTGCGATTCGGCGCTGCGTCGCTTTAACTGACAATTGCACGGTCGTGCGACGTTGTACCCAAACGAAGTTTGCGTCCTTTTTTTCCCACAAATAGAGCTTTCTTTTGGTGGTATTTGATCACCTCTGTGTCATTTCTGATCGCCGCTATAAACAAAAGAAGAGTGACAATTTTGCAAAAAAAAAAACAAATTTCTTACTTTTTTCTAAAATACAAATCAAAAAAAAAATCTAAAAAAACATTTTTTTTCACCTTTTTTGGGCGATTTATATTCTTCCTCATATTTGTGATAAAAAAAATCGCAATCAGCGTTTATTGATTGGTTTGCGCAAAAGTGGTCTCGTTTACGGGTGATGAGAATTCATTTTTGGGGTTTTTATTTTTTTATTTTTTTCCATTTCGAGTTTATTCAGTTTAAAGAAAGTGTACATAGTATTAAACATTCGAGATACATATTTAGCTATACAGCAATGCGGTGTGTAGTGGTTCCAATGATAACAATGATTAATATCAGCTTGTCATACTATCAGAGCTCTATAGAAAGTATATTCTTACATCTACAACAGTATAGGAGAAAAACATTAATTTGTGAGCGCTATTATCCATTTAGTGATGTCTCATCTCCCTGTATAGGGCATTGAGTTGTTTGCTCGGCACGTATTCAAAGGAAGAAGTGCCCATCTCGAATTAAGGGTTCCATATGTTATTTAGACATGCTGAAGTAAAATTTTAGTATATTAAGAATAGATAAAGTTCAGAAAAGGAAATGAGAGAAAGGTAAATTGAGAGTGTGGGGTTGTCCTCCAGGTCCCCCGGCTGCCGACCACCCCCGCATCCCTCCGGTTGCGGTCCCCACTTGTTTGTGGGTTGAGTTGCCTGTCAATGTTAGTGTTGTCTCGGGTATTTTGAGGCGTGTGATCATCATAGGCCTCAAGACTTCAGCCTGATGCTAGTAATTGTTCATATCGTGATGAGAATCTGAATTCAAAACAGGGAGACCATGTTTTGTGGTATCTCTCCACCTGATCTTCCGACTGGGCCCATGTTTCCTCCATGTGGCATAACTCGCCAATTTTTCGTATCCAATCTATAATGGTTGGGGGAGCTGTGGACTTCCACTTAGTGGGGATCAAGGATTTCGCTGTATTTAATAGGTGTTTGGTCAGGGATCGTTTGTAACGTTTCAGGGACATGTCATTGATGTGTAGTAAGCAACATGCCTGGTTGAGAGAGAGAGATGTGTCTGTAATTTGTCGGATTAGGTCCTTGACCTCTGTCCAGTAATCTCGTAACCGTGGGCATTCCCACCATATATGTACTAGTGTGCCTGTGGCCTCACCACATCTCCAACACAAATCAGAGGAGAGTGGGTACCACTTTTTGAGTTTAGCTGGGGTCAAGTACCAATCCACTAGTAGTTTATACGCAGTTTCTTGTGTTCTTGTGCTAATAGAGCATTTGTGTGCCAGGATGCAAGCTCGCTTCCATTGGCTCTCCGAAATGTCTATTTTCAAAGCCGCCGACCAAGATTTTTTGAATCTATCTTCCTGGGAACAATCAGATTGGTTCAACCAGGAGTAGATAATTGAAGTTGCCTTATTGACACGTTCTCCTCTCAAGCAAGTCTGTTCTAGGTTAGTTGGAGGTCTACAATAATCTTTCTTGTGATTGCTATTCGTTATAAAGCTTCGTAGCTGAAGGTAGGTCCAGTGAGGGAGGGCGGGTATCTTTAAGTCAGATCTGATGGAGTTGAAGTCTTTGTAGGTTGTGTTCTGGAAGCAATCTCCAGCCGTTATTTTCCTACTATTGTCTAGGGGCTGGAGGTGTCTGTTGTCCAAACCTGGTGGGAATGATGGGTTATTTTGTATTGGTGTCAAGGGGCTTAGGTTACTTGTGAGGTTGTGTGTATGGAATATCGTCTTGCATATCTTTAGTGTCGCACCTGTTACTGGGTGATTTAGCATGTCCTTGTTTTGTGATTCCCAGGGGATCCAAGGGGAGAAGGGCAGAGGCAGGGGGTTAACCGAGTTCTCTAGGGCGACCCAATCTTTTGAGTCCTCGTGGCAGTGCCAGTCGATCACTCTGGTCAAATGTGAGGCCAGGTAGTACTGCTTAAAGTCAGGTACTCCCATGCCTCCCACCTCTTTGTGCCTGGTGATGTCCTGGTATTTAATCCTGGGTTTCTTGTAGTTGCACAGAAATTGTACAGTACAAGTTTTCAGTGTCCTGAAAAATGATTGCGGTATAGCAATGGGAAGAGCTCGCATTAGGTATAATAACCTGGGTAAAATGGTCATTTTAAGAGCTGCTGCTCTGCCAAACCATGAGAGATATTTTGGATTCCATGACTCTAGGTCTTTTTTTATTTTGCTCAGAATTTGGGGGAAGTTTTGTGAGTAAATCATTTCTACTTTAGTGGTTATTTTGACCCCTAAGTATTTGAGGGATTCCTTTTCCCATCTAAAAGGGCAGTTTGATTTTGTTCTGGTCAAATCTGTCTGCGGCAAGGTTAAATTCAAGGCTTCCGATTTTGTCAGGTTGATCTTCAGATTGGTCAGATAACCGAATGTTGCAAATTTTTTTAAAAGGTTGGGAATAGTTGTATGGGGTTCTGTTAAAAAAAACAGAAGGTCATCCGCATAGGCTGCCACCTTAAATTCCCTGTGTGCTATTTTGAATCCCTTAATCGATGGGTCTTTATTGACGGATCTTATAAACGGTTCTAGGGTCAGTATGAACAACAGAGGGGATAGTGGACATCCCTGTCGTGTGCCGTTTCTTATTTCTACCGTATCAGAGAGGGTGCCATTTATTTTTAATTTAGCTGTCGGGTTCTGGTATAGCGCTGAGATCCATGTCATCATGTTTGGTCCTAGGCCAACATATCTGCATGTGTCCAGCATGAAGTCCCATGCCACCCTGTCAAAGGCCTTCTCCGCGTCCGTGGACAGGAGAAGGCCCTTGATTCCATGTGAGTGAGCTCTCTGAGTCAGGAGGAGGGTCTTTATCACATTGTCCCTGGCTTCACGCCCCAGCATGAATCCCACCTGTTCTGGGCCTATTAGCCCTGGCAAGAGTAATCTGACCCTGTTAGCCAAAATCTTGGCCAGCAACTTCAGATCAAGATTCAGCAAAGAAATAGGTCTATAGCTGGAGCAGTCTGTCTTGTCTTTATCAGGTTTGGGGATAATAGTTACGTGTGCACTTAGGAATTCCCTAGGCACCGCTTGGCCCGATCTTAATGAGTTTAATGTTTTGAGCAGGGGTTCTGTAAGGATTTCGATAAATGTCTTGTAGTAAATGGAGGTCAGTCCGTCTGGGCCTGGGCTTTTTCCCGGTTTCAGTGCTTTTATGGCCTGTTTGAGCTCAGTCGATGTGATCTCTTCTTCCAAGTGTGAGGTGTCAGTGTCGGCTAATTTAGGGAGTCCACTCTGATTCAAGTAGTCTTGTATTGCCTGGGGTCTGTCTGTTTTTATGTCCGGTGTCTTGTGTTGTCTGGGTAGGTTGTAAAGTTTGGTGTAGTATTGATGGAAGTGGGATGCTATCTTTTCCGTGGTCACATCTATTTTTCCTCCTGGTCCTTTGATCCCAGCTATGTTTTTGACAGCCTGGGTTTCTTTTAGTGTCCTTGCCAGTAGGGCCCCTGCTTTGTCTCCAGATTCGTAATATATATTTTTTTTGAAAAACAGGAATCTTCTAGTTGTTTCCTCAAAGAGATTTTGTAATAACTTCCTACACTCTAATAATTCAAGAGCCGACTGCGCGGACAGAGAATGTTTATGTAGTGCCTCTAATTTTGCTATCTTATTTGTTATGTCCTGAATTTTTTGATTCCTGAGTTTCTTTTGTATGGAGCCTATTTTGATTAAATCTCCTCTTATGGTACACTTGTGGGCTTCCCACATCATCAGGGGATTAATGTCTGGCGTGTCGTTAGTAGAGTTGAGCGAACACCTGGAAGTTCGGGTTCTGCTGGTCCGTCCGAACTTCGGGACAAAGTCCGGGTCCGGGTCCGGACGGAACCCGAACGATCGCACGGACAACGAACCCCATTGAAATCAATGGGGACCCGAACTTTTAGGCACAAAAATGGCTGTAGGAAAGTCCTGGAAAGCCCCAGAGGGCTGCAAAAGGAAGTAAAATGGGGGTAAGGGTAGGGCAAGTGCCCTACAAAAAAATGGGGACAGGGAAATAACTTTAAATATTTTTAAAAAAATAAAAACTTAAAAAATGCAAAAATGGAGGTGAATGTGGATCATCTTCAAACTGTGTCTGAAAAGTATTAATTAACGGTAGAAGCCATATAACTGTTCTAAAATCATCTTCAAACTAGGGCAAGTGCCCTACA
>BLSH010311756.1:676206-686944 GCA_018402905.1 Glandirana rugosa
CAACCGTATGTCAGGTAGAGTCTGGTGCGGGGCTATCGTGACCTCCGATTGAACTGGTGGTGGTGTGGGTTCTGATATGTCACCTCTGACTTGCGAAGTGACAACTGCTTGGGCGTCTGGGATCGTCTATAGTGTGTCTCTGACTTTCTGAAGAAATTATGATTGCTGATCACAACTCGCTTGGGCCTGACATTGCAAGCCCAGGCATGGCTTGAAAGCCCACAGGCACCGTGCCTGAGCCTGTGCCTGTAAAGTTTTTAGCAAGCCCAAGCCAGGCCCCAAGACGATAAAATGAGGTGCACAACTCTTCGACGTCCCGTCGGTTTGTTGATTGGCTGCCCTGCAGCTTCTCAACACGTGGAGTAAAATAGCAGAACCCCGGACCGAACCCGAACGATTTTTGAAATGTCCGTGTCCGAGTCCGTGCCACGGACACCCGAAAGTTCGGTACGGACCCGAACGTTACAGTCCGGGTTCGCTCAACACTAGTCGTTAGTATTAAAGAAGTCTTTCAGTCTCTGTGTGATATCTGCTAGGGTCTGCGGGTTCGTCAACAGTGAAGCGTTCAGTCTCCACTGTATAGTCTTGGGTGTGGTGGTGGTCAAGTTAGCCTCCAGTGCTATCGGGGCGTGGTCTGAGATGGACTGTATGCCAACATGAGCACCTGCGACCTTTATTAGGTCCTTTTGGGTGATGAATAGGTAGTCTATACGTGACCACCTATTATGTGGGGTGGAGTAGAATGTGTAGTCCTTTCCATCGGGGTGCGTGAATCTCCATGTGTCTATTAGTTGTAATTTTCTAAGGCATGCTTCTATTGTTTTGAGCACTCCAAATGAGACGCTCGATTTCCCTGAAGAGGTGTCTTCTATCGGGTTCAGCGGGAGGTTGAGGTCCCCGCCCAGTATTATACATCCCTGACCAAAACCCATCAGGGTCTGTGTCATCTTTTTACAAAATGCTGCTTGGGCTGAATTTGGGAAATACACATTTGCCAAAGTTATGGGGGTGTTTCCGTAGGTCCCTTTTAGAAAAATATATCTGCCCTCGGGGTCTATCAATTTTTCTGTCAAAGTAAAGGGTGTATCTTTACTGACTAAGATCATCACTCCTTTTGTCTTAGCCTCATCATTAGTGGCGTGATAAGCTTCTGGAAAGGTCGAGTTAGTAATTTTGGGGATCTGGTTTGTCTTAAAGTGGGTTTCCTGGAGGAAAACAAAATGTGGCCTACCTTTTTTCAACTCTCGGAGGAGTGTGGTCCTTTTCTCTGGGATGTTCAGTCCCTTCACGTTGTGTGAGACCACCAGGGGATGCCGGCCCAGCGAGGAATACGCCATCTCTCCGATTCACTCAGGGACTGTCTGGGGGTCAAACCAGGATGGTCTCAGCACTATGCCCCCGGGTGGGAATACGGCGGCCGACGGCGACCAGGAGACAAGGACAAAAGAGGGCAGTTAGTAGAGGAAGAAAGAGCACAGAGTTAGAAGTGTGAGAACACCAATCAGAGTATTGTAGTAAACACTTTGGGACACCGGTAAGGGTGTCCAACCTTAAGTGAAATTGCAGTGGCCCCGGTGTGGGGGTAACCCACCTCAGGGCCACTTTGTGGGAGCGCGGGAGGCGCAACTAACAGACGGGTTCAAGCCCGCCTCAGCGAGAGAGAAAAAAAAGAAACAAGAAAAAATTCTCTCTAAACAGGTCGAACCAAACTAATTGCAACAAAAACACGTTACTGAGAGGCAAGGAGGGAACACAGCCTCTATCATCAACAAATGAAAACAGAACAATTAAATTGTTATTTGTGATTCCAGAGAAGAGAGAAAAAAAAAAAGTGGTTGCTGAGGATGGGAGTTTTGTAAAGTTGTAACTTTTCCGAAAATCTATGGAATTGGTGTTAGATGGTTATATTCTGCTAGGTTGTTCTTTAAGTTCCTATTGCGTTGGTCTAGTCATTGACCTTGCTGTCCGTAGGGTCAGGGATTTCCTTTGTAGTCTCTTGTATATTTTTCCTTTTTCCTCCTTCCCCCTTTGTTTCCTTTTCTTTTTTTCCTTTCCTTTTTTGTTACCTTTATATCCACTTTTACTTTTTTCTTTCCCCCTTCTCTTCCTTCCCCCTTTTGTAAGAGCGTTCGGTTTTAACCGTGTGCGCCTGATCAAGAATTATTTTATCCGGAGGTTTCAGGTATCGGTGCATATGGGGTCATATTGTGATAGTTCTTTTATGTTGGGCTTCAGGTATTGTGACAGATTTGGGGTCAGATAGAGTGTTCGTTTCATATTTGTGAAGTGGGGTCATTGTCCAGATCAGTAGGTATTGGTTTTAGTCAGCTTATGGTAAGGGCGGAATGGGCAGACTATGCTGTATGTGGAGTTGAATATTGAAAGCAGATATCACTCTCTGCAGTTGTTTAATCCACATTGTTGTTTCTGAGCGGGGATGCACATCTGCTTGGTGTGCCCGCCAGTGAAGTACCTGCTTTACCGTGTTTCGCCTTTTTGCTTTGTCTCTTTTCAGGTGTGGCATTGAGGGATCTTGTGGGACTCCTAGTTATCGGTGGTAAGATGAACTCCTGGTACCAATCCGGCAAGTCTGGTTGGTCTATTTCCAATGTGTTGCAAAAGTCACCCAAGTCAGCGGGCGTCCGTGGGATGGCTTGTTTCCCTGCTTGTGTCACCACCAGGGCGAAGGGGAAGCGCCATGTGTATCACAAGTCTTTGGCTCTGAGCAGCTCTAGTAGAGGGCGCAGGGCGCGGCGGTTTTTTAGTGTAATTTGAGACAAGTCCTGGTAAAGCTGTATATTTTCCCCATTAAAGACTATCTGGTCGTTGCATCTGGCGTGGCGCATGATCTCTTCTTTCAATTTGAAGTTCTGCAGACAGCAGATAATATCTCTGGGTGGTGCTGTATCAGGGCCTCTAGCTCGCAGGGCTCTATGAGCTCTGACAAAATCAATCTCCGTGTCCTCCTGTCTTTCTAGTAGACTATTGAACAGTCTCTGCAAGGCCGGTATAATTTGGATGGGCTCTACTGATTCAGGTATCCGCCTTACTCGTATGTTACACCTGCGCCCCCTATTGTCCAAGTCTTCTAAATGACGGTTTACCTCTATCAGATGGGAGGCATGAGTGTCTGTTATGGCTTCCAGTCTCTGTAGGGCCTTGTCTCTTCGTTTCCCAGTGTTTTCTATGTGTGCGATTTTGTCATTTAGAACCAGCAGGTTTGATTTTAAGTCTGTTATGGCCGCTGAGAAGGTGGACTTGATGTCCGCTGCAAAGCAGGACATGTCCGCATATGTCAGAGGTTGTGAGGAGCGAGAGCCGGTCCTACCTGCGTCCTCCGCTGCTGACTGGGAGTCCTCGCTGAAGTCTTCCTCTTCCCTCTGCAGCCGCGCCATCTTGGGTTCCTCCACGCTGCTGTTTTTTCCCAGCCGGATTTTGAAGAGATCTGAGATGTCTCTGGCGGTAGATGTAGCGTGTCCTCGGCGGGTTCTGGATTTGGGAGTCTGGTATGTCAGTTTTCCCATCCTTCTAGTCAAATTAGAGTTCGGAATCGGGCTTAGAGCTGTGTTCCCTCACGGAGCTCCTCTAGTGTGCGACCGTCTCCATCGCGCGCCAAGCCACGCCCCAGGGTTTTTATTTTTTTATTATTTTTTACTAATAATGACGGCGATCTGCGATTTTTAGCTGTCATGCGATATTTCAGCGGACATGTCGGACCATTTTGACACTTTTTTGGGACCATTGGCATTTATACAGCGATCAGTGCTATAAAAATGCACTGATTACTGTGTAAATGCCATTGGCAGTGAAGGGGTTAACCTGCAGGGGGCGCTCTAAGGGTTAACTGTGTTCCCTGGGCGTGTTCTAACTGTGTGGGGACTGCCCTAACAGGAGAAGGGAAGTGGTCACAGCCTCCATGTAGAGGAAGGCTGTGATCACAGTCCTTCCCCCTTCACAGAACGGAGGTCCGTGTTTACTTACACGGACCTCCGTTCTTTCACTCTGGGGGGGGGCATTGCGGGTGGCCGACGGAGATCGACTCCACCGCACCCGCTCCCTGGCCCTCCCCGAACACAGTGAGCGCGCGGGTGCGCCTCCGGCGGCGCGCACGCGCTCACTAGGCTCAATCTCGCGGCCGCCGTCGTATGATGGCGATTCGCGTTACAGAGCCACTTTGTCGCCGTCATTTGCCGATCAGCCATCGGCAAGCGGTTAATTCCCTCATCACTCATCAGATCACTCTTGATTAGGGGGGGGCAACTTTGTTAACAGGAAGCAAATACCTGGCTCTACCAATATGACCACTTCTACATAGAGAACAAGGAATGCCAAGTCAGTAATGGGAAACATATGGGAAATAAAAGTAACTAGTTAATGATCAATGTTTTAAAGACTGGAAAATCTATAAAGCATATAAGACAAAAACACAAAACTGAATGTATCAAAAACCCAGAAGGGGATATATTTAGATATTTTGAAAAAATTAAAATGCAACTCTTTAGTAATTCAATACTTTACATTTTCTGTTAATCTGACTATATCTGACTCAGGCCGGGTTCACACTGGTATGACATGACAGTCATATGAACGGGATCTGACTTTGATCCCGACAATACCAGGCACTGTTTGCCTGGTATGAATCTTTAGGCGAAATAAAAAAAAACAGCATGGGGTTCCCCCTCCAAGACCATACCAGCCCCTTCAGTCTGGTATGGATTTTAAGGGGAACACCACACCAAAAAAATGACGAGGGCCTCTTCCTGACAACCCTGGCCGTTGGTTGTCAGGGTCTGCAGGCGGGGGGCTTATTGGAATCTGGAAGTCCCCTTTAAAAAGGGGGCCCCCAGATCCTGGCCCTCCACCCTTTGTGAATGAGTATGGGGTACATTGTACCCCTACCCAGTCACCTAAAAAAAAGTGTCAAAAATAAACACAGTACACAGGTTTTTAAAGTATTTTATTAAGGCAGTTCTGGCGTCTCTTCCAATTTTTTCTCCCTTCTCTGGCTCTTCTTCCTCCTCCACAGATGTCTTCTCCCTCTGTTGGTTCTCCTCCACCCTCCGCTGATTTATTCTCCCCCTCCGGTTCTTCTCCTCTTGATGCTGTCTTCTCCCTCTGCCAGGTTGCTCTCTCAGCTGTCTTCTCCCTCTGTTCTTCCTCTGTTCTTCCTCCAATGTTGACTCAATGCCGCCACTGCTCTGGGGCTGCTGTGTGCCATTACCTATAATGGCATGGTGCAGGGCCACCAAATGACATCATCTGGAGGCCCCACACCCTTGTGACATCACCACCCAGGGCATGATGGGACAGGGCCTCCGGATGACGTCAGTGGATGGCTAAGGCCCATGTCAATATAAGTATTGGCACACGGCAGCCCCAGCATTAGAGCGGGAGAGAGCATCGAGTCAATATCATAGGAAGAACAGAGGGAGAAGACAGCTGAGAGAGTGACCCAGCAGAGAGAGAAGACAGCAGAGAGAGGAGAAGAACCAAAGAGGGGAGAAGACATCAGTGGAGAGCAGAGGAGAACTGGCAGAGGGAGAAGACATCTGCGGAGGAGGGAGTAAAGCCGGAGAGGGGAGAAGAAATTGGAAGATATGCCGGAACTGCCTTAATAAAATACTTTAAAAACCTGTGTACTGTGTTTATTTTTGACACTTTTTTAGGTGAATTGGTAGAGGTATCATGTACCCCATACTCATTCACATAGGGTGGGGGCCGGGGCTTCCAGATTCCGATAAGCTTCCCCCACCCACAGACCCTGACAATCACTGGCCAGGGTTGTTGGCAAAGGGCCCTTATCCTCATCAACATGGGGACAAGGTGCCTTGGGGTGGGGGCGCAGGACCCCCTGCTCCAAAGCACCCACACCCCCCATGTTGAGGGAATGTGGCCTGGTATGGTTCAGGAGGGGGGTACTCATTCATCCCCACCCCCTTTCCTGACCTGCTGGGCTGCATGCTCGGATAAGGGTCTGGTATGGATTTTGGGGGGCCCCATGCCATTTTTTTGACGTGGTGTTCCCCTTAAAATCCATACCAGACCGAAGGGCCTGGTATGTTCTTGGTGGGGGAACCCGATGGCATTTTTTTTATGTGGCATGGAGTTCCCCTTTAAGATCCTCAGAGCACAAGTTGAATGCCAAAGTCGGATCAGTTAAGATGATGATCCGACTTTCATCAGACTTCAATGATATTCAATGGGCTGAAGTAGGATCAAAGTCAGACCAAAGTAGTGCAGGTAGCTTTTTCAAAGTCGGACCGACTTGTGTCAAACCAGTTAAGACGGCTCTCATAGGCAAACATTGATTTGAATACATCATGCAACGTGTGCTCACAATGTCAGAGCGTTTGTCGTACAAGTTGAACCCAGCATCAATCTAATGTTGGTTGATATACATTTCTGTACATTGCCAATTAGAACTGACTTTCTAATGGTTTAATCTATTCTTAATCTATTTTCCCTTTAAATTTTGCAAATGAACTTAAACAACACTGCTCATGAAATGTTTTTCTGACCAAAAGAAAGAAGCCAAAGGTAGCCCTATTCCTGTATAGTTCCTAGTTTGGTGGCTATGTGATACTTGATGCCAGGAACCCCCTTTTACACAGCCAATTATTTGCCCACGGAGATAGGAAGAATAAATTAAGGTTAACTCTATTGATGCACTCTGTGTATAATCCAATATAATGACTCCAAAACACAATCTAATAAGGAAAATACAAAAACATCTGAAAACAATCACTGACTCTAGGAACACTTATACATTGATTTACTAAATGAGCAGAGGCTTATCGCAATGCAATCATTCATTTGCAAAGTGAATGATAATAAACAAGGTGAGCATATATTCACTTTGACAACACAATCATGTGCAAAAGAAATGATCATAAAACAGGATATTTGCTAGCTCAAGCAATTGGCTGTAAGAGGAAACACTCTGTGCGTACAAAGAAACAAAAACAAAAAAATCACAGTCACCAGAGCAGTGTCATTGTACTGCTGTGGCTAGTGATCAACTACAATGACTGGCTGCTCTGATATCACTGTATGCCAGTGCAGCCAATCAGTATCTCTGATTATTATCCACAGCAGTACAATTCCACCACATCAGTACAGCTGGTCACAGTGTCCCTGATCAATGCCACACCAGTCTCAATGTCACCAGACCTGTGTACACCATCAACAGTGTTCCTGATTATCACCACACCAGTCCCAGTGTCACCAGACCAGTACAGCCAGCAACAGTGATCCTGATCATTGCCAAACAAACCCCTGTGTCACCAGATCAGTGCAACCAGCAACAGTGTTCCCAATTACTGCCACACAAGCCCCAGTTTCACCAGACCAGTGCAGCTCCCACTGCTGCCTCCATGTCCTGGGCACAGCGCTGGATTGAAATATGAATCAAGTAAGTATAATTAAGGTGAGGGGAGATACAACTGCTGGGACATCTTTTACCTTAATGCAGGGCATGTATTAAGGTAAAAAATGGTCTGCCTTTACAACAACTACATTTTCCAAAAGCATGTAGCAATAAATGAAACTTTTTCAAAGACACATCATGCCTCTTATAAAATACTTTTGGGCATTTATTTTCCAAAATGTGGTCACTTTGTGGGTGTTTCCACTGTTCTAGCATTCAAGGGCCTCCAATTTTGATTTTCTTTTCACATTTTCCAAAAGCTTGTGGCAGAAAAAAAAGTATTCAAAAGATTTGCCATGTCTCTTAAAAATACATTGGGTGTTTCTACTGTCTTGGCATTCCAGGGCATTCAGGAAATCAGAAGCCTAATTTATGCTCTTTGAAAGCTTGAAGGTGCTCCTTAGATTTTGGGTCCCATTATGTGGCTAGACTACAAAAAAGTATCACACGTGTGGCATCCCTATATTCACAAATAGCAGAATGTGTTTTAGAATGTAATTCTAAGTATGCTCATGTCGTGGTTGAGAAAAATTTTATTGATAGCTGTGTGTAAAAAATACAATTTCTTAATCTTCTAAGAACTTGTAGCAAAAAAAGTGATCTTCAAAAGACTCACCATGCCTCTAATTAAATACGTTGGAAGGCCTACTTTGTAATATGTTGCAATTTTGTGGGTATTTATCTTGTCCTGGCACTTCAGGGCCTCAAGAAATGTGATAGTAGTCAGAAAATCAGATGCATTACTTATGCCCCTTGAAAGCCTGAAGGTGCTTCTTGGATTTTAGGCCCTCTATGTGTCTCGCGCATGTGGTATTGCCATATTAAGGAGGAGTAGACAAAGGTGTTTTATTGTGTAATTGTAAGTAAGCTCATGTTGTGTGAGAGAAGTAACTTGTTAAAATGACACCTTTGTGAAATAAAATCAAATTTTATTTACTTTCTTCAACTTCCAAAAAATTGTGACAAAAAATAAAACATCAAAAAACTCCCCATGCTTCATACTAAATACCTTTGAGTGTCTACTTTCCAAAAATGGGTCATTTTGGGGGTGTTTGAACTGTCCTAGCATTTTAGAGCCTTAAGAATGTCACAGTTTAGCCTGCAGTTTCCTCTATGCTGCAGTGGTTCTACTAGACCTCTGATTCTTTTCACATACAGTGGGGCAAAAAAGTATTTAGTCAGCCACCTATTGTCCAAGTTCTCCCACTTAAAAAGATGAGATAGGCCTGTAATTTTGATCATAGGTACACTTCAACTATGAGAGACAGAATGAGAAAAAGAAATCCAGAAAATCACATTGTCTGATTTGTAAAGAATTTATTTGCAAATTATGGTGGAAAATAAGTATTTGGTCACCTACAAAAAAGCAAGATTTCTGGCTCCCACAGACCTGTAACTTCTTCTTTAAGAGGCTCCTCTGTCCTCCACTGGTTACCTGTATTAATGGCACCTGTTTGAACTCATTATCAGTATAAAAGACACCTGTCCACAACCTCAAACAGTCAGACTCCAAACTCCACTTTGGCCAAGACCAAAGAGCTGTCAAAGGACACCAGAAATAAAATTGTAGACCTGCACCAGGCTGGGAAGACTGAATCTGCAATAGGTAAGCAGCTTGGTGTGAAGAAATCAACTGTGGAAACAATTTTTAGAAAATGGAGGACATACAAAACCACTGATAATCTCCCTCGATCTGGGGCTCCACACAAGATCTCACCCCGTGGGGTCAAAATGATCACAAGAACGGTGAGCAAAAATCCCAGAACCTCATGGGGGGAACCTAGTGAATGACCTGCAGAGAGCTGGGACCAAAGTAACAAAGGCTACCATCAGTAACACACTACGCTGCCAGGGACTCAAATCCTGCAGTGCCAGACGTGTCCCCCTGCTTAAGCCAGTATATGTCCGGGCCCATCTGAAGTTCGCTAGAGAGCATTTGGATGATCCAGAAGAGGATTGGGAGACTGTCATAAGGTCAGATGAAACCAAAATAGAACTTTTTGGTAAAAACTCAACTTGTCGTGTTTGGAGGAGAAAGAATGCTGAGTTGCATCCAATGCTTTGGGGCTGTTTTTCTGCAAAGGGACCAGGACGACTGATCCGTTTAAAGGAAAGAATGAATGGAGCCACGTATCATGAGATTTTGAGTAAAAACCTCCTTCCATCAGCAAGGGCATTGAAGATGAAACATGGCTGGGACTTTCAGCATGACAATGATCCCAACCACACCGCCTGGGCAATAAAGGAGTGGCTTTGTAAGAAGCATTTCAAGGTCCCGGAGCGGCCTAGCCAGTCTCCAGATCTCAACCTCATAGAAAATCTTTGGAGGGAGTTGCAAATCCATGCTGCCCAGCGACAGCCCCAAAACATCACTGCTCTATAGGAGATCTGCATGGAGGAATGGGCCAAACTACCAGCAACAGTGTGTAAAAACCTTGTGGAGACTTACAGAAAACATTTGACCTCTGTCATTGCCAACAAAGGGTATATAAAAAAGTATTGAAATTAACTTTTGATATTGACCAAATACTTATTTTCCACCATAATTTGCAAATAAATTCTTTAAAAATCAGACAACGTGATTTTCTGGATTTTTTTTCTCATTTTGTCTCTCATAGTTGAATTGTATCTATGATGAAAATTACAGGCCTCTCTCATCTTTTTAAGTGGGAGAACTTGCACAATTGGTGGCTGACTAAATACTTTTTTACCCCACTGTAAATGACTCCAACTGTCTGACTGATATACATTTAATACATTTTTGGACAAATGTGGCGTGTAAGCACAATTTATAATGTGCACATGAATGTGACGCAAAAAAATAGTGTAAAAAAGTCCTACAGATTTCTTAATGAATGCATTTATATAAGGATGCCATAACTCTAAGTCCATAGTGGGTTAGGTGAAACAAATCTGTTTTGGTGAGGGGACATACATCCAGGTCTGCAATCTGTAGTGCAGCCACACATAAACCATTATGTGCACAACTTGGCAATGCTCTCTTAACAGCAAAGTATAAACGTCAGGTATTTTCCTGTGTCTGAGCTCAGCCTCCTTGCAGTATGCTGGCAGTTCATTAATTCTTCTGACAGACTCATTACTTTATAAGTTATTAGTTTAAAGTGGGATTTGGTGACATAATTGGATTTTTATCATGATTTATTGTTAGATTTTTTTCATAGCTCTCCAATGAATATGCAGACTAGCATTTTACCTCAGATATTTAACAGGTACTGTATATGACTGATAAAAAGCTGCCTGAAACTAGAAAAGCCCATTGTTTTTAAACATATGGTGCTTTAGTATGGACTC
>BLSH010311756.1:686954-728176 GCA_018402905.1 Glandirana rugosa
TCTTTCTTTTCACTTTTATATCGTCCACTACGGATATTCACTCGTGTCTTCAGTTTGTTATATGTCACCCCGATTTTTCATAAATCAGTCGGTGGTTAACACGTTCAAGAGGGTGAATTTTTCTACTCTCTCCGGACATTAAAAGTAGTATCCATGTGAAGTTGATACTCTCTGTCTTACTCTTTTTTTTAGGTCTTTTAGTGTAACAGACAAAAAATTTCTTAAATAAACGTTTAATACCACCTTTTATTCATAAACTAGTTATTATTTTCAAGTAGAGTTACGAAACAATATATGGGAAACAACCGTTACTGTCTCCAGTTTACAAAAGACAATCTGCATGGAGGAATGGGCCAAACTACCAGCAACAGTGTGTAAAAACCTTGTGGAGACTTACAGAAAACATTTGACCTCTGTCATTGCCAACAAAGGGTATATAACAAAGCATTGAGATGAACTTTTATTATTGATCAAATACTTATTTTCCACCATAATTTGCAAATAAATTCTTTAAAAAACAGACAATGTGATTTTCTGGATTTTTTTTCTCATTCTGTCTCTCATAGTTGAAGTGTACCTATGATGAAAATTACAGGCCTCTCTCATCTTTTTAAGTGGGAGAACTTGCACAATTGGTGGCTGACTAAATACTTTTTAGCCCCACTGTATATTGTTTGACTTCTGTGCTCACTTATAGGCATCACCTGCTATATTTTCACTTTTCTTTCTTTCCCTTCTATTACTTCCTGGCCCCCCTCCTAGTTTGCTTCCCTATATAAGACACGCTCAATGCAGCCCACGCTGCCTCAATAACTTCCTAGTTCTCTGTTTGCTTAGTATTTTTTGTATGCAGTGTTTGACTTCCCATGTACTGACCCCAGCTTCATCTTCCATTTGTGCTTGCCTGCCACCTGTCCTGATCTTAGCTTGTTACCCGGATCCTCTTCTGACATCTGTAATCTGAGTCATCTCCATATCGTCAGCTGGGCATACCTGGGGGGCAATGACCTGGATCCAGCTTCCTGCAAGTCTATCCCCTCCATCTGGCACTGGCGAAGAAGCAGGCTGGGACTTAGAATCCATGCCCTGGGAACACCCAGTGGGCATTCTACAAGGGCTTACTAAAGAAAAAAGAATAAGCTATTGCGCTGACTGGAACCCAACCATCATAAAACGGGGCACATAAAAGGGCCAGGCAAGTGGTAGGGAACACCAGGTAAAATGGATGCAGCTCCTCTCAAATTTGGTCTTGAGATCCTAATGCACATATAAAAAAACAAACACAAGAGAGCGCCTCCATCTAAGTGTAGCGATTTATTAAAAAAGCACTCACTAGATAAAAATACATCAAGGCTTGTCATAGACCCATATAGACCTCAATAGGATCACTGTAAGGCTGCAGATCTCAGCAGCTTCCTGAAGTGGCTGCGGCTCCAAGCAGCACCTCTCTTGGCTGGGTGAAGACAGGAAGTGAAGGGGATGTGGTTTCCTATGGTTTGGTAAAGGGGCCCTCTTGTCTGCCCTGAAACATGTAGCGACATCCCCTCCACTTCCTGTCTTCACCCAGCCGAGAGAGGTGCTGCTTGGAGCCACAGCCATCTTGTCACTTTGGGAAGCTGCTGATGATTAGGTTCCAGTCTGAAGTCTGACAGCTGCACTTCCTTCAAGAACTCTGCTTCAACCAGCCACATGCCTGCTGAGCTCTACAGCCTCATGGTGATCCTATGGAGGTCTATATGGGTCTATCACAAGCCTTAATCTACATTTATCTAGTGAGTGCATTTTAATTGTCTTTTATGTTTTTTTAATAAATCGCTACACCTAGATGGAGGTGCCCTCTTGTGTTTGTTCTTTACAAGGGCTTACTACCCCAGTAACCCGACAAAGAAATTAGGTAGAAAGTCAGTACATCAGGGTTGATAAATTTCAATTTTGTATACCATAGTTTGCAGACTTTATAACTGTCACACAAATTAAATAGTATACACTTATTTGATTTTGTTTTTTTATCAAAGAAATATAGCAGAATATATTTTGGCCTAAATGTATGAAGACAGAATAATTATTTGCACACTTTTTAGCAAAAACAGAAAAGGAAAACAGTTTTTTTTTTGTTAAAAAATGTTTCTCTTTTTTCCTTTATTTGCTTTTTTCCTGATAAGTCTGATAAGATATCATTATTTTCACCTTCACAGATGGATGAGAATATAGCTCTTAGAAACATCGAAACATAGAAGTGACAGCAGAAAAAAGACTAAGTGGTCCATTGAGCCTACCCATTTTTTTTGTCTAATTTATATATACACTATATTACCAAAAGTATTGGGATGCCTGCCTGTACATGCACATAAACTTTAATGGCCCACCCTTTGCAGCTATAACAGCTTCAATTCTTCTGGGAAGGCTGTCCACAAGGTTTAGGAGTGTGTCTATGGGAATGTTTCACCATTCTTCCAGAAGCACATTTGTGAGGTCAGGCACTGATGTGTAGAGTTGAGCGAACTCGAACTGTAAAGTTCGTGTTCGTACCAAACTTTGGGGTGTCCGTGACCCGGACCCGAACCCGGACATTTGAAAAAAAGTTTGGGATCGAGTTCTGGGTTTGGGTATTTGATCACGCATTTTGGATAGCTGCAGGGCAGCCAATCAACAAGTGTTTCACTGGTTTGCCCTTAGAAGCCATCACAGCCATGCCTACTAATGGCATGGCTGTGATTGGCCAGTGCATCATGTGACCCAGCCTCTTTATAAGCTGGAGTCACTTAGTGCTGCATGTCACATGCTCTCTGGGTAGTGTAGGGAGAGGATGCTGCCGGTGCTGTGAGGGACAGATTGCAGATAGATAGATAGGTAGAGATTAATACTACTACTGCTTTTAGGGACAGATTGCAGATCTCATCCTGCATTACAGAATGATCTGACTGGACTAGGTAGAGTCTACTGCTTAGAGGTTACAGATTATTGTTCTAAAATCATCTTCTAATTCTATAGGGTCAGGTTCCTGCTGTTGCTGTAAGGGACAGATCATTGTTCTAAAATCATTTTTCAGCCCTCTAGCACTTTCCAGGACTTTTTTACAGTCATTTTTGTGCCGAAAAGTTCAGGTCCCCATTGACCTCAATGGGGTTCGGGGTAAAGTTCGGGTCAAGTTTGGTACCGAACCCAGACTTTTTCCCAAAGTTCGACCGAACCCGAACATCTAGGTGTTCACTCAACTCTACTGATATGGACACAATGGTCTGGCTCACAGTCTCCACTCTAACTCATCCCACTGGTGTTCCACTTGTTCACTGGTGTGCAGTCATGTTGGAACAGAAAGAGGCCATCCACAAACTGTTCCCACAAAGTTGGGAGCATGCAATTGTCCAAAATGTCCTAGTATGCTGACGCCTTAAGAGTTCCCTTCACTGGAACTAAGGGGCCAAGCCCAACCCATGAGAAACAATCCCAAATGGTTTGGACCAGTGCACGAAGCAAGGTCCAATATAACACGGATGAACGAGTTTGGGGTAGATGAATTAGAGTGGATACTGCGAGCCAGGCCTTCTTGTCCGTATCAGTGCCTGACCTCACAAATGTGCTTGTGGAAGAATGGTAAAACATTCCTATAGACACACTCCCAATCCTTGTGGACAGCCTTTTCAGAAGAGTTGAAGCTGATATAGCGGCAAATGGTGGGTCAACTGAATGTTGACTAAGACTGGGATGCTATTAAAGCTCATTAGAGTGTAAAGGCAGGCGTTCCTTTGGTAATATAGTGTACATTTTTTTTACTTTTCTCAGTATAGATCTATGTTTGTCTGAATCCAGATACTGTTGACTGACTCACTACCTCTGCTGGAAGTCTATTCCAACAACTGAACGTTCCTCCTACTAGTTTTACGTCATGTCCTGTGTTTTTGATCTATCCATTTACCTAGTTTAACCCCTACTTTGTGGTATTGCAGCATGGCTTGAATATAGGTCTAATCTATGCAGTAAAATGCTTTTTCAATATCACGTGAAAGGAAAATGGTTGGGATGTCAGTAAGGTGGGCCTTCTGGATGATATTGAGGGCTCTTGTAGTGTTATTGTTTTCTTCCCTGTTCAGGACAAAGCTTACTTGTTGATGATGCAATATTATTTGCACTATTGGTAACATCCTATTCCCCTAGAATTTTAGTAAAGAGTATTAGATCTACATTCAAGAGGGATATTGAGTGAAAACTGGCACATTGTGTAGAGTATTTTTCTTCATAGGGTGCAATGGTGATGATTTCTCTAAGAGTGTCAGGGAGAAAATGCTGTCTATCATGGACTGAGGTGAATGCTTTTCTAAAGGGACTTGTTAACACATGGGAGAAGAAATATTAATATACTGTTACTGAATGAATGATTTGTTTATATATAGCTCAAGTCAGAATAGGTACTTGTTACAAGTTAACATGATGTTAATGAAAATAAATGAAGTATGTATTAACCGCATACTGCACCATCAAGATGTGCTGACTGCATTTATTTTACTTTTTCATTCCTTTCTTCACTTGGCGATCTTACAATAAAAGGGACTGTCCTAAGGTGACAACACTCACTCACTCTATTGCACTATAGAGGTGTCACCTAAGGACAGGAAATATATTAGGGCTACAGTATAACTCACCCCCTCTTCTTCTGTAGACCAAAGAGAGAAGTGAGAACAATACAAACAAACAATTAATGGAGGCTGAGAAAACAAATATTTATAAGCTTGCTGTATTTTTGGAAGGATCAACAGGCATTTTTTGCACTTGTTGAACAAATGTAACAAAACACGTTCAATATGTTTAACAGACCAAAAGGGAGCAAATAAGCAAAATCTCAGTGTTGGCTTACCTACACTTTAATACGTCCCTATTAGAGTTGATCGAACCTCTCGAAGTTCGGGTTCTGCTGGTTCGGCCGAACTTCGGGACAAAGTCCGGGTTCGGGTCCGGATTGGACCCGAACTTTGACACGAACCCCGAACCCCATTGAAATCAATGGGGACCCAAACTTTTAGGCACAAAAATGTCTGTAACAAAGTCCTAGAAAGTCCTAGAGGTCTGCAAAAGGAAGGAAATGGAGGTAAGGGCCGGACAAGTGCCCTACAAAGAAATGGGTATAGGGAAATAACTTAAAATAATTAAAAACAAAAATCACATAAAAAAATCAAAAATGGAGGTGGATGTGGACCATCTTCAAAGTGTGTGGGAAAAGCCTATTTCATCCGCAGGGAGCCATATTAGTGTTCTAAAATCATCTTCAAACTGTGTGTGAAAAGTCTATTTCAGCCGGAGGGAGCCATATCAGTGTTGTAAAATCATCTTCAAACTGTGTGTGAAAAGTCTATTTCAGCTGGAGGGAGCCATATCAGTGTTGTAAAATCATCTTCAAACTATGTGTGAAAAGTCTATTTCAGCCAGAGGGAGCCATATCAGTGTTGTAAAATCATCTTCAAACTGTGTGTGAAAAGTCTATTTCAGCTGGAGGGAGCCATATCAGTGTTGTAAAATCATCTTCAAACTGTGTGTGAAAAGTCTATTTCAGCCGGAGGGAGCCATATCAGTGTTGTAAAATCATCTTAAAACTGTGTTTGAAAAGTCTATTTCAGCCGGAGGGAGCCATATCAGTGTTCTAAAATCATCTTAGCATTGTCAGTCGGCAGGTCGACATAATTGAGCAGCACTGGATGATGTGATTAACTTTGTATTTACACTGTGAGACATAATGTTTTTCTTTTTTTTAGTAAAAGACTTGTTTCATTGTGTGTGGTTTTTTTTTTCAATTTTTTAGTAAATAGGTAACAAGACATATATACTACACATTAAATTGGCTTCCAGATTCCAATAAGTCACCCCCCCCCCCCCTGCAGACCTACATCTCTTTTAAAAGATAGCATGTGGGAATGAGGCCCTTTTCCCCCTCATCATAGTGACAAGGTGCATTGCAAGGGGGAGGCTATGCTGGTATCCTAACCAAAAAAACACTACAGCACTGACACTGTGCCCATCCTGTAGTAATAAAACGTCATGTAGCAGGGTAAAAAAAGGTGTATTGCAAAATACTTATTCCCGGAGGTATAGGAATAAAATTGTCAATTAGTGGAAAATGGCTGACACTATGGTGCTGGCAAGGCTGCTTTCAGTTGTGGGCTGGAAATCCGCAATCTGTAATATAACAAGGGAAGGGAAGAAAGTGTCAAACCGGCATAGTGTAACACAATTTGTTAAGTAAAATATAATATAAAACAAATGGAACTCACAAGCGGATGAGGGGGAGAGAGCGGGGATGACAGTCCGCAGTGGATTGAAATATGCTGGGAGCTGTGAGGTAGTCCTTGGTGGAGGAGAAACAGCTGTGGTGTGGAGCACGATGAGCCTGAAGTCCATGCAGGGAGACCGATGTCAGGCTGCCCTGTGTGGCCGTGTTGGTATATCCAGAAATCAGATGTCGTCCCAAAGACCATGTGTTCTTCTAGAGTGGTAAGAGGAGTTGTCAGTCCAACAGCAGTGTGAGCCAATCGGGATGTGTTTTGGAAGCTTAACCATGCCTCCTTCATCAGCCTGATTGTTTGAAAATACCTCTGGAGGTTAAGCTTCTTTGGGTGGAAATCTGATTTCTGAAATCACCCGCTTGTGAGTTCCATTTGTTTTATATTATATTTTACTTAATAAATTGTGCTACACTATGCTGGTTTGGCGCTTTCTTCCCTTCCCTTCATATGCTGGTATCCTCCCAGTGTTGAAGGCATGTGAACTGGCATGGATCAGGTTCCATGCTTGTTTCTCTCTCCTTTCCTTGCCAGAAAGGCTGTATGCATGGATAAGGGTATTTTATGAAGTTCTAGATGGACCCCACACTGTTATATTATTTTTTTAAGGAACTGGCTAGCGCATTCAAATTTTCTGAGTATCTAACCTATGGTTCCTACCTCTCTGTTTTCTGAACATTTCAGATTTCACATTTACTTTTAACTTTAACAAACAATTATATAAAACTGTAGTATGATGTTGTCAGCCATCATACGACTATTCTTTATTTTTTATTGTATCTGCATATTATTATTTCACATGGGGATAGTGATCTCATTTAGAATTAATGGTATAATCTAGCAGTAAATATCAATTGTGCTTATATGTGGCAACAAACCCAAAAGGTAATATTGTCAAACTTTGACCTTATTTTTTATCTGTGGCTGCCTAAAAATATTCAAACAGGTAATTTGAAGAAAATACTGTTGTGATTTTAAAAACATGTTTTCTTTATTTAACCATAATAGGCCAATACTTGTCATAAATATATAGTAAGTCAATCAATTCAAAATCATAGTAAATGCAAATTACCACCCTGAAGTCTAATGTTCCTAAATAAAATATTAACAATGGTAATAGTAATGGTATGTTCCTTCTAACCAAGATTCAGTTTTAGTGCTTCAATACACAGGACAGCAAAATATATTTAAATTGTAGCATACATTTATTTACATTAAACTGAAAAATGTATTGCAAACACATTTTCTTTACTCACAGTAATATTATAAAAAAAAACTAAAACTGAACTGCATCATTGGTTTGTATATTTATAATGGCCCTAAAACATTACAATCTGATTGTAAGGTATTTTGTTTTGCTGTTTTAATCTGATGATCTCATGATCCTAACAGATTTTATTGTATGTTCTCATTGGGTCAAATTGAAAACTGATCAAATAAGACATACTGTTTTTCATTTTACCTAGCTGTAATGTGGTGTTTGTATTTGTGATCGTAATGTGCATGAATAATATTTCTTCAATAGGGTGCAGGGAAATAATTTTTTTGTATCTGTATTGTGTATAATAAAGAAAACACACAGCATGTAGTTGCAGACTGGGAGTAGAAGTTTTTCAAGGTAAGAAAAAATGATGATTCTATTGTACAACAACTGTGACATAAACGTTCAGCATAAGAAATTAATTTTATCCCTGTGTTGACTTTGCTTTTTCTATACTAGCATCAAAACATTGAGAAGCGCAACATCATAAAATGCAATAGTCAATTAAACCAACAAAAGTCTGCATATTTTGTTTTTCAGACAGAACCCAGGGGAAATGGCAATGTAAACAAAAGGCTATCGTCCATTGTGGAAGATGATGATGATGACACAGGGGAGGATGAACCCTCATCTCCATCTACTATACGTACAAGGAACACAAAGTACAAGAAATCTTCAAACACCTCTCTGGGGATTAATCTAAAACCATTCTCTGTAAGTGCCCCATACAAGTCACCAATGAAATCTTCGAACCTTAACTCTGCAAGAACAAGGATAGAAAATGAATCATACCTTAACAGCAGAAGACGGGATAAGAATTTAAGACTTAACCTCCCAACAGTTACAAGCCTAGGACCGCCGGATTTAAGCCCCAGGTACTTCTATAATAATATCATTTTCAGCCTATATCTTAATTTATAACAGGCTAGTTTTATGAACACTGTCAAATATTTGCTGTTGTCTAAAAATATTGGAACCCACTACCTCAACTCCAGATGTTACAAATAAGATGTAAGTCATTTGTATCTTAGCATATATGTAAGAAAATTGACTCTATGAGGATTAAAAAGCATTTGTAATAAATTAATGGCTCCTTTCCAAACTAATATAATAGGTATAAGATGTGCCTATATAGATATCATATTTTAACAATATAAATTCCTCAAAGTATATTTACTATTTGACATTACTGTTTGTCAGACCTGATATTACTGTATACAGCAACAGTATATTTTTCAGAAAAGCCCTACCTTTATCATTTAAATTCTCCTTGAGCTGTGATTAAGTGACTTTGCCCAGGCTGAGATGATGTAATCAGTTTCCAGCAGACAAGAGAAAGCATTTCCTCCTTTCTCTAGTGATCACATTATAGCATTTTAACTTTGTAGTAGGTAACAATGTGAGATGCTACAGTACGGAGCTGTTTTAGCCATTTGTGAACACAGCAAAGAACTGCTCAGGAATCAGAATTTATACAGTTGTGTCATCTCTGAACCACCATCTCAGTCTTGAAAGAGGGCTAATAAATATGTGTACTCTTAAAGCATGTGCTTAGGCGTAACTAGCACCTTCAGGGCTCCGGTGAAACCATGAAGGGCCCCCCTGACCATCTTCCATCTGTCCCGTGGCCCTTTCCATCGGTCCTGGGGCTTTTCCCTCCAGAGCTGGGGCACTTCCCATTGATCCCTGGGCCCTTTACTCCCATCATTGGGCCCTGTATTATGGTCTGTAGTTGCATCCTTTCATCTGTTTTGCAGTGGGCCCCCTTCCTGCCATCTTGAGGGCCCCCCATGGTGGTGGAAAGCAAGAGCTATGTCACTAGCACACCAGAGACTCCATATAAGGCTCCAACGCAGTGGCTGAATTTCCAGGGTTGCAAAAGTTGCACTTGCGACTGGGCCCTTGTGTTCCACCACTGTGGGGGTTCCCAACTTCCTCATGCTGTCCTGCCCCTGCTATTGACAGTGCCAGTCCAGTATCTCTGTCTCCATGGCAGCGACGTCAGCGCACTAGGACCCAGTGCCAGTTACATTATGGAGCTAATGCAGGAGGGCCAGCACTATTGTTTATAGACAGCTGAGCCCCCCACCATTTTACTTTCAAAATGTTTATTGGTTTTTTAAACAAATACAAAAGAAAAAAAATGTTTGTACAGTATCATTGCATAGCGTAAAAAGACATACTGGGATACAACTTTACGATTTATACTGTGTGCTAAACTTCGTGTCATTGACTTATCATTCCCCAATATATTTAACACATGTATCATCAGAAAAGAGAACAGAAAAAGAAAACAAACCATCAAAACGGTGGTGTCAGAACCTTGAATCTCCTACATCATCTATTAAGCGGGTTAATTTAAGATATAGGAAGGGACAGCAATTCCACTTTTATTTATTAGGGAAGTGGCCGTTCCTTTAACCTGCTTGACTTTTCACTGTGTAAGAGATGGATTGGAAGAGGATCTCATGTGAGACCCTTCCAATTCGGGTTCCGACCCCCAATTCCTTGGCACCCCATATTGGGAACTTACTGTGCCAAGTCGTGGGAGGGTACACCTTCTGAATATGAACAGGGATATCAATCCTCTCCCATCCCTACTGAAGATTGAAGGGTAGGATTTGCTTCGAGGTCAGTCTGAAGGAGATTACCTATATAATGATCATTATAGATGTATCTAAATGAGATAAATTTGTGAAACCAGATAGACCGGAAAGAGAAAAGAAGAGAACAGGACAGATTCAATACTAAAGAGCTCCCAGAGCTACATCGAATCAGTTGCACCCGACGACCGGGTCAGACCTGGAATAAAGGAGATACCCACAAAAGTTGCCCAGGGTTCCCAGGTGGCCTCAAACCTCCCAACTGTGTCTGAGAGGATACTGGATAGTTTTTCCTGAGACATAATCCACGAGATTTTACAAGTTGCTGCAGCAAAGGAAATTTTAGACTTTTTTCCAGGATTTTGCTATTGTGAGTTTGGCCCCTAGAAGTATAAATTGAACAAATTTTCTTTTGGGCTTGGATAGGTTCAGAATATGGGCGTTGAGAAGCGCAGTCTCTGGAGACCTGGGCACTTGGCTACTGATTAACCTATCAATGAGGTTGAAGATTTTCCTCCAGAAAGGGCAGACCCTTGGGCATTCCCACCAAATGTGGGCCATAGATCCCAGGAGTGAGCATCCTCTGAAACATCTTGGGTCAGCTGTGAGATAAATTGAAGCTAGCTTGGTTGGGGTATGGTACCACCTAGTTATCACTTTAATGCTGGCCTCTATATGAGTGGTATTTAATATGCCTCGGAAAGAGTCTGAGAGGGCTGAATGCCAAGTCTCCAAGTCCCAGTAAAACTGGAGATCCTCCTCCCAGCGATTCATGTATGTGGCTTTAATCTCTTAATATACACCATATTAATAAGCGCCTCCCCTAAAGTATAATAAAAAACATTCAATAGGGGCAATCAATAATATATCACAATAATAAATCAAAGTCCATAGATCAGATATCTGGATACGCATAAAACAGTCCATAATCTTCAAAAAGTGACTTGTGCTTTAAAGTGCTCAAGAAGGTGCTCAAGTATCATTCCAGGTGCCGTGTGACAAAAAACGTGCCAGACCCCCTTTGTGTCCCCACTCACCAAAATGTGTTGACCTGCTGCTTTTCAGTCAGAGGTCACACAAACTTATGTCAGTGGGGGGAGACTGGAAAGGAACACCGGGATGCCCGAACCTCTGGAACACCACTCAGTCCTCCATAAAGTGTATCCTCTGAGTAGCTCGAATCAAACAGAAAACAACCTCATGTGCAGACTGTTAACCAAAATCGCTTTATTGCGCCAATGAAAACATACTCACAGAATAGCAGAAATAAAAACGCCTTGTAAATCCTATGGTGTCAGAAAACAACGTGTGTTCCAAGCTCTCCTATCACCAGGAAGCGGAAGTGACATCGGCGGCTGCAGCGACCGGAAATTACATCAACGCGTTTCGCCTTAAGATAGGGCGTCATCACGGACGATGCTACCAGTCACAACAGCACAATTTATCAACCTCCAGCCCAATCAGCGGAGAGGGGGAGTTGAACACATAAATCAATTGGCCGGTCACATGTGCCGACAAGCCGTCTGTTTAACCATCACAAAAGCCCTCCAGTGGCAGGATGCAGGAACACTCATTGCCTAAACAAACAAGGCTAATAATAAATAAAAACATGTGAACTACTTTCTTTAACAAATTGTAATAATCATAAAAAACATGTGTTAAAAACATTTAGAGAAAAAGGAGTGCAATCAACAAGGAATTAAAGCAGTCGCAACATGGCGACACACAAATACATCTATGATCATAATTTACGGCTGATACATAATAAGTATAAATATAAAAGAACTAGAAAAAAACAATAAAAATCAATAAAAAGAAAATGAAAAAGATGAAGAAAAAATGAAAAAATGAAAAAAATGAATGAATGAAAAAATGAAAAAAATGAAAAAGATGAAAAAATGAAAATACAAATAAAAATAAAAAATAAAAATAAAAAATAAAAAAATAATAAATATAAATAATAAAAATAAATATAAATAAAAATAAAAAATGAAAATAAAAATAAATAAAAATAAAAATAAAATAAAAATAAATAAAATGAATGGATAAGAATAGAAAGTGTACAAACGCAGATTAATCAGACACCCATAACAAATAGGTAGTAATGGAAGGTCAAAAAACTTTTTATGAATAGGTACCAGAGCAACCATGTGACTAATATAGGCACACCAACATTGGGTTCCCACCCAATCATTACCAGTCTGAAAGAAAACAGTTGATATCTAATTCGATATTGAGACCCAGGGGATCCAAAGTGCCCATTCTATGGATCCACTGGGTCTCATTCTGTGAAACAGCCCTGGTCAGGTTGGTGTCCCTCCAATGGCCCTCAATACGGTCTATACCACAAAACGAAAGCTGGCTAGGATCTCTATTGTGCACAAGCCTGAAATGGTTAGAGAGACTGTGATACCTATAACCTTTTTTAATATTGTAAACATGTTCTCTCAACCTTATTCTAAGCTTTTGGGTAGTGCGACCAATATACTGGAGTCCACAGGTGCAAGTCAATAGATAAGTCACATGGGAGCTTTCACAAGTAATGAACCGTTTAATGGTGAACAATTTACCCCAGGAGGAGGAAACGAACTCCAATGTTTTCCGCTTCCTAAAGACCGAAGTCTTACACATAACACATCTCCCACAGCTATAGAATCCCACCTGGTCCAAGATAGGGCATGTCTTGACCGGTGGGTCCAAAACATTAGGAGCCAACTTAAGGTGCAAGGCTGGAGGTTTCTTGTAGATAAAAATGGGCCTTTCAGGTAAAATACCAGTCAGATCCTTGTCTCTGCACAACAATGGCCAATGTTTTTTGATAATTCCCTCAAACTGCCTATATTCATTAAAGAAACCTGTCATAAAGGATAACCCATAGTCCCTTTCGGGTTTAGCCCCTTTATTTAGTAATGTTTCTCTATCCATGTCTCTGACCAGATTTTTTGTGGCCTCAAGGGCAGACCTCTTATAACCCTTCTCCACAAACCCTTCTAATAGAATATCAGCCTGTGGATCATAATCAATAATCGAAACGCAGTTACATCGGATCCTGAGCATCTGTCCCTTGGGGATGCCACCAAGCCATTTAGGGTGGTGGCAACTCCCCAAGGGAATGTACCCATTCCGATCCACTTCCTTAAAGAAACAATGTGTGAGAAGTCTATCCCCCTGTTTAAAAATGGTAAGATCTAAGTAGTTAAAGACACTGTCATGAATCTGCTCTGAGAAGGAGATACCTAAAGGGTTATTGCCCATATCCACCAAAAACTGTGCAAGAGACTCACAGGAGCCACCCCATATGATCAAAATATCATCAATATATCTCCTGAACAACTTGAGGTGGGGATGGGGGTTATCAAATATGGCCCTCTCCTCCCACCAACTCATAAAAATGTTGGCTACTGAGGGCGCATATTTGGCCCCCATCGCCACCCCTTTGATCTGTTTAAAGTATTTTTTGTCAAACCAAAAATAGTTATGACTCATGGCCAATTCCAACAATTCCAACAAAAAAGATTTTTGCTCATCAGCCAGGTTGGTGTCATCCAACGCCCATCTGACAGCCTTCACAGCATGTTCCTGTTTGATGTTGGTGTATAAAGAATCAACATCAACACTGGCTAGAATACAATTATCATCAACCTGTAGGGTCCGGAGAAGCAAAATAAGGTCTTTACTGTCTCTAAGAAAGACACGGTATTTACTAGTTAAAGGCTGAAGAAAGCAATCCAAATATTCTCCCACACGAGCAAACAAGGAATCCACCCCGCTGATAATGGGTCTCCCCGGCGGTTTCAATGGATCCTTGTGTACTTTTGGGAGCTGGTAAATAACCGGCATCTTAGGGGCGTCTGGAATAAGGTATCTTGCCTCTCTTTTGTTAAGTATACCTTTCTTAGAAGCTGCCTTAACCAGCCTTTTCAATTTGGCCTTAAATTTATTGGTGGGGTTACCCTTTAGTTCTTCATAAGTGTCTTTATCATTCACAATTTTTGTGAAATTCAAGTAAGTAGCCCTCTTTATTCAAAATGATCAGGCCACCACCCTTGTCGGCAGCCCTGATAACGAGCTCTTTCCTTTCCTCCAACTCCTTGATGCCTTTCTCTAAGTCACCTCCCTCATTCTGCCATTTATATACCTTGTTGTTTTTATAGTCATTCGTATCTCTAATGTACTTCATTTTTTTCTTTTGGGTGTCTCTATCTAGTTTCCCTACAAAGTCCTGTAATTGTTTAATTTTATCTTTGTATTTGCCTGTGTCCGCCATAGGCTCTAATTTGGTCTTAATGGCATTAATAGATGCCTCTAAATTTTTTAGTTTACACTCCTTCCTGGAAATCAACATTTCCATTAACCTTTTCTCCACCACATTAAAAAAATTTTCATGGCCATCTAGGCCGTCATTGGGTTCCAGGTCCCACCTTAATCTTCTGGGGGTAATACCGTCTTTAATGTATTTAGACAGGGTAAAGACATCCCACCAACCCCTGATCTGCTTGTCAAGCGCACTTCTAAGCTGTTCAAAATCTTGACTGAGGTCTAGGTTGTCGGTGGGTTGTGAAAAAAAATTGTCTGCATCCAACTGTCTACTGGAGATAAAGTTGAATATCTCCATGGCACGTGTAAAAATAATAAGTGAAGAAAGTGAAAAACAATATACACGTGAATAAAGGAAAAACCCCAACTAAAATCTCTTGCTGTGTTAGAGAGTTCTGTATTAGAGAAATGCCACCCTTCTGTTCCATGGCTTGGCCACACCAAATCTCATAGATCGTGAAGCTGGGAGGGAGGGGTTTGTTTTCCCAGATTTTCTGCAGGAAAAAAATGGTGGATTTGATGGAATCTGAACCTCTCGGAATTTGGAAGGTCTAATTTGCTTACACACTGACTCAGAGATAGGGGACTTGATGTAGTGAAGAAGTGCCCTATACAGTACAGCCCCTTGTCCTGCCACTACTTGAACGCTGTTATATTGAGGCCAGGAGGAAAGTCAGGGTTATGAAAAATGTGCATCAGGGGTTTCAAGGGGGAAACAAGTGCAGGGTGATTCCTCAAAGAATCCCAGAGGGAAAATGAGTGGGATAAGGTGGGAGATAGCACTGGAGGTCTTTTTTTTGGGGCTGTCCAAAGAAGAAAATCTAGTGTATTATTTGGGACAGCCTGTCTCTCGATATGGATCCAGTCAGGCCTTTCGTTCCTTGTATATACTAGGGAGAATTGGGCTAATCTGGCTGCTTGAAAATATTCTATAAGGGCTGGAAGCCCTAGTCCCCCCTTTTTCCTGTGTCGGTATAAAATAGCTTGGGAGAATCTATGACCTGAGTTTCCCCAGACGAATCTGAGGATCTTGTTCTGGAAGTTCTTAAGATGATCTTTTCTGATTTTTACCAGAAGGGCTCGAAATAGGTATAGTAAATGTGGTAAGAGCGTCATTTTTACAGCGTTAATTCTACCCAACCAAGAGAGTCCTCTATTTGACCAGACCTTCAAGTCGTTCTCGAGTTTTCAAAACATGGGGGAGTAGTTGTGGGAGTACAAATCTTCAAACTTATTTGTGAGATTAATTCCTAAGTATTTGGTGGAAGTATGATTCCACTGGCATGGAAATGATTGTTGTAGGTAGGTAGCTACTTCAGGTGAAAGTGAAATGTTCATTGCATATGATTTAGTGTAATTCACTTTGAGTCCTGAGACATCTGCAAATGCGTCTAATGTATGGTTTAAGTTGGGGAGAGAAGTGTGGGGAGAGGTAACAAACAAAAGAATGACATCTGCAAAGAGATTGCATTTATGAGTCCTGTCCCCACAAGTCACTCCCTGGATGTCTGGGTTTTGCTATAGCTAACGTTTCAAAGCTATAGCAAAAATGAGGGGAGACAGAGGGCAGCCCTGTCTCGTACCTTTAGCTATGGTTATAGGTTTCGAGTAAAAGCCTTGTAGCCTTATTCGTGCCGTGGGAGTGGAGTATAGGGTTTTGATGATGCCTAAGAAGCGTTGTCCAAATCTCCATCTCTCCAAAAGTGTAAGAAGGTACGGCCAAGAGACCGAGTCAAATGCTTTTTGGAGATCTAATGATAAGATCAAACCTTTTTGTTTAGGGCCTCCCTCCCAATTGGACTGTAGAATGGAAATCAGGTCAATGGTTCTGCGAATTTGGTCAGGTCCTTGTCGTCCTGGGATGAAGCCAACCTGATCCTTATGTATATAGGTGTTAATTAATGAAGCTAATCTATTGGCCATAAATTTTGTCAGAATTTTAATGTCATTGTTAATTAATGAAATTGGTCTGTAGTTACCCAACTCCTCCGGATTCTTGTCTGGTTTTGGTATAATCGTTATAAAAGCCATGTTAAGCTGTGAATCCATAGGGGAGCCGCTGGTTGCTGAATTATAAAATTTGGTTAAGAAAGGGCTGAGAGTCTCTGCAAAGGTTTTATAGTATGGGGCCGACAAGCCATCCGGACCCGGGGCTGAGCCCAATTTCAAGTCCCTGATAACCCCCAGAACCTCCCCTTCCGTAATCTCAGCTTCTAGAATGTGTTTATGTTCCGATTTCAGGGAGGGCAGGGGGATACTGTCCAGGAAAGTTGAGTCAGCCTCCATGCGGAGCTGTTTATGTGGGCTGTATAGTTCAGAATAGAATTTATGAAAGGCATCTAGTATATTCACCGGGTTAGAGGTTAGGCCCTGACCCGGGATCCTGATTTTGGGAAGGGTGTAGTGGCGAGGTCTTGGAGAGAGTCTTGTGGCCAGCATGGCTCCTAGCTTATCATTCTGAGTGTAAACTTTTTGTCCGCTCCACCAGATAGATTTTTCGGCTTTAGCTGTGAGAGCCATATTTAACTCCAATCTAGCTTTATCAAGTCTAGCGGTGAGGGAGTTAGAAGGGCACTTCTTATGTAATTCCTTAAGCGTTTGGTAAGTATTTTCAAGTTTGGAGATATCTGCCTTACACTCCTTTTTTAATCGGGATGATAACTGGATACATTTTCCTCTAATGCAGACTTTGTGAGCCACCCATAGGATTTCTGCTGATGTCTCTTCCTTATTGTTATTGATAAAGTATTCCTTGAGGGCATTATTGATCTCAGTGATGTGAACCGGGTTAGTAAGCAATGATTCATTCAGTCTCCACTGTGGTTTTCTTGCAAATTGCGGGTCGGACTGAATCTGCAACAAAATGATGGAGTGATCTGAGAGGGTTGTGTCCCTAATGCGGGCTTGTGTTATGGAAGGAATTATGTCTGCGCGAACTAGAAGGTGATCAATCCGTGCATAAGAATTGTGCGGAGGGGAAAAGTGGGTATAATCTCTCTTGGTTGGGTTGAACTCCCTCCAGGCGTCCACTAAATTGGACGTATGTAACAGTTTAGCGATTTGTAGACTCATTTTGGAAGGGCGTGTTAGTTGGCGACCTAGGGGTCTAGATTTGTCAAGGCCCTGATCAAAGGCGACATTAGAATCCCCTCCTAGAATGATTCAACCTTCTAAAAAAGGCTGTATGTATTCCAAAAACGTTTTGAAAAAGGTTGATTGCCCTTTGTTTGGGGCGTAATAAGAGACTAGTGTATACAGGTGTCCTTCCATGGTGCCCTTAACCAGTAAGAATCTCCCCTCTGGGTCTTTAAGTTCTAAGCATGGGGAGAACCCACATTTTTTGGAAATTAAGATGGCTACCCCTTTAGTTTTGGATTCTGCTTTGGCCAAGAAGAAGGTGGGGAAATGTGAGTGGAGGAATTTGGGGCTGTACCGTGAGGGAAAGTGTGTCTCTTGTATCATCACTACATCTAATTGAAGGGCCTTGTAGTAGTCAAAGACTTTCCTCCTTTTTGTTGGGGAGTTTAGCCCCTGGACATTGTGGGTGGCAAATTTAATGTGTCTTGGTGGTAGCCCTGCCATGGACTCTGCGAGAGAAACAGCTTGTGGGTGTTTTGGTACTCACCATTAACCTGGTGGCTTTGCTAGTTACGAGGGTACTCCTAGGATACTTGAGAATCACATGAGTTAATTGGCTGACTCGGCATCGGCTGCAATGAAAAGAAAAGTCTGGGTGCATTAAGAAGAAAAGAGAAAAGAGAAGAGGGAAGATAGAAAAGAAAGAAACATGGCTGAGATTAAAAAACTCAAATAAAACTAGAGGAGGCGGTTCCCGGGGGGGAAGAAAACCTCCCCGGCCCACCATCCCTGCCCTCCAAGGGGAGGGTCCAATAACAACCAAACACTTGGTAGAATAGGACGTCTGACCCGTCTGGGGCAGACAGCTTATCCCAAGGAGTTTCAACTAAGTCCCGGGGATAAGAGGAGGCACATGTAGACCCACTCGGGCCTTGGTCACCCCAGGCTCTAATTAACCAAAAGTATCACCCGAACAACTAGAAGTATAACAATTATCAAAACAGTTCAGTAACCGAAATGTGAAGTGGAGCCCCAGTGTCCATCATCAGGGAAAGGAACCTGCAAGCTGGGTGTGGAAATTAATTGCAAAGGTGCTTAACCTATCTAAGCATCTGTATCATTACAATGACAAGTTAGTGAGAAGCTCTTCAAAAAGATATAGTAAAAGTCAAACCGGGCTAGCTGGGCATAAAGGGAAAAGGTGTAGAAACTAGATGGCTCTCTGATCTGGATCTTCCCAGAGAGACACCTAGAAGTTTTCCCAGTTCTCCATATAGGTGAAGAAAAATAAAAAAAAAATAAGATCAATGAGCAAACTCAATGGGAAAAAAAAGCCCCAAGATCTGGGCAATAGGCAAGGAGATAATATCAAGAATATCCCTCTCACTTGGTTAAGGAGGTTTATTGTCCTTAGCTTTCTTACTCTTAAATTTAGACCATAGTGGCGAGACCGGGCTTGCTGGTAGGGGTCTCTTTGTGTGGGAGCATGCCGGATCCGTCAAGTCCATCGGGGCTTCTTGGAATATAAGCTGCAAGCGTAAAAGAAGCTTTTCCCCTTCAGGTAGCGTGGAAAAGGAGAATGTTTTCCCTTTATGAAGGAATTTTACTGCCAACGGGAAAGCCCACCAGTATTTCAACTCTTATTGTTGAAGTACTTGGAGAAGCGGTTTGAGGGTTCTCCTCCTTTGAATAGTGGTGGGTGATAGATCCGCAAAGATCTGGACTTGGTATTCCATGCAGAGTATAGGAGATTTGGAGCGGGAGGCCTTCATAACTTCCTCTTTAATGGCGTAGAAGTGTGGTTTCACTATGATCTCTCTCGGAGAGCCATCCTTGCTTGGGGGGCCTAAGGCCCTGTGAGCTCTATCCAATTCTAGCCTGTGTTTAGGCACATTGGGAATCAGTGAACTAATCAAGTCCTGGACTGCTGGTGTGATATCTGTAACAGTTTCAGGAAGACCTCTCATCCTAAAGTTGTACCGTCTTGATCTGTTTTCGAGATCATATATTCTTGCAAGAGCAACGTCCAGTTGATCATGTAGAACTTGAATGTGTTCGGAGTTTTGATTGGTATTAGCTACTGTAACATTCAATTTTTGTTCTATTGCTTCCATTCTGGAAACTAAGTTCTGAAAGTCAGCCTTTATATCTCCTGTTATTTTTGCAGCGGTGTTCGCCAGTCCTCTTTCCAAGAGGTTTGAGAATTTCAGAAATAGATCCGCCGTGTTAAGGGGCGAGTCTTGGATCAGGGGGCTGGGGGAATGTGTCTCCTGATGAGTTGAGGAGAGAAGGCCTACCGGAGTTGCCAGAATGTCACCCATTGTGTGGCATAAACGTGATTCTGTAGAAGCTGGAGAAGCAGAAAGAGGAAGATGTGCGATTAGATTGGGCCCAGGAGTGAGAGTAAGAGTGGCCGGTGAGAGGATGGGCCTATGTTCCGACGTTGTCTCTGCAGAATTTGCAATAAGACTAGCACCTGCCGTGGCCATGTCAGGTGTCAGGGTCTGATCAGTCTTTTGAAAAGTTTTTGAAAGTGATCTTCTCACATTAGACCCCTACATTCAGGGTAGTATTCAAAGACTAGGAAAGAGATGTTTGGGAGCCTTTGAGCTGTGGATAATTGTGAGTCCAGAAGAGGGGAGCCCTCTCAAGCAGGGAATGATGTTTAAGCTCCTAGCTCTCTGGATTCAATCCTGAGATATAAACAGTGAACTGTGATTTTACTGTCCTCCTACACCAGGTGGCGCTGTGTCCCTTAGGCTGCACCAGCAGCCATATTGGTACACCCTTTGGTCGAATGACTCTGCTGGGGATAATTTGTAGGATTATGCGTGCCTCTGTTATAAGTCCCTTCTTGTGGCCTGATTCTTGATTAACTAATATGAGTGAGACTCACCCATCTTCATTTGGACAGCCCTAGTTTTGTGCTAGGCCACAGCCACGGCCATTTTGGTACACCTGGCTGATAGGGTTGCCGACTGCCCGTGTTCTTCTCCGCTTTCACAAGCCTGATGCTCTGGAGTTTGGTATTGCGGGGTGTCCTGGCGATGGCAGACACCCTGTCTGCAAGGCTTCTGGGTGGCTGTGATCGTTTGTCCCGCTCGTGCTAGACCGCGGCCATTTTGGTACACTCCATCTCCGTCTCAGATAGGGGAGGCGAACGCCCTATCTGCAGCCATCCATAGCTGCTGCTGGCGTCGCCTGGGGTGCCGGTGGCTCGTGCGGGTGTGGAGCTCCTGTCTCAAGCGACCATCTTGGAGCTCCCACGCATGCGCCCTAACATAAATATATTTTATTGGTATTTTATGTGATACACCAACACAAAGGGGCACATAATTATGAAGTGAAAAGAGAATGATAAATGGTTTTCAATTTTTTTTTACAAATAAATAGGTGAAAAGTGTGGTGTGTATTTGTGTTCAGCCCCCCTTAGTCAATATTTTGTAGAACCACCTTTTGCTGCAATTACAGCTGCAAGTCTTTTTGGGGATGTCTCTACCAACTTTGCAAGTCTAGAAAGTAAAATGTTTGCCCATTCTTCTTTGCAAAACAGCTCTGTCAGATTGGATGGAGACCGTCTGTGAAAAGTAGTTTTCAAGTCTTGTCACAGATTTTCAATTGGATTTAGGTCTGGACTTTGACTGGGCCATAACACATGAATATGTTTTGATTTAAACCATTCCATTGTAGCTCTGGCTGTATATTTAAGGTCTTTGTCCTGCTGGAAGTTGAACCTCTGCCCCAGTCTCAAGTTTTTTTTGCAGACTCTTACAGGTTTTCTTCTAAGATTGCCCTATATTTGACTCCATCCATCTTCCCATAAACTCTGACCAGCTTCTCTGTCCCTGCTAAAGAAAAGCATCCCCACAACATGATGTTTCCCAGTGGGGGTGGTGTGTTCAGGGTGATTTGCAATGTTAGTTTTCCGCCACACCAAGCATTTTCTTATAGGCCAAAAAGTTAATTTTGGTCTCATCTGACCAGAGCACCTTCTTCCACATGTTTGCTGTGTCCCCCACATGGCTTTTCGCAAACTGCAAACAGGACTTTTTATGGCTTTCTTTCAACAATGGCTTTCTTCTTGCCACTCTTCCATAAAGGCCAGATTTGTGGAGTGCACGACTAATAGTTGTCAATAGTTGTCCTGTGGACAGATTCTCCCATGTGAGCTGTGGATCTCTGCAGCTCCTCCAGAGTTACCATGGGGCTCTTGGCTGCTTCTCAGATTAATGCTCTCCTTGCCTGGCCTGTCAGTTTAGTTTGGCGGCTTGCAGTTGCGCTATGCTCTTTCCATTTTTGGATGAAGGATTGAACAGTGCTCTGTGAGATGTTCAAAGCTTGGAATATTTTTTTTATAACCTAACCCTGCTTTAAACTTCTCCACAATGTTATCCCTGACCTGTCTGGTGTGTTTCTTGGCCATCATGATGCTGTTTGTTCACTAAGGTTCTCTAACAAACCTTTGAGGGCTTCACAGCACAACTGCATTTTTCTCTGAGGTGAATCAGAGTAAAGAGGACTGAATACAAATGCACACCACACTTTTCAGATATTTATTTGCAAAACATTTTGAAAACCATTTATCATTTTCCTTCCACGTCACAATTATGTGCCACTTTGTGTTGGTCTATCACATAAAATCTCATTAAAAAAATTAAAATAAATGTACGTTTTTGTTTTTTTGGTTGGTTGTAATATGACAAAATGTGGAAAATTTCAAGGGGTATGAATACTTTTTCAAGGCATTGAATCTGTTGCTTTGTTCTCTTTAAGTGGGGTGAGTTATTTTTTTTTTAATACAGAACATTTTGCCATTTTTTAGTAAATTAAACCTGCATTATTTTAGTGTTTTAATACCTTTCTCTAATCCCAATAACCACAACCTGATTTTTCTAATCTTTAAATTTGATGAGTTTGATTTAAAAGGCAGTTATTGGCACCTCCCAAAGCACATCATGTAACGGAACACAGGAATCACATTAACACTCATGTTAACAGTGTAACCTCATTCATTTTTTCTGCTATTCACTAAGTCAGACGTTAATTACATTTTTATCTGGGGACTTCTGAAATATTTGGCCTGAGGCGAGGCAGGCAAGTGTCCTAATGTAATACAACACCACCCCTCTTGATTGCAGAAACCAACAGTAAAAAATCTGTCTAAAAGTAATAAACCTGATGAGATGGCAGTTGTCCTCTCCTGGGATTTTGTTATATGACTGCTTAGCTCTAACAGTTACACGGTTGCATAAGTTCAGCAATCGGTAACAGCATTGATGGTATATTGGGACAAGACTGTCAGTGAAAGAAGTTCAGCAGAGTATAGTACTGGAGAGGTATTAAATCTCCAGTTAATTATTTCAGGTTACTATATTGCCTACAGGAATACATGCCATCATGGGTGACCTTGAAAGCTATTGGTAGTCTCAGCATTGCTTCCTCCGTATCCTGCCTACTGATAAAATGCCTAGTTTTTAATAAGTTCATGTTATTATACTTATTCTAAAAAAACATTAACCATCAATGTTTAAAACAAAATGATTGCGCCAAAAAATAAAAAGAAGAACTACATCTAAAAAAAGAGCACTTCTAGTCTTGGTATGCCTTGAAAGTAGCAATATAACTAGAACATTTGAACCTGAACTGAGATTCACCAAACCAGCAGATCTGCAAATACCCAAGTGTCTAAAAAAAACAAACATTTTAGCTGCCTCCCCCGAAATCTTAGGTGAACTGGTAACAGGTTCTCTGAATATCTTACCAATTTATCTACAGTACATGCTATGAAAGCCCACAAACCTGAAATTATTATTTTTATGACATTTCACGGGACAGCAAAGTATAAAGATCTGACACTGCATTTTTTGAGAGACTGCCAGCATAGCAGATTTTATCAACTTTGCCCTTCTGTAAGTAATATAATTAAAGTGCAAATCTGAAAAAAAAATATTTTGTGCTACAAATATGCTATAGACATCTACATGTGAAATATTTAAACAAATAGGGAATGTGGTTACTCTACTTGGTCATCATGTCTCTGGCAGGCAAATCTGAACTACTCCAGCCCTCTGCTCATTCTCAGCTTAATACTCCAAGGGTTGAGAGCTGTTTCACCTGACAAAGGATTCATATTTTGACTCATGCAGTCATGATATTTATACAGCTCAACCACACAAGACAGCCAGGTGGATAATATTACTTTCATCCTTCTGACTGAACAGTGAAAGAGCACTGATGAGTTCATACCTCAGCCTACTCTGTTCTCTCCTCCTCTTAGCATGTTCCTTCTCAACAAATTTGCATGCATCACGCCAGTTTAGCTCTCAGTCCTGCGCCTTCCCTTCCAAGTCAGTTCAGGTACTAGTCTCATATACAAAAATACATTTCAGAATTCTTTAATGAAAAGGGAGCTGCATTCATTTATGTCTTTATCTGTCCAGCGTGAGACTTTAATCTAGTTATTTGTTTATCTAATTATTTATACAATACAAACAATTACAATTACAATAAAACATTGTGAATCAATATAAAGTGTCCTGTGCTCCAAAAAATAAAAGCGCTTCAAGTAAAGTGCATCAATTATAGTGTTCCATGCTTCAAACAGGGTGCATATATCTTCAGTAATCCAAAAATCTTCAATCTCCATCCACAATGTGCACATCCTAGATGTGACCACCACATTTGCACTCTAGTAACTCACCAGAAGGAAAAGTAACACCAGTCTTTTATTATCTAATCAATGGATCAGCTCTCCTCCAGCCTCAAAAGGAGTCTTCCTCCTTCCACCAAATATATCCTCAGTTTGTAAGGGTTCATAGACACTCCAGTGTTATGGCAGTGCCAGCACACTACACTGCACACTTTGGAAGAACTTTTATCAGACAAGTATAATGCAGCCCCAGGTAGAGGAGAATACAGACATTATTGCATGATGGCACTATGGATGGAGAGGATGAATAGCTGCAGCCTGTCACCCCAATTGTGGATGAAGATTGAAGATTTTTGGATTAATTAAGATACTGTATATACACATTGTTTGAAGCACAGAAAACTTTGATTGATGTACTTTATTTGAAGCAATTTATTTTTTGGAGCACAGTACACTTCATATTGATTCGTGTACTTTGTATAAACTTTGAGTTTTCATTTTGGAAGTATATTAGGTATACTTTAACCTCCCTGGCGGTATGATTATTTCAGATTTTTGGTGCTGAAAGCGGTACCATTATTTTGCATGGAAATTTGGCATTTTATATTGTAGGCCTGTAATTCTTAGGAATAACTCACTTAAATCTTCTGTCCAAACAAGAGTCTAATAGACATCCCGGGTATGATAAAGTTTGAAACATGAAATCATAAATTATAATATAATAAATAACTACAAATAATTATCAAAAATAATAACATAATAGTAATAAAATGTATTCAATAATGTAATCAAACCAAAAACACTGAAATTTACTCAGTTGCAGAATTGTCGCTGTCGTCACTTTCAGTGTCTGATGATAAATTTCCCCAAAAATCAGTATCACTCAATTCTGCAAATGATTCTTATTTACTATCTCTGTTTTCTAGTTGATCAAAAACCACTTTTGACATAAAGGGACACTTTTTGGTTGCCATGGACATTCTCAAGTTTCCAGGCAGAAAGAATGACATATATGATATAAAAGTGCATGCAGGACACTGGACAAACCACTAGGGACAAAGGGGATGTGAAATGATTTGAAACAGTAATGTAATCTTACAGATTACAGTGTACTGTATGTTTACTGTGTGTTTCACTTTTTGAATTTGCCGCCGGTCTACGCCCCCGTGCAACACGACACTCGCAGGGAACAGAACCCGGCACACAGAGGCATCAGGCAGAGGACACAGCCCGCAGACACGGCGGGGGACATCGCTGGATCCAGGGGACAAGGTGAGTAACGCTGCCTTGGATCCAACAATGCAATCCCGAGTGTGGCTCTGGGTTACCACTAATGGTACTGAAATTCCACCCGAGCCACGCTCGGGAATACCACCAAGCAGGTTAATGATAGCAGCTGCACATTAACAGAAGTGTTTTTGGCTCTGTGGGCATTTTTATAATTAAAAATTTACCTTACTGCTTCAGACACTACTGTGCTGCTAAATAGTGGTAATGTTCCAAAATAATGATTTACAACTTAATTTGCTAATTTATGGGAATAAATATATCTAGGTCACCAGAAACCTCACTTATTCAGAAATTTGACAGTGAGATCCCAAAAGATTTAAAAAGATGAATGTCCTACATGACTTTGTAGACTAGAATTGCAATTGCTAGGAGTTGGACCTAGTCAATGGTGCCTCCAAACAATGTTAAACAAAACAAAATTGGATTATGATTAAAGACTATGTTACCCCAGCATTTCAAATTCCTGATATGTGCCTGATGTACCATGTATTGGTATGAAAAATGATCCTGTTCTCTTTGTATTGCTTCCTTTGTGTGAAATCCTTGGTGCTTCTGCCAGTCCCTCTGTTTTCCTATTCGAAATTGACCACACTAAGCATGGTCAGTTCTCTAGCTATGCTGGGAACTCAGCCTGCTCTCCTCCAATGATCGTACTTGTCTGCCCACATGCACGCACAGCCTTTCAATGGTAAGATCAGTTGGTAAGATCAGTGTACTGTTGCTTCTCCTCCCCTAGCTCTTATGTAGCTGAGAACAGAGGAAACAAAGGGAATGTGATCACTTTTAAGAAAGGGAAAAAAGGTATTTATAGTATTTATATATATATATATATATATATATATATATATATATATATATATATAATATATATTTTGTAAATATTTTATTCTGTCTTTTCATGTGACAACACTGGAGAAATTACACTTTGCTGCAATGTAAAGTAGTGAGTATTCACCTTGCATAACAGTGTAAATTTTCTGTCCCCTCAAAATAACTCAACACACAGCCATTAATGTCTAAACCACTGGCAACAAAAGTGAGTACACCCCTAAGTGAAAATGTCCAAATTGGGCCCATTTAACTAATTTTCCCTCCCCGGTGTCATGTGACTTGTTAGTGTTACAAGGTCTCAGGTATGAATGGGGAGCAGGTGTGTTAAATTTGGTGTTATCGCTCTCACTCTCTCATACTGGTCACTGGAAGTTCAACATGGCACCTCATGGCAAAGTACTCTCTGAGGATCTGAAAAAAGAATTTTTGCTGTACATAAAGATAGCCTAGGCTACAAGAAGCTTGCCAAGACCCTGAAACTGAGTGGCAGCATGGTGGCCAAGACCACACAGTGGTTTAGCAGGGCAGGTTCCACTCAGAACAGGCCTTGCCATGGTCAACCAAAGAAGTTGAGTGTATGTGCTCAGTGTCAAATCCAGAGGTTGTTTTTGGCAAATAGACATATGAGTGCTGCCAGCATTGCTGCAGAAGTTGAAGGGGTGGGGGGTCAGTCTGTCAATGCTCAGACCATAAGCCGCACACTGCATCCAATTGGTCTGCATGGCTGTCGTCCCAGAAGCAAACCTCTTCTAAAGATGATGCACAAGAAAGCCCGCTAACAGTTTACTGAAGACAAGCAGACTAAGGACATGGATTACTGGAACCATTTCCTGTGGTCAGATGAGACCAAGATAAACTTTTTTGGTTCAGATGGTGTCAAGCGTGTGTGGTGTACACCAGGTGAGGAGTACAAAGACAAGTGTGTCTTGCCTACAGTCAAGCATGGTGGTGGGAGTGTAATGATCTGGAGCTGCATGAGTGCTGCCGGAACTGGGGAGCTACAGTTCATTGAGGGAACCATGAATGCCAACATGTGCTGTGACATACTGAAGCAGAGCATGATCCCCTCCCTTCGGTGAATGGGCCACAGGGCAGTATTCCAACATGATAACGACCCCAAACACACCTCCAAGATGACCACTGCCTTGCTATAGGTAAAGGTCATGGACTGGCCAAGCATGTCTCCAGACCTAAACTCAATTGAGCATCTGCGGGGCATCCTCAAATGGAAGGTGGAGGAGTGCAAGGTCTCTAACATCCACCAGCTCCGTGATGTCATCATGGAGGAGTGGAAGAGGACTCCAGTGGCAACCTGTGAAGCTCTGGTGAACTCCATGCCAAAGAGGGTGAAGGCAGTGCTGGAAAATAATGGTGGCCACACAAAATATTGACACTTTAGGCCCAATTTGTACATTTTCACTTAAGGGTGTACTCACTTTTCTTGCCAGCGGTTTAGACATTAATGGCTGTGTGTTGAGTTATTTTGAGGGGACAGCAAATTTACACTGTTATACAAGCTGTACACTCACTACTTTACATTGCAGCAAAGTGTAACTTCTTCAGTGTTGTTACATGAAAAGATAGAATAAAATATTTACAAAAATGTGAGGGGTGTACTCAATTTTGTGAGATACTGTATATATATATATATATATATATATATATATATATATATATATATATGCAAAATGTTTTGTCTTTCATTTCTATTATAAACTGAATAGGTTGTTTTACAAGGTGATTACAATCACTTTAATGACAAACTCATCTGCATAATTAAAATGAATCAAACAAAATTTGACAAGATGTGGGACCCATGGGTACGACACATATCAGGGGACACATGAGATCTTGGTGCATCCATATAATACTTCTTTCTCTTTCTTTCCACTTACTTTCATAATATCTTTCTTTCTTTTCTTTCTTTCTATTAAGAAGTGACTATAACCATTAAATAATATGTAATTGGTCTTCTTTAGCTACTTTACCAACTCACTAATATTATGGAACTAAATGCAATATGTACTGCATAACAAGACATACAATGGTGTGTAATACTCTGTGAAATAGAGTGATAATAATTTTTTGAAGTTTATATTATACAAACTTTAAATAAGGCATTAAGGCCTCATACACACGGACGTTTTTTGACGCCGGCGTTTTCTGGCGTTTTTTGCAGCTCTCCATGTTAGTCAATGGCCCCATAAAAACGTCAGTGTTTTTGAGCTGTAGGTGGCGTCGGCGTTAGTGAGCAGAAAGTAGAACCCATGCCCATCGCGTTCTGAGGCTGTAACGTTTTGACGTTTTTTGACGCCGACGCCACAAAACACCAACAAACGCCAACAAACGCCACCTAATATTGTACCGGCGTTTTCCGGCGTTTTTAGGTTGAAAAATAGCAGAGGGATGATTTTTTTTAAAAAACACCTATTGACGCCGACGCTCACTAACGCTCAAAAATGCCAATGCATAACGCCGAAAAGCGTCGACTTTTTTTCCTTGATGTCGGACCCAACGTTTTGTTTATTTTTTTAGAAACGTCCGTGTGTATGAGGCCTTACTCTTTCTCATGTTAAGACAAGTTCATCTGTATTACTTGTTGAATGGTGCATTGCTATAACAACAGTGACCAAATGTCAATCCCTTTTTTTTTTTACCGGATTACTTGTTTTAAAAACTTCAATAAACAGATTGAAATATAAAATGAAAAAAAAATACCTAAAATCTCTAGTCATGTTACACTCCTGTGTCCTTTGCCTGGAGATGAGCTTTAAAGACCACTTAAACCCTTGGTATTTTTTACCCTATTGCAGCCAGGTGGCGTGTACAGAATGAAAACTGGGTCTTGTTTATTTATTTATTTTTTTGGACTTTTATGTTCTACAGCAAGTGTTAAAAAAAACAGGGTAAAAACACAAGTTGGACCACAACACTCATAAACAAAGCAGAATCTTTTTGTGCAATAAATGCACCGCTGGCCGCAAATGTAGTGTTTAGAATATTTTTTTTTTAAACCAGCAATGTAGAAGCACTTTTTATTTTTGTGCAAGAAATGCACCGCTGACCGCAAATGTAGTATTTAGAATTTTTTTTTTAAACCAGCAATGTAGGCGCACTTTTTATTTTTGTGCAAGAAATGAACCACTGGCCGCAAATGTAGTATTTAGAATATTTTTTTTTTTAAACCAGCAATGTAGAAACACTTTTTATTTTTGTGCAAGAAATGCACCGCTGGCCGCAAATGTAGTATTTAGAATATTTTTTTTTTAAACCAGAAATGCAGATGCACTTTTTCATTTTGTGCAAGAAATGCCCCGCTGGCCGCAAATGTAATATTTTGCACCAAAAAAAAAATGTTTTTTTAATTTGTCTAACTGTATGCAATGTAAAAGCAGTATTTAAATATGCCAAAATGTTGCCAACTGAACTAACAGAACACGATTAAAGTAGCGTCCCTGACACACAAGCAGTTGCAAGTGCACTGCACTTGCAAAAATGTCTGCAAACACCCACCTAACAAACAGAAAAATTGCTTAGGTTTTATATGAGGCACCATGCTTAGCAAACAAAATGTACTCTAGCAAACAAAAATCTCCTCTAGCACCCACCCACCAATAAATCGCTGTTTTTAACAGATTTTCTAAAGCGAATCTGTCCCTCGTAGCAGCAGCAGTAGCAGCATCCTCTCCCTACACAAGTATGAGATGATTTTCTAAAGCTAATCTGTCCCTCACAGCAGCAGCAGCATCCTCTCCCTACACTAGTATGAGATGATGTGACATGCAGCACTACGTGACTCCAGCTTATATAGAGGCTGGGTCACATGATGCACTGGCCAATCACAGCCATGCCATTAGTAGGCATGGCTGTGATGGCTTCTAAGGGCAAACGAGTGAAACGCTTGTTGATTGGCTGCCCTGCAGCTATTCAACATGCGCGAAAAAATAGCCGAACCCCGAACTCGAACCCAGACTTTTTCTCAAATGTCCAGGTTAGGGACACGGACACCCTAAAGTCCGGTACGAACTCGAACTTTACAGTTCGGGTTTGCTTAACTCTAAGCAACACCAAATCTTGCAATCATTTTTCCTTATTTTGATTCCCTCTTAAGACCACTTCTAGATATTTGCGGCTTAAATCAACAAAAGAACTGTAGAAGTAGTGAGATATAGGGGTGTTATGAGGATTCAGATAATGTTTTTTGTTGAGGAACCATGAAACCATCTCTGTTTTCATCTCTATTTTTTAAAATAATCACATGAGAAACAAAACAACAAATACGTTGGAACATATAGGTACAAATCATTTATGTAATTTATCTAATTTTCTTAAAATGGCAAAACCATGTTCAAAACAATATATTACACTAACTGGTTAGCGATATATTGCATTGATACACCTAGAAGCTGTTTATCTCCTAAACAGCGCTTCATATACAAATACATTTGTCATATCATTACACAGGATTCTGTTCAAAAAGCAATGGCATTGCCATACCACAATAATATTGCTCCTTTAAAAAAAAAGAGCTTTGCATGTTATTAAAGCTCAAAGGCATGATTCTTAAATGTGCTTAGTACTTGGCTCTAGAACTCTGAAGTAGGTAGCATGCTATTAACCACTTACCAACCGGAAGGTTTTCCAGCTTTAGGACCAGAGCACTTTTTGCGATTTGGCGCTGCGTCGTTTTAACTGACAATTGCGCGGTTGTGCGTCCTTTTTTCCCCACAAATAGAGCTTTCTTTTGGTGGTATTTGATCGCCTCTGCGTCATTTCTGATCGCCGCTATAAACAAAAGAAGAGCGACCATTTTGCAAAAAAAAACAAATTTCTTACTTTTTGCTAAAATTCAAATCCAAAAAATATAAAAAAACAGATTTTTTCACCGTTTTTGGCCGATTTATATAATTCCTCATATTTGTGATAAAAAAAATCCCAATCGCCGTTTATTGATTGGTTTGCGCAAAAGTGGCGGGTTTTACGGATGGTGAGAATTAATTTCTGGGGTTTTTTCATTTTTTTTTTTTTACTAGTAATGGTGGCGATCTGCGATATTTAGCGGTACTGCGATATTGGGGCAGACATGTCGGACATTTTTGACACTTTTTTGGGACCAATGATATTTATTCAGCGATCAGAAATGTAAATATCCACTGATTACTGTATAAATGTCATTGGCAGTGAAGGGGTTAACCTGGGGGGAGAGCTAGGGGTTAACTGTGTTCCCTGGGTGTGTTCTTACTGTGGGGGGGTTGGGCTACAATGGGCATGAGAGATCTAACTGACAGTAACAGGGATCAATAGATCACTCATGTCCCTACTAACAGAATGGGGATCCCCGTTCTTTCCCTGTGGCCACTCATCGGGTCCGCCCGAGCCGCGGGCACACTCCTCAGGAGTGCGGCGGCGCGCACGCCCCCTAGTGGCTGATTGCAGATTGCCATCTTTTTACGGCGATTCGCGCTCAGCATCCCGACTGCCGCCGTGAAAACACAGCGCGCGGTCGGGAACTGGTTAAAGAATTTGGAAGTTTAAATAAAAATGCCTGGAGGAGAGCCTAATCCCGTGGCCTGTGAAAATCACATGGCTGGCTTCCCACCATTCTTGAAGTACCATTTGCTGTGTTAAGCTGAGAGAATTCAGAAGAATACCACAGGCCCCTAAGTGCAGCCTGCATTTTATGAATGAGCTACAAAATGCAATTGTACTGAGTATGACAAAGAGCTGATGGCAATGAACCCCGTAAATGTATAAATACTTGATCACATTTATACATATAATAATTGCAAAGTATACAATAATTGGAAAAGGAAGGGGCTATCAGTTTCTTCAATGTGTTTCTCAAATTAAATAGTAAGCTTTTTCAGGAAGCTGTGAAAGCAACTAATCATTCAATTGCTACAGAAAAAGTAGCAGTGTTATTAAGTTAAGTGATTGGGTATACTCCATATACACTTTTTTTTTTTTACATAATATTTACTAGACACAAGGCATAAACATGCAACTGAATTGCCTTTGAAAAATAATCACATGATACAATGGGCGGAGCTCGTAAAAAAAGGATATTTCAGGAATGCCTAGGGTAGCATGATGTTCACAGCATACATCAGATTCCAGCTTTCTGACAGTTGTGGAAATGGTTCCATTGTCATGGGTTATTTTTATTAAACACAAGCTTGTATCTGCTGGATTCCAATGTATTTGCTTCTTTTTTTAAATCAAACATTTAATTTAAATTTAACAAGTTCCTTTTAATTTTACTTTTATTAACATAATAAAAAAAACATAGGGAGTTAAACTCATTCACCATTTTGAGCCTAATTCGTTATTAAATGCAGCCTTTTTAGTCATAATAGGGATATGAAAGGCTCTTACATCTAATAATAGTGTCATTTTATCTAGTCTGCCCTTTTATTCCTCATGTCTTGACACACAGGAAATAGAGAAACTGACCTGGATCCTCTGCCTCGGGCACTCACAAGTACCAGCCTCAAATGATTGACAACTTTCACAAATAAAAGGCAAAGCAAGAATGTCAGCTAAACTAAAATAGACTCAGCAAGGGGGACTCATTTGTCTCTGTATAAAATACATGTATCACAGTCAAGCAATGTAGCTCCATTTCACATGTATGTTTTATGTGAGCTTCATGCATCTATGCAGTACTGCAGATAATAATATGAAAATGTCACAAAAAATTAATGTGTGTTCAAATGATATTTAGTTATATTTAACATGCACACGTAATATAACTGTATGTACTACGGTACATAACTTGCCTGTGCTCACATTTCTATTAAGGTTTTAGTGACATATAAGCAAATTTCATTGTACAGGCCATGGTACATTATTTATGTGCCTCGGGCTCAAAAATAATTACATTGTCAGCAAATCATGGAGTACATTCAGGCTTGTAAAAGGATTTGCTCAGTTGTCTATGTCTGAAGACCCCAGTATATTGAAAGATGACAGTACCTGCAGTCATTAATGTACCAATCATTTTAAATTTTATACTGCAAACAAATTGTTTACAATACTGCTAATGATAATTAAAATAACAAAAATAAAACAACAATGCTAATGAGGAAAAAAATATAAATGAGATAATTTACCCTTCTGTTAGCTTTAAGGACTGTAAGGAACTATAAGGATGCATTTCTTAGCCATGTAAATATGCAATCCCATTGGTTACATAACCCCAGGATGAAATATGATATAAGGATATGTTGTTCTTTAATAAACTAAGACTGAGATTCAAGAAAATCTCTGCAGGACATACGTGAATCATGTGTTCACTTAGTGAACATACATTCTTTGAACAGACTCTTATGCCTCGTACACACGGTTCGACGATCGCACGTACGATCGTGTTGAATCGTATGTTGGCTGTTGTATGCAGCATACTGACTGCACTACACGATCATACGGCCAGGGAAAGAACGTTCAGGTGCATGTAATTAGCACTCAGCCATTCCTGACTTTGGAGCATGCGTGTTTTGCACAATACAACTTTGTTGTACCAACTGCTCTGTACACACGATACAACAGTCGTATGAGAGCTTGTTGGTACGACCAAGTTTTCTAGTCTGTTCATACAACTCCCTTGTATGACCGTCGTATGTACGACTGTTCAAATCGCGCATACGAACGATCGATTTTGCATACAATGGTCGTGAGTACGACCTGTTGTATGCGATCGTCGAACCGTGTGTACGGGGCTTCAGATTGCCATTAGCAGTTTTGTAATAAATTGGGTGTTCCCCTTCTATTATTGAAAACTCTGCTGTGCACCTGTATACTGTAAGTAGTCTGTGTATGTTGGCATAAGCAGGGCCTCTGTTAAGGCAGTACAGCCAGCACTCCTGTGCTAGACCTCGGCCCCATCAGTTCAAGAGAGGGGCCCAGTCACCTGCTGAGCAGGAGGGCCGGCTATACTATCTTATTGCAGACACCAATACTCTTCTGCCTTCCTCTGCAACACTGTCAGCATCTCCCTCCAGCTGCACTACAGAGGAGTGGTTCTAGCACATGCACCCCTTCCATTTGCTGCCCAGGCTCCTTTGTGTGCCCCTTTCCCCCGCAGCACTGCTGGCTTCCCTCCTCTCTTCTCCTGCCAGCAGCTGCTGCGGGAACCCAGGGAGATGTTTCAGGATGGAAAGCAGGAGAAGGGGCCAATAAATATATAATTTATTGGCCCCTTCCTTTCCTGAATAAACATAGTGAGTGATGGATACCAATCACTTCTGGTCCATTCATCACTGAAGTATCGTAAACTGTGTTTACTATGTTTAAGTTTGTGAGTGAGCAAGGAGCTTCAGAGCACCTCCAATTCATTCATCTTTGCAACTGAGGCTGCAAAGAAAGGGACTGATACAATCTGAGTCACTTCCAGCCGGAGGGGCTGTGAGGTAGGCTGTATGGGGCCCCATGATTTCCAACAGCAGCCCTGGGCATAAGTATGCAAAGCCTGATCTCAAACACACATGGGGATATATATATATATATATATATATATAAATATATACAGTATCTCACAAAAGTGAGTACACCCCTCACATTCTTGTAGATATTTTATTCTATATTTTCATGAGACAACACTGAAGAAATTACACTTTGCTACAATGTAAAGTAGTGAGTGTACAGCTTGTATAACAGTGTAAATTTGCTGTCCCCTCAACATAACTCAATACACAGCCATTAATGTCTAAACCGCTGGCAACAAAAGGGAGTACACCCCTAAGTGAAAATGTCCAAATTGGGTCCAAAGTGTCAATATTTTGTGTGGCCACCATTATTTTCCAGCACTGCCTTAACCCTCTTGGACATGGAGTTCACCAGAGCTTCACGGGTTGCCAATGGAGTCCTCTTCCACTCCTCCATAAAGACATCACGGAGCTGGTGGATGTTAGAGATCTTGTGGTCCTCCACCTTCTGTTTGAGGATGCCCCACAGATCCTCAATAGGGTTTAGGTCTGGAAACAAGCTTGGCCAGTCCATCACCTTTACCCTCAGCTTCTTTATCAAGGCAGTGGTCATCTTGGAGATGGGTTTGGGGTTGTTATCATGTTGGAATACTGCCCTGTGGCCCAGTCTCTGAAGGGAGGAGATCATGCTCTGCTTCAGTATGTCACAGTACATGTTGGCATTCATGGTTCCCTCAATGAACTGTAGCTCCCCAGTTCCGGCAGCACTCATGCAGTCCCGGTCCATGGCACTCCCACCACCATGCTTGACTGTAGGCAAGACACACTTGTCTTTATACTCCTCACCTGGCTGCCACCACACATGCTTGACACCATCTGAACCAAATAAGTTTATATTGGTCTCATCAGACCACAGGACATGGTTCCAGTAATCCATGCCCTTAGTCTGCTTGTCTGCAGTAAACTGTTAGCGGGCTTTCTTGTGCATCATCTTTAGAAGATGCTTCCTTCTGGGACGACAGCCATGCAGACCAATTTGATGAAGTGTGCGGAGTATGGTCTGAGCACTGACAGACTGACCCCCCCCACCCCTTCAACCTTTGCAGCAATGCTGGCAGCACTCATATGTCTATTTCCCAAAGACAACCACTGGATATGACTGTGAGCACGTGCATTCAACTTCTTTGGTCCACCATGGCGAGGCCTGTTCTGACTGGAACCTGTCCTGTTAAACTGCTGTATGGACTTGGCCACCGTGCTGCACCTCAGTTTCAGGGTCTTGGCAATCTTCTTATAGTGTAGGCCAACTTTATGTAGAGTAACAATTCTTTTTTTCAGATCCTCAGAGAGTTCTTTGCCATGAGGGGCCATGTTTAACTTCCAGTCACCAGTATGAGAGAGTGAGAGCGATAACACCAAATTTAACACACCTGCTCCCCATTCACACCTGAAACCTTGTAACACTAACGAGTCACATGACACCGGGGAGGGAAAATGGCTAATTGGGCCCAATTTGGACATTTTCACTTAGGGGTGTACTCACTTTTGTTGCCAGCGGTTTAGACATTAATGCCTGTGTGTTGAATTATTTTGAGGGGACAGCAAATTTACACTGTTATACTAGCTGTACACTCACTACTTTACATTGTAGCAAAGTGTCATTTCTTCAGTGTTGTTACATGGAAAGATATAATAAAATATTTACAAAAATATGAGGAGTGTACTCACTTTTGTGAGATACTGTATATATATATTTTACACACACACTCTTAATGCTGTAAATGTAAACAAACATTTTAAAATGTATTAAAGCATGGGTAGTGGCAGTAGGACAGAGGTTGGTATCAGTACTTTTTTATTTTTATTATTTTATATTTATTATTTTTTTAACAACTTTTTTTTTTTTTACAATATTATTTTTATTATTATTTTCATCATTTTTTTAGGAGCCCCATTGAGGGGCTTTGGTGAAATATTATGGGTCTAAACATTCACTTTTGGGACAGAAAAAGGGACTGAGGACAGGGATTTCCCAGTCCATTTTTCTGCAGCCTCAGCTGCACTGGACAGGGAATGCATGGGAAATGATCTGTGCTGAATGGCTCCCTGTTCATTCACAATCTGAAGCATAAAAAACACAGATTACTGTGCTTCAGTTTTGAATGAACACAGCGACTGATCGGTACCGATCGGAGGGGTCAGTATCCTTCCTGTTCTATCTTTGCTTCCTTCATTCTTAAATATCCCCCTGTGTGCCTGTGCGCACGCCTATGTATTTTGGTTTAATTTTTTGCAAATTGTTTTTGAAAAAGGCAGTGATGATTATCAGTTCATAGATATCTCTGAAGTGATCCAGGCTGTGAAGACTCACAATGAGTTACATTGTTGATCACAGACCAGGACAGACAAGCAAACATTAAAGCTATACTCCAGCCTATTTAGTCTTGTACAGTTGTACAGGCTCCAAATCTGTACTGAAATGACTTGCTACACACTGTAAGCTGCTGTCAATGGGCATTATAAGCTGCAGTTGCCTCATTTTTGAGCTAAAGGACATAAAGGGCCATCTAACCCTTTCCTCACTAGCCTTACCATCCCTGGCCCAGCTCTTGCAGTTATTGGATTTCAGTTGTTCATTCATGAAGTCTCAACATAACATGTGGGCCTTACCAAGTGCAGTTTTCCTAGGAACTCTCTCTCCTCCAGACTGACTCCATCCATCAAGGTATTTTCATATTTGCATAACTCCTCCCATCTCCCAATTACCAGTCCATCACTTGCTTGTCTGTTGTGTTTATTGTTAGGTAGATCTTTTTTTAATTCCAACTTTAGGAAAGCTGTTTCCATTGGTGTGCTTACAGCTTTGCATTCTAGCTGACTGCTAGTTAAGAGATGTCATCACTTCCTCTGCAGCTTTAAGCCACATTTGCTTCCCATGACCTGTAACCTTTGCATTTCTTCTCATGATATTGGCTCAGGATGTGGCACTATATATAACAAGCATCTAGCTGGGAGGTATTTGCCATAGTTTATTTATTAAAAACCACAATTCTGCTGATTGTTACAATATTGATGTCTGGAGGCAGAATTATGTGACCCTTTGAGACTAACAACAAAAATAGACGTAGTAGCTGATTGAATGCCAACATCCCCAAACTATGTACATATAGGAAAATCCCTCATTATGGGACTTTAACAGCAATTTAATGGCAATAAGTAAAGAGAAAGTGTCTAGGGATAGTTTAAAAAGTTGACAGAGTCTTTATTAATACAGAATATACAAATTACAATAAATATTAAAAATGGTTAAATAGAGTTTATAGATACAATGTACTCAAATTGGAGTCAACAAAACAGAAAGTGAAGATGCTAAACACCCAACGCATTTCAAAATTGCTTTTCTCCTTTAGGGTAGCATGAACATTAAAGAAAGGAGATTCCTTTCTTTTAGAGCAGTGAGTACATCTTGGAAGAATAACCAGAATTAAAAATTGGCTGCATATTGTCCTCTAGACATTAAAAATCGGCTGTATATTGTCCTCTAGACATCACCAAGGTTATTCTTCCAAGATGTTCTCACTGCTTTAAAAGAAAGTAATCTCCTTTCTTTAATGTTCAGGCATCCGTTAAGAAGAAAAGTAAGTTTGAAACGCGTTGGGTGTTTATCATTCACTTTCCGTTTTGATGACTCCAATTTAAGTACATTGTATCTATAAACTTTATTCAACCCTTTTTAATATGTATTGTAATCTTTTTATTCTGTATTAATAAAGACTCTGTACTTTTTTTTAAACTATCCCGAGACACTTTCTATTTACTTAGAAATTACTCTTTGCCATTAAAGTGCCATCATGAGGGTTTTTCCTATATGCTTGAGACTAACAAAATCCAACAAATACACCTTTCTTAGCACAAGGTTCCCATTTTGAGCACTTTTCTTTAGGAACAGACTTTTCATTTCATATCTCAGATAGAGTTGTCCTCTTTTCCTAGTAAGTAGTTTTGGAGTAGCAGGCTGTAAAGGTTACCTCTCCTCTGTATGTTGTCAGCATATCATCATCAAAAAACATGCCTTTGCCTCTTTCAAGTAAAATGTAGTTCTCTCTGAGACCCCACTTTGTTCTGGATTGTATGGTATAGTAGCCTGGAACACAATTCCATGCTTCTTCAGAATAGTATATGTTTACTATTTGTGTGTGCAATTATCTGTTTGGAGTAATTTAGACATCTTGCCAAATTTGCTGCATACTTGGGTAAGATATTGTTCAACTTTATCTGGAACTTCACCTTTGCCATGTAATAGGTAGAGAGCAGTATACTTTGAGTAGTCATCAATATGAATGCATACATCAGAGAGAATTAAGTTAAAGGGCTGTCTGTGCTGTTGCTACTTTTAAGAAAATATTTAATGATAAAGCTTCTTTTTGTTCAACTGGTACACTTCATTATTTGACTGCATTGTTCATTTGTTTTGCCACTGACACGCTAGCCTATAGCTAATTTCATAATAGTTTCATGATTCCTGAGTCTAAGATGACAGTGCCAGGCAGGGCCGCTGTTAGAAATCATGGGGCCCCATACAGCCTACCTCATGGCACCCCCTTCAACAACGCCCTCGACCCCACCCCTTGTCCCGCCTTGAAACAAAATGCAGGTTTGTTGCTGTTTACATATGCAGGACCAAGGTGAGCATTCACGATTGGGAATAAGCATGAAGGAGTGGAGGCAGTTTATTTTTTTTTAAATTTTATTTTATTATTGATTTTATTTTATTTATATATACACTGTATTTTTATTTATTTTTTTCCCTTTTTTTTTTACTTTGACAAGGGATAAAAAACATCCCTTGTGATAGCATAAGCCATGGCAGGTCATCCTTATGGAGAGATCTGGGGTCTTTTAGACCTCATATCTGTCCTCTGGTCTTCAAAGCATACGATCAACCCAAGAATCGCTTGTTCAAGCCAGTAATGGCTTGTTTACATGAGACCAAAACCGGAAGTAATAAAATCCTCTTCACTTCTGATGTCACACAGTGGGAGGAACAACATCCATCCTTCTCACTGTGTCCCAGGAACTGGGTGCTACTGGTCACATCTTAAAGGAAGTAAAGGTGATGGAGGGAGGGGGGTAGCCTGTAAAAGTAGTCCAGTGGCTTCTTAGTCACTAGGTTTACTTTTACTTTGTGCAGAATTGCTGGGGCTAAAATATTATATCTTGATCATTGCTGCATTGATGACTGAAATATCACCCTTCCAATCCAGCGATGTACTGGTACATTGCTGGATGAGAAGTGGTTCAAGGGGATTGGTTTGGGGGGTGGTAAAAACAGAGCTTCACTACACATGCTTACTGCTCCCCCAAATGCAAGTGTAAACATTTCAGCGTGTCTTATGATCATTATGATAATCACACATGCAGCACAGTAAGCATGTGTTCTATCATGGCTCTATGTCACATGGCTGTTTGGTGCTGACTTTGTTAACTTATGGCTATACTAAGTGTTATAGTCAGCACCCAAAAGCCATGTGACATAGAGCCATAAAAAAGCACATGCTTACTGTGCTGCCTGTGTGATTATCATAATGTTGTTGATAACCTACTGTGCTGTGAGTTATATAGTAGTGAGGATTATATGCTCTATTCTCCACTCACTGTGTCCATTGCAGCCACGCTCTCCTCCTGCTGTTCCGTCAGCTGCCTGGGGTTGACTTACTAAAGGCAAACAGACTCTACAAGGACATAGTTAATGAGGTAAAGCTTCACTTTGCAAAAAATACCCAGTTATGTGCAAGCATAAAAAACAGCATTTTTGCTTGCACATGATTGAATGATGGAAGTCAGCAGAGCTTCTGCTCATTTACTAAGCTCTGGGTCAATTGCTCTTTCAGAGTGCAACTGCACTTTGTAAAGTGCACAGTCTTTTGCCTTTAGTAAATCATTAACATAAAAAAAATGTTTGTGTGTGGCAGCCTCCCCAACACCTCCTAATTACTTACCTGAGCGCTTTTCTCTCTCCAGTGATGTCCCCGAATGTCTAAGCCATCCGGGACACTCCTCCTGATTGGCTGAGACACAGCAGCGGTGCCATTGGCTCCCACGGCTATCAATCAAAGTCAGTCAGCCAATCAGGGGAGAGAGGGGGTAGTGCCGGGTCAGGGCTCTGTGTCTGAATGGATACACGGAGCTCTGACTCAGCTCAGGTGCCCCCATAGATAGCTGTTGGCTGTGGGGGCACTCGGTAGGAGGGAGGGGCCAGGAGCTGCAAAGAGGGACCGGGGAAGAGGAGGATCCAGGCTGCTCTGTGCAAACCCACTGCAACAGAGAAGTAAGTATAACATGTCTGTTTTTTTTTTTGTTTTTAAAAACAAGACTTTACAATCACTTTAGGGTTTTTTTTACCCTAATGCATTTTCTGCTTTAAGATAAAAAAAAACTTCTGTGAACAGGATCCCCCTAAGCCCACTAAATACTTTTTTGTGTTCGCTCTTGATCCAGTGC